>OY769905.1:18058913-18636413 GCA_963669185.1 Dyspetes luteomarginatus | reverse complement strand
TACTCTTGCAATTCTTGGAAGTGTGTCATTATACCTTTATAACCCATTAGGGACCAATGATACCCCAACGATTGCCAAATAACCGAGTCCGAGTCGACTTTCTTAATAATCCATGCTCTGGGGTCCACTGCTACATGATAGATACATATATATATTAATATATATATATATATATATTAATATATATATATATATATATATATATATATATATATATATATACATATATATATACAATATTACGCTAAGACTGCTCCGTAGAGTCCACATTACCGCGTATCGTTTCTTCCCAGCGACCCAGGGTGTGCCACGAGACGAGACTCGAAAACGTGACAGGAATCCTTAACAAAATTGCCACTGTACTATATCCTGTCATTCTTCTCTCGTTTCCCGCCCCTCCCACTTTCTCTCTCTCTCTCTCTAGCTCTTTCTACATTTTTCTCTCCGTTCCCTTTTCTTCCACACTCCCTTTCTTTCGGCAATGGTACTACATATATATGTAGGCGCTAGCAGTGTTCCCCTGATCTCTCGGTCACAGCAGCCCGAGCTCTCTAACTCGTGTGCACGGGAAAGGGCACGTTTCACTCAAGAATTTCCGTTGTCACGGGTATATTAGTCGCCCCTTCACGACTCGTTAACGAGTGCCACGAGTCAGCGAGTCACTGTACATCACTAGTTACCTATATTACCTACAGGTATATATATATATATATATATGTGTGTATGTGTGTGTGTGTGTGACATGTTTATGTGACAGTCAGTATGTGTACAATACACAGCATAAAAGTGCACCAGAACATGTGTGTACCATACATGTACACGTATACACACACAATAGACACACACGAAAAGGTACCCTCGCTTCCGCGAATTTGGAATTCCATCCATCGTGCCCGAGCTGCACGATCATCCGTGAATCCGCACGTAAATCGAAATCGCTCTGTCGATTCTTTCGCTCTTTCCCATGTACTCACTATATACATGTAGATATATATATATATATGTATGTAATGGCGCTTTTCATTTTTTGCTTTCACCACCCTCATTCGGCTACCCCGTACACGAATCCTGGATTTTTTTTTTTTATTTTTTTTTTGCAGCCCACATTTTGTTCTCTTTATCATTGTATTCGTATACACGTTATGTGCAGAAAATCGAACCGAATCGAGCGAGGCATGATGAACGCGATCAGGCAGCTGCCGTTGGTTCACCTCGTAATCGGCAGAATGTTGAGCGCATATTTGTCCGCCCATCAAGGCTTATGAGCGAACCATCGCGCTATACGCACATTCGCATTTTTATTTTTCGGTTTATACCTTGGAATAATAATTCGGCGGGCTAAAAGATTACGAATATTTTCGTAAATATAATTCGGCTAAGGGCTTTTTATTAAAATCGAAACGAATTCACATTATTATTAATTTATAGAGAATTTATTCGCGTATCTTTATTTTCGATTGACAAATTTTTATGTTTGAACTTTTGCATCTTCATTGTTCACACTTCGTCCCATTTCGTCCTGTAAACAAAAGTTTATCCGTTTCATGAAATTTCTTCAAGGATTTTCACAGTGCAATTCCTTCGCCAATCCGACGTATAATGGATAACCAGATTGATTATTTTTTTAATACTGTTAAAAATTTATCAGCCGAATTATATGATGAAAGTATTCTTCATGAATTTAACACTCGGTAAGATTGCTGTGTATACAAGCCGAAAGATAAATGCGCTTGCGCGTAAACCACGAGGATTTGTGAGCTTTGGGCGGGTCAGGCGCACAAATGTATTCTACAGGAGATTCAGCACGAGACTCTTAATCAATACACGATGTTATTTTTCTTTATACTCCTCTGGCTAGCCTGTAAAACTCATTGATCAGCAAAGAAGGATTATTCGTTCGTAATCACGCGCCTGATGCACGCAATTAAATTAACACGCGTGTCCATTAGTTTTATTCTCGTAATGATTGTACGTAAGAACGATCAAAGTCGATTAAAAATTGCCCAAAGGAAAAATCTTGTCTATTTCACTGTGCCAAAATTTCATTAAAATCATTGAAAATGTTTCACCATTTTTTTGGCTGATAGCCCAAAGTTCAAAGCTCATTTTCACATACTGTCAAATTGATGGAGAAATTTTGTACTTAAGCATTAATTTTTGTGACAGGAGTAACTTGAATTTCTCGCTGACTCTTATTGCCCCTCAGTTTTTCAAACTGATGAATAATCTATATCTTTATATTCGAACGATGGCATAACGGATTAACCTCCACAGCTGGGCTTGGCTTGCACTATTGCTTCGTTCCAGACGATATACATATATATATATTCAACTACATATATATATAGGGAGGCGAATTGCTTCCACTGGCATGAGCTACATGAAGGCTCACACTGTATACGCTCCCGCATTGCATTATTCAATTCCGATCGTCCCCAATAAAGAACTGAAATAAGAGACGGCAAGGGGAATGGCCTTTGCATGCTCGAAGCTCGCGCACAAGCGATATTTTCCTCACGTGAAACAGCTAGAACAAGAAGGAGAGAGAGGTGGAGGAAAAGAGCTAAAAGTTTCGGTCTCGGGAAACATGAAGGAATAACAGAGAGGCCAAATATTACTAGGAGTATGTATAGCCCGGGGAGGTATACACTATGTATATATATATATATATATATATATATATGTATATATATATACTGTCTATACCTGTATTAGACGATCCTTTCTTTTCTTATTTCTCCCATTCTTTCATTCCCTGCTATGCTCTTTCTCTGCCTATGTTTTATGATACAAAGCCGTACATTCACGTTCATTCTGCCTCAATCCTTCATCTTTTCTTATTTTCGACAATGAATCGAATTTCGTTGATTTATTTTGTTCCGCTTTTTTTGGCCGTCAGTCATTCTTGGCACGAAAAGTAATCTGTACAGCTAGAATGATCGTACAATAGACGAAAATGTGGCATTGATTTTTCAATACTGAAATTCCGTCAATCATTTAAAAAAAATATTTTCAAAACCCCCTAAGTAAGCCAAACTTTCTATTCGACATTAACAAAATCGTGGGGACAATCTCGAAGGATTTTTTTAGTTACATGTTAGAAATAAACTTTCAACTTGGAAGGAAAAAATTCACTTGAGGAAAGTTAACTCATTGGAAGTTTAACTGCAACCAGAGTTTTATATATATATATTTTTTTTTAGATATAGTGATTTTTTTGGAGTAACCAGCGTGGAATGCCTCATATGTACATAAAACGTGTTGAGCAAAGACGATATCATGTTATTCCTATCACGTAGCTGCCGAGAAAACTCCCACAGGGCAAGCAAATGCCCAGCCCCGGGGGTCTCGTCCGGTTTTAAATCGAGCCTCGCGGACGTGGAATCTCCGCTGATTTGCGGCCTCGACGGGGCAAACACTCAACATATAGCTGACCAATCGATCGATCGACCGTGAACAACTTTTAGATCATCGTCATACTTTGGCAAATTTATTCGCGATATAAAACAAGTTGAAGAATCAGACAGAGCAGAATGCGATATAAAGGATTTGGAAGATAAACGAAAAAAAAAACGATCTCATGCTGAACCAGCGAATTTGTCATGATCGTTAAGTAGATTTTATGTCTTTTCGTCCTTCCGGCGATTCGTAGTCGCTTTGGCTACGCGAGAATTTCCCTCAATTTACTTATATGGATGTCGTGGATTTCTCTCGATCGCATACCCTTTTTTCGATATATATATATATATATATACTGCCTCATAATGTCTACACAATATCCATATATATATATATATCGATGAAGGGTGCGTTCGCGGTATTCGTGAAAATCGTAAGAGGAAACCATAAATAAACATATACATAGCGAATTCTAAGCAAAACAGCCAACTTTTTATTAAGTTGTCACACAAATCTTTTATAAATTTTTCTCCCGATGATCTGCATATATCGATGTTTCATTTTATCGAACTATTTTATTGTAAAACTTTTTTTTTTTACGCCAAAAAATATTTGAAAAAAACGTTTGAAGAATTTCCATCTCAAAAATAAAAGTTTCCACAACGAATAAAAATACGAATTGAAAGGATAAAATTGTATAAAATTTGACGTACTTCCTGATAAAATAAAAATTAGTCAAGGTGAGTCAGGAACCTCACCCCTAGTATTGTTCCCTAGTTTCGGGCTCGAAATAGTAATTTTCAGCGAGTTTCGCTCCAATGGGCCATATTACCCCAACAGTCCATGTATAGTATAGACATGTACACACACACAGCCAAGGCGGTAAATGGGCGCCCAGTTGAAAGAAGCAGGCTTTACGCAGGATTGTATTACCGTTTTATCTCTCTCGCTCTCGTGTGATATATTCGTTGAGCAGCAAACCGAAGTACCGCCAGAGTAAAGTGCGATGTGAAATGAGAAAAAATATATATATATATATATATACATATAGAAATGCATTCACAAGGGCCGGATAGAGAACACGTGCCGCAGCTGCACGGTGTCACATTTTACAACGCCTTTTCCGACTTCGTTATACGACTATAATGTTTTTTTTCTTCTTGAGCGTGTGTGTGTGTGTGTGTGTGTGTATGTGTGTATGCTAACCAGCAGTGCGCTCACTGTAACGAGAACTCTGTGGGCATTCCCTCGAGAGAGAGTAATCTCCGGTTTTTCGACTCTCGTAACTAATACCTAAAGCTCACTTATTTTTTATTTTTGCTGTTACGCACTCTCGTTCTTTGTTTTATCACTTTTCTTCGCGCCAAAATCAGAGCGCATCAATTTTAATTAAACCAAAAAAAAACAATAATTATCTTAATTGCTATTATTTCGAAGCTTAAGATTTTTTCTCGCCGATCTTGTGAAAGTTTAATTCAATAACTGAAATAATATATATTTTTGTAAAAAAAAGTACGGTGGTTATGTGAATTTATTTCTGTTCCTTTTTTTTTTTTATTTCACTAACTATAGACCATCGCAAGGCCCAATCTACGGTTATGTTCTCACTTATTGAGGAAACCAGCAGCTTTTACTTCAGCTGTATTCCAGACGGGCACATTTCCTCGCGCCAAAATCAGAGCGTATCAATTTTAATTAAAACAAAAAAAAAACAATAATTATCTTAATTGCTATTATTTCGAAGCTTAAGATTTTTTCTCGCCGATCTTGTGAAAGTTTAATTCAATAACTGAAATAATATATATTTTTGTAAAAAAAAGTACGGTGGTTATGTGAATTTATTTCTGTTCCTTTTTTTTTTTTATTTCACTAACTATAGACCATGGCAAGACCCAATTTACGGTTATTTTCTCACTTATTGAGGAAACCAGCAGCTTTTACTTCAGCTGTATTCCAGACGGGCACATTTCTTCGCGCCAAAATCAGAGCGTATCAATTTTAATTAAAACAAAAAAAAAACAATAATTATCTTAATTGCTATTATTTCGAAGCTTAAGAATTTTTCTCGCCGATCTTGTGAAAGTTTAATTCAATAACTGAAATAATATATATTTTTGTAAAAAAAAGTACGGTGGTTATGTGAATTTATTTCTGTTCCTTTTTTTGTTTTTATTTCACTAACTATAGACCATGGCAAGACCCAATTTACGGTTATTTTCTCACTTATTGAGGAAACCAGCAGCTTTTACTTCAGCTGTATTCCAGACGGGCACATTTCTTCGCGCCAAAATCAGAGCGTATCAATTTTAATTAAAACAAAAAAAAAACAATAATTATCTTAATTGCTATTATTTCGTAGCTTAAGATTTTTTCTCGCCGATCTTGTGAAAGTTTAATTCAATAACTGAAATAATATATATTTTTGTAAAAAAAAGTACGGTGGTTATGTGAATTTATTTCTGTTCCTTTTTTTGTTTTTATTTCACTAACTATAGACCATGGCAAGACCCAATTTACGGTTATTTTCTCACTTATTGAGGAAACCAGCAGCTTTTACTTCAGCTGTATTCCAGACGGGCACATTTCTTCGCGCCAAAATCAGAGCGTATCAATTTTAATTAAAACAAAAAAAAAACAATAATTATCTTAATTGCTATTATTTCGTAGCTTAAGATTTTTTCTCGCCGATCTTGTGAAAGTTTAATTCAATAACTGAAATAATATATATTTTTGTAAAAAAAAGTACGGTGGTTATATGAATTTATTTCTGTTCCTTTTTTTTTTTTTTTATTTCACTAACTATAGACCATCACAAGGCCCAATCTACGGTTATTTTCTCACTTATTGAGGAAACCAGCAGCTTTTACTTCAGCTGTATTCCAGACGGCCACATTTACCCCGAGAATTTTGCTCTGTGCAGAGTATAAGGGATGAGATTGAACGAGAACGGATAATGGCGCGCGCGCGCGCAGAGCAGAGGGGTAGAAAGTCAAACTGAGCGAATATCTCCTCTCCCTCTCAGCGACGATCCTTTTCATATCCTTCTCATTCACTTCACCCTGCGGAAATACTCTCGCGCGAGTTCGAGCATCCGAGCGAAGGCATTTGAATAATTATTATAATTAATATCAACATCGCCGAGAGCTGAGAAAAGCAAAACTCTACCGAGAGTGAGCGAGCGAGGGGGCCAGAGAGAGAGAGAAAGAGCAGAGAGTGAGCGAGATGAGGTCTGCGGGCCTCTTCTCTTTGCGCGGTGTGTGCCTCGGCTGAATATTTGCGGGGTATATCGGGTATCAAGCATCGCGATGTAATTACGCTTGCGGAAGGGAGAGAACCTTGAAAGGTGAAGCCTCCGCAGGATTTCCAAGAGAGAACCGAAAGCCTGCCTCTGGCAAGCCTCCTGCTTCGTTTCAGCGGCTGCGCTATACTAATGTCTATACACATGGATTTTTTTAAACCAGGAGGGCGTATAAATTATGATTATTCACAGCCGATATGCCCTTGTCGCTTTAAATAATCAATATATAAAAATATGGATATAAAAAAATATATATGTACGATCTCTCTCTCTCTCTCTCGCTCTCTCGCTCTCTAGCTCTCTCGCTCTCTCGCTCTCTCGCTCTCTCGCTCTCTCGCTCTCTGTCTTCCATCTCCCCATCTTCATCTCAAGTGCTCTATATGGATGGATTACGTTCAGGTTTGAGGATGAACGAGCAGCGAGTCAAACGTGAAGCTTTTCGCGATGCCACAGCTCTCGAAGCTTTATATAGTGGAGCGCACAACGATAAAGTGAACATATGATCGATGAATGATGCAAAATTTGTATTTCGGTATTATAATTATGTTCTACTTCCGGTGGGGTTTTCTGACGGCATACAATATATCGCCATGCGATATCGGCTCCAGAGCAACGATTGCTGGACCAATGAAAAAAACAGGATAAATAACGTCATTTGTATTCGAGAAATGAGACCCCAAGTTTTGTCCTTCATTTTATACTCCTCGTATAATCGATTCGTGTTTTATTTCTACAAAATATAAGTCAGTTTTCTCAAGATAATTTGTGTTTGAATTCGTACCCAGGATTAAAATTATATAGGAAGATTTCACCTCCTGGTGATTCAGAGATACTGACAAGTGACTAAGGCAAAAAAAAACCATCAAGAAAAATCGTAACCCAGCAGTGTCGTACTTGGTGGACTCGTGACTCAAGAATCCTCCGAAAATCGTCAAGAATTCAACACTTGAATCACAAAAATACAATATCGAAAAAAATGAAAAATCAGTCCGAAATTAAGCCTGGCCATTATAGAAGTAAAATGGCACCTGAGTAGCGATGAAAATAGTGCAAAAAAATTGTATTTTTTATGTGAATTCACGAATGCATGAGCAGATGCAAATAAAAGAAAATGGACACCGTGAAAAGGGGGTAATGTTTCATTCGAGAAATGAGAAGTTTTCCATTGAAGGATCTTGTTTTATTTTGTAACGGTGTGTTTTGTGTCTCGAGTGCCAACAGTGCATCGCTCGACATGTATAACTTTAATACAACTATAAATATTTTATAGCTATATATATATGCATATATATTCAATTACTTCGCTTCGCGATGTTGTCACATCTCTTGACATAACTTTAGAAACTTCTCAAGCCAAAAATCTAATATTCGTACTGTATAATTTTTTAAATTAAATTTTGCAATGAAAATTCTGATAAAATTTCTCCTGGCTTTTCCATTTTCCGAAATGCTCCTTTCATCACAAACGTAATTATCTTTTCACATTATTATAAGCTCGCTTGAATATCGTCGACTATAGCCGCAAATTTAGTCCCTTTAACCGATCAAAATACCTGCTATGCGAGAGCCAATCATCAGTAATCTGTTTTTCCAATATATATATATATATATATATATATAACCCCAAGGCATGCAATTTCTATCAGCGTTGGGTAAAACGTTGCGTCCAGAATGCGAGAGAAAGGGAGAGGAAGGGCCTGACAGAAGGATAGGCAAAAAAGAATCTCTCCTCTTGTAGTCTGTGTGTATTCCATAGAAATTGCTATCGAATACCTTAAATTCAGAAGAGCGAGAGAGCAGAGAAAAGGGTGCTTTTCTGGAAGGTTCAATATTGTACTCAGAGTTACAGGAGCAGAAGGTAGTGAAAGGAGACACTATTCGTATGGGTATCACTTGAAATTCAAATATTGCAAAGTTCGACAGAGGCACACTCAATGGAATTCTGGAAAATTCCAGCAGTCTCAGAAAGCAGATACATGTAATCGAAAAAAAAAAAAGATATAAAGAAATATATCGCGTGTCACGAAAGCCAATAAGAATGAATGTGATAACTGGATCGAAAAACTCTGCACAATAGAAATTGTACTCTCGCGCCCATGATAAAGCTTGCTTATGAAAAAAAAAAAAAAATCATCCTGGTATGAGAGAGCGTTTGTCTCGATTCTATTGCTCCCGCGTAGTTGCTCGCACCTGGAAACCCATCAAGATTAATATTATGTAGATTATTAAAAGTTGAATGTTCTATCGCTTGAAAATGAAAAAGGAAAGAAAAAAAAAAAGATTAACAGGATTTGTTTCTGCTTTTCGTGAAAATCCTTTTCCATCCTCTATTGGATAACGAAGGGCCTGACGCTCGCGCACATAACAGTATGAGCGTGTACGCTCCAGTAGCAAAACGCGCATGGGGTTCGTTTGATGTATTCGCGAAACGGTCGCGTCAACGGGATGCTCGTTCGCAGTACACACAAATACCTGCACATAACAAAAAAAAAGAGACACTGGGAGCCAGATAGTGTTCATCCCTTTTCCTAACGGGGTTCTCACTGGTATGTTCCAACCTGTTTTCTCTCTCTCTCTCTCTCTTTCTCTCTTCCCTTCTCTTCTCTCTCTCTCTCTCTTTCTCTCTGTCTCTCTCTCTCTCTCCCTCTCTCTCTCTCTCTCTCTCTATCTCTATCTCATCGTGCATTCGTCACAGTCGTATAATTGGATCACACGCTCGGGTATCTGCAACGCGTCCAGAGCAGTCCAATCTTCCACTCAGGCGACACTCGGGACTCTGTATATGCCCGAGTGAGCGAACGGCACGAATTACTATACTCTAGTACTTCTGTATACATATATATATGTGTTTTTCGCTTCGTTCAACGCCGCTGCCAATTGCCATTCAATTTTCAATACCAACGTAAGTCAATTCAACGTTTTACAGTTTGCAAGTACCACTCTTTATTCTATCGAACAAAAACAGCTAAATGAATAAAAAGTCAAGTATATATATATATATGTTAGTCTAAGAGTATTAAAAAAAAAATGTGGCCCTTTGTTGTCCAATATAAAAATTTTATTGGCTGTGATACATGGAAAATTGTAGTTAACCGATGGATTATTGTACATTTTCCAACAATGAGAACAGTTTTCTCAACAGGTTGGAGGCGAGTGTTCGACTATGAATGCTGTATTTGATTATTTATTACTTTGGTTGCAAGTTATCACGCCACGTGGCGCTACTGACAACGATATATATTTTTTAATTTTTTAATCAATACTACATCTAGTGAAAAATTCATCGAAGACTTTAATTTTTCATTTCAATTTGAGCGATAATGCCTCATACGTGTATAAATATTTTTTGGTTATGCGTGAGATTCTTTATCATTGTCGGTGAATTCGTGTACAATTTGTCTCCTATCGATTAGGAAATACAACTCAATTTTAGCTGGCACAGCCCGTGACTTATATAAATTCATCTATAAATGGATTAAACCGGGGAGAGTCGTTCGAATAAACCAATGTATATATAGTTTTATTTTATACATATATATATATATATATAACCGTATAGAATTATAAAAAAAATCAAGAAAAGGGAGTATATCCGAGTAAAGAGTAAAAACTCGTTGTGGAGGAAACGAATCGTTTGCTAAAACTCTTGTTACACTCAACGTTTTCATCCATGAGGGAGATCGACCCACACTGTGAACTCTTTATTTCTCCTCTTGCGCTTCATATTATCTCACCCTTCTCGCGAGACCCACTTTCCGACGGCCATCTTTGTCGGTTACCGCCCTCAAACCCCTCCTCGTCTTTATTTGTCGGTTAAGTGCAATCAAGAGTCTGGTCTTCTCTCATTCGGTTTATGTATGTATCTATGTATCTATGTATATATATATATATATATATATATATATATATATATATATATATGAATGCATGTATGTATGTAGCACACATTACATACGGGTGCGTCGGCATACACGAACGAACGAGGCGCATACGTATAGGATTCGATCGTATCGTCGAGAACGTTGCATATCAATGAATCTTTCATCTATCAACAAGGCTGTTGTTATATCAACGAATCTTTTATATATCAACGAGACCCTTGTTTATCAGCGAATCCTTCATGCATCAACGAGGCCCTTGGAGGGCCAGAACGATTTAAGCCCGAAACGCTGTACGTTTTTGGGACAGTTGTGGCCGAACCATGAAAAAGTAAAGACGTGCGCAAACTCGGTGCAATTGCAAAAACTTGCAAAGGCGTTGTAATTGTCATTACTTTATTTATAATAATTAATAATCATCTTTTTAAACCGGAAGTTACTCGTTCCTGATCCTAATCACACCAGGATTAAATAATCATCAATAATATCCTATATAAGTGATGGTGAAAAGTGCCGCAGAGCGAGAAAGAGAAGAAGTGAGTGGAGAATTATTAATAGGGAAGAAAAAAAAAGCTGGAAAAAAGCTCCCAGCGAAAAAGACCCATGGCGGCTGGAACTTTTTTTTATCAAAGTACAACTATAGTCAGCTGTACTTTGATATATACCAGAGGTTTTTTCTACGATCAAAATTATTATACTCCCCGATACGAGCCGCCCCACTATCCAACGCTGCACCCTCCACCTCGTGCATTAATGACCGATGACCTTTTAGTATTTTATACATCTGGTATTAAAAACGAATTTGCGGAATAATCAAGTACATGGCGAAGGGGAACTCGCAAATGCATGCATACTGCGAAAATAGATTCGTCATAATTAATTCATGTGTATTTCCGGTCAAACTATTTTCATCTCGTTAAAAAAAAACTCTTATTTTGATTACAACACTTAGGTCGCTAATCGTACAATATGCAGATTGACCAAACACACTTTATTTAAATTAAATAAATCCTATTTAATTTTTATGAACTGCATCGTTGATTGAATTTATGGAAATTCAGTTTTTTCAATTCCGACACGTGCAGTTACGTGCACAAGGACGTAACAGAGATAGCATACATTTTTTTTTTTCACGTTTTATCTATTACTTGAGTATGGCACGTATCGCAAGCCAACGAAATACTTATTGCCAGTTCGCTGCACGTACAAGAAATTCACCTCGATTGAATGGAACTCCATTGGTGAAAAAAGTTCATCCTCCTTCTTTCATCACAGCCGCGTGCATATAAATATATAAACTTGATGTATTTACGTGTAATATGGAACGTAAGTTAACCACGAAAAGGAAGAAATTTTTCATGATATATTGAATTCGAGCTCGGTATAAGCCAATGGAAATTTATATTAATGTCAGAACGGGTTTTAGTCACTCGGTACTAATCTTCGTGTATAACGCATCCAACACTGTGGCCAAAGTCCAATTCTCTATGTCTTATGTACCTCCTTTGAAAACAAAAAGAAAAAGAAAGCCCCCATTATTTCACCATTAAACTTTTTTATCCGAGTCCCTTTGGCAAAGAAACGGCGGTGTATGCAAGTAGATATAAAAACATATATATATGTACATAGAAGATGAAAGGAGGAAAGCAAAGAGAGAACAGACGAGGTCGTTGAGAGCCAAGGGAACACCCCCGGGCGACGCGATATTCCTTTAGTGAATTAATTTCTGCCACGCTGGTCTCTCTTAACTTAATGATCCCTGAGGAAAAAGTTATTTATTGGCCTGTGCCAAGCTCAACGTTCCTCTCTCTCTCTCCCCTTGGTTCTCTAAAGTGAAAAGAGGGCTATGGCGCGCATCAAATACAGGTACTAAGAATAATATGTTCATATTACTGATGGATCAAGGGAAATATCCTCTCGAGTTAATCAAAATGATAACCCACATTATAGGGCCGATAATTTACCATTTTTCATCAATATCTTCTCTATTAAATATAATGACAGAAGGAAATTCAAATATCATAAAATTCAAAGGTTCTGACAATGCAAAGGTTTTCTTTATGCTTCATGGATCGGAAATGATAACAATTTACTGTGCGAATTGAGTTTATGCAAATAAGAAAGAGGTTCTCAATCATAAGAGAAGGTAAAGACTATAAAGACGTTCAAGCGATAGTTCACTTGCAAGAAACGCTCCGCTAGAAGCCATCTAGCGGAACGCTAGAGATGCATCTGACTCTATTAGGGAGGTAGAACGTTCCGTTGCACATGGCGCCTATCTCATGATGAGACTTGCCCATCTCACGAAAGCTTTCTCTCTCTTATTTCACCTTCCATTTTATTATGTTCTCGAAAAGTGGTTACATTCAATATTGACCAACCGCATTGTTAGCTTCGTAACGGTTTTCCACAAACGCCGGCCATCATTGTGCGGTTGAATTTTCTCTCGCATCCCTCTTTCTCCGTGGTTGGCGGCTCACCAAATGGAATGAGCCTTGCACAAGGGGAAATACTCTCGTGTTGCTGGAAGGCTGGAATATCTCTCCTCACGCTAGAGTTATTCTTATGGAATTTTCGGACGTTCAACCGGTCCTCTTTGCGACTTAAAAGACTCCCAGCGTTTTATCCGGAGAGCTTGCTAGCCCTTTCTACGATGTCACTCGTTTTGCTTCGACTACAATGCCATTCACGACAGAGTTCACGCGATTATCGACAAACTCTATTTACCGCTTTATAGTTATTATTATTATAATACGATATTGTATTTTCACTGTGCGGGCGTGTGTGTGTGTGTGCGATATACCCTTCTTTTCTCATCCATCCGGTCAAGGCATATAATATCAAAACCTTGTTTCTGATGCTACCCTTTCATTTTCACGACACAATCCTCTTCTACCTTACACCCCATGTGTCTCACCACCCACGTGTTTCATGGCATCGGCAGCATCAGATCAACTCTCTCGCTCTCTGTGTGCTCGTGCTGCTGATGCCGGTCTTGCCGAGCCTCTTTGACCATAAATATCGACGATGACGATGATAAAAAGTGGTGACATGGGTCGACGTACCCGTTAGTCGAGCCGATCAACTCACACACCCCTCAACTCCACCATCCTACGTTCCAGCCCTCATCACTGGCTGACATGTATACCTCGCCCTACACCTCTCTCTCTCTCTCTCTCTCTCTCTCTCTCTCTCTCTCTCTCTCTCCTCCCTCTCCTCTCTCTCTCTCCTCTCTGGGGTACGCGAGGCCCGATATAATCACGCCACTCTTTTTTTCCCATATGCTTTCTCATGAGGGTTGATGCTCACTGGGGTTGTGGCACTTCTCTCTCGTTCTCACCCTTTTTCATCGTCCAACCAACACTACTAGCCCTTTTATTTGCTACCTTTCATTCTGTCTCTCTCATATATACGCACATGACTCTCGCTCTTCTCAAGATTTATAATGTCCATGAAAAATATTTTCACATAGCATTTCGTCTCGAACGACCACGGCCAGCAGCACTAGCGTCTCGGAATAAAAGCCATGTTTCATTATATCACGTTACGTGATATTTATTATGGGTTTTTCTTTTCTCTTGTGTATATATATATATATATATATATATATATATATGTGTATATATATATGCGTGTCTCCTTTGACTCTTTGCAACTTGACTGAGCATGTATAATTTTTAATGATATTTTTTTCCACGTCATAATAAATTTTTCGTGGATTATGCCAAGTATGACTATCGTTAGAACGATTATTCTGATAACATGAATTATTCGAGACTGGCAGTTTACAAAACTGCCTCGATTTTACCATTATGGATTTTTGATTTTTTTTCACATTTGGCTCGTAACCAACAATCACAAATATTCTTTATACGAATCATCGTGCAATAATTATTATCAATTATTTTTGTAACGATGAGCTCGTTGCTATGTGTGCGTTACATTTATACTCAATACTGATGCATAGACTGATGGTTTTTTTTTGTTATATTTTGTGCTTGCAGACTACCACCCCCGCAGCAGCAGGTGACAGTTGGCTCGCTTGGCAGCGGTATGGGGACTGGCAACGGTGGCACCGGAGTCACCGGTGCTCAGGGTCAACCTCTGGTAATGCCCGGCTTTCCGCTCAGAGCCGCCGTTGTTCCCCATTACTCACCATACTCACCGTCCCGTTTTCACATCGACAAACGTTGCCAGCACAGATGTTCGTGGAAGTGCTTTTCCGTCGCTCTAATTCTACTGGCTGTTGCGCTAACCGCGATCCTCGCTTATTTGGCTGGTGAGTCGAACGTTTAAGCAATTTTCTTAATCATATTTTTATTTCGTTAACATTTTGTTTTTCATCGATAAATCACTCAGGTGAAAAATCATTTATTCATTGAGACATTTCGAGTGTTTCAAAATATATAAATAGTGTTCATTTGTACTGGTGCTCTGACCCTATTTGAAAAATAATTTCTTGTTTAATCGCCTCGTCGAGGCTTCATGATACATATATTTTTCATGGGTTCCGTAACTCTGGTATATACATGTAGGAAATTGGGATACATCAACCATATAGTATACTCGCATTTGGCCGACCCATTGTCAGAGTTGAAGAACGGAGCATTTTAATCCAATTGAAAGCTGTATATATAGTCGTGCTGCACTTCCTATTGCACCCCCTAATTTACTGAAAAATAAATGAGAGGAGTTTTTGGGTTCAGTGAGCCAAAAAATTGCTCAGCCCTAGCGAGACTACCCATCGTTAATGACCCTGAACATCTTATTAATCGTTTCCTGTGCTATATAAATTGTTACACGCATGTGAAGACGAATTGCTCACACAATAATACAAGACATATATGATAATTGTCGAACAACAGAAATTATCCATGGAAAGTCTCTAGCTAGAAAAACTCATTTATTTTATTTGAATGAATTTAATTTGAACAATTAAAGTTTACATTGAACTGAACCAAATTCATTTGTCCGAAAGTAAAATGTACTTGACCGAGTTGGTGATTGAAGAATAAATGGATATTGGAAGTGATTCTCATTACCTATATAAAGTCAAATTATTACATAAAATAATATTGACAATAATATACGTAATTAAATCGATAATGAATTATTGAAACCAATGCATTATTCGCAACCCTATTATGGCTTACATTCTCGTTCTCGCATTATTCTGAAATTCAGTATTTTATGCATTTTTTCTTCACAATGTAATGTTGTTTGGTTAATCTTCAATTTAACATTTGTCAGATATAAATTACATTAACACGAAATATCAGATATGGAGAAATCAAAAAATTGCCATACGTCTCTGTAGAACTGAAAGTGTAGGATTTTGAGTCTGCTGAAAATTTCTAACTATCATAAAATATGATCGTACATATGGTATTTCGATAAAAGGAACTTGGTGAACTTTGTCATCTATCCTAGCCACACACTAGAATTTTAGCAAAATTTGCCAGAATCGTCAAGCTAATTTTTGTCAGAGATTATGTCATACCATTTTTCAAACCACTCACGATGACACGCCATCTTTAATTCTTAATTCTTACGACAATCTCTTCTTCCTGCGTAAAAGTACCAGTCGGATAATCGTTGAGTTATCCCAACTCCACGTCCATTTGCGTCGATGTAAGTCCGAGAATGGCCATCAGAAAACGAGGAAAATAAAATGAATAAAAAAGAAAAAAAACCCTAGACAGCCAGTGGGCGAGAAGCGAGTTTGGAGAGCACATCGACAGGCTGCTTCGACAGTTCGATCACTACACCCTTCGAACATCCTGATTGGCACTCATCGATACTATAGACACCAGTTTCCGATAACACATAAATATAGTGAAGCACATACTTTATACATAACATACCAGATTCGCGAAAACCATTTCCAAATTGTGCAGACTAAATTATGATATTTGTCTCATCGCGATTGTTCTAATAATTTATATTATATTGACGATTAAACTTTTTCCGCACTGATAATTTCGTATACATTTGCAATGAATTCCTATCACACGCTCGTATATTTCACTCCATTAATCGTCTGGAAGCTCCAAGATCCTTAATGCATTTTTCTAGCCATAGAGGCAACATCGTACAAACTATAGGAAATATCTCACATAATTTCTCCTCCACGCTGTCCAAATGACTAAAATAAACATTAACTGACTAAGCCGAGGCCCCGTGACTTTGGAATACAATTTTCACAAGTGTCCATTTTACCCCGTTTTCCCTGATGTATGAATATTCGAGTTGAGTATCATATAAAAACGTAACCGGGTAAATCCATCAAGGGAATGAATCGAGCCGAAGCTTGAAGGAAAAAGAACATGGTGATTTTGCTCCATTGGAAGAAGACACAAATTTTATATTCCACGCGTGGATCGGAGATTTTCCGGAATTTCGTATGACGGTCAAGGTCCGCGAGATTGCCAGTAGAGGAGAGCGAGGAGTTCCGGAGAAAGGGGTCAGAGAAACGTCAAGGGACGAGAAAGCGGAAAAGCTGTTACGGTTTATCCTTGGAAAGGCAATGGAATAAATGGTATTCACGATACACGGGCATATTCGCTGAGGGCAGAAAAAATAGGCTATGCCTCCAACCATTCAATCCTCCAGTGTCCTGAATATAAGTAGCATCTACTACACGTTTTCTTTTTTATATATCGCAAAACGTGACAGAAATGTAGGTAGGATCATACAAGAATCATTTTTCCAAACCCGGGAATATTTTCAAATCCATGAAAAAATTGGCAATTTGTTCACACATCCAGAATTCTTCAGGCCTGAACTCAGAGTGGTTCATGTGAAATGAAGCTTGAGCTCAAGCTCAAAATAAGGTCTTGGTGAAATGAAATTTAAACTTGACTTTAGAGTTACGATTCGTGGGGTCATTCGCTGAGGGCAGGAAAAATAGGCTATGCCTTCAACCATTCAATCCGGCAGTGTCCGGAATATAAGTAGCATCTACTACACGTTTTCATTTTTATATATCGCAAAACGTGACAGAAATATAGGTAGGATCATGCAAGAATCATTTTTCAAACCCGGAAATATTTTCAAATCCATGAAAAAATTGGCAATTTGTTCACACATCCAGAATTCTTCAGGCCTGAACTCAGAGTGGTTCATGTGAAATGAAGCTTGAGCTCAAGCTCAAAATAAGGTCTTGGTGAAATGAAATTTAAACTTGACTTTAGAGTTACGATTCACGGGGCCATTCGCTGAGGGCAGGAAAAATAGGCTATGCCTCCAACCATTCAATCCGGCAGTGTCCTGAATATAAGTAGCATCTACTAAACGTTTTCTTTTTTATATATCGCAAAACGTGACAGAAATATAGGAAGGATCATCCACGAATCATTTTTCCAAACCCGGAAATATTTTTAAATCCATGAAAAAATTGGCAATTTGTTCACACATCCAGAATTCTTCAGGCCTGAACTCAGAGTGGTTCATGTGAAATGAAGCTTGAGCTCAAGCTCAAAATAAGGTCTTGGTGAAATGAGGTTTAAACTTGTCTTTAGAGCCCCGTATAAACGTAAATTAAGACTGAATTTCAAACTTGACTTAATATTTATTGTATACCTACGTAATTAAATCGTTGATACGTATACGACCACGAACAGATGACAGTGCCAGTGGGAGTTGAGTTAAAAAGAATTATTTATATTCAGCAAGAAAATTCGCAGATTCTTAGAGGAATGAATCTGGAAAAAAATAAAATGTCAAGTCTTCCATTTATTATTTGCCCATCGGCGTGAGAAAAAAACATACATATAGAGATTGCGCATCCCAAAAAACGAATGGCCAACCTTTCAGCAGCGAGCCATCAGAAACATACATACGTATGTACCAGTCGCTTGAAATAGTAGTAAAGTGAAGTGCGCGTACAGAACGTTTCCCGAAATGCTGGCCACTGTTATTCCTGCATTCTGGTAAATCGACTCGGCAATCCAATCTGCCTGTTTGCTTCGCGTTGAGCTCGTTGATTCTGAGTTCTCGAGTTCTCGTATGCCAAACAGAAGCACCGATAAAGTGTGAAAGAGAATGAGAAAGAAATAAAACGAGAGAATGCTTTAACTTTCACGTATTTAATGTTTATCCCAACATTTTGTGGGTTATCAGTTATTAGACTGTATTGAGACTTGCCCGATGAAATATTCTCATAAATATATACTATTCCTGATGGATGAGGAGATTAATCCCGGAATTGTCAGTGGCAATATTGATATACATTCGAAAAAATATATTTTTCGGAATCAACCAAGTGACAACAAATCAAGGAGGTGAACGTAGTGAATATTCTAAATCCAACCATCTAATATTGTGCGGATACAAACGCGTCATGTATTTTTTTAACGGGATAATCTAGCTAAAGTCGATACTTCAGGCTGCAATTCTTAAAAAATTCAGTAACTAAAGTTTTATTAGGACACCAGCCTTGAATCACGAAAAAGTTACAGCCGATTAACGGAAAGTATATCCGAGCCATCCTGGACTTACCCTACATATAAATTCATGCATATTCATCGGCTCCTAGAGATCTCGTTCTCATTTATTCTCCAGGAGAACAATGTCTGAATCGACTCTCTTTGCGTTATCTATGTATATATATCTATGTATATATATATATATATATATATATATATATATATATATATATATATCATTTTTATACCTAGCACTTCTCTTCAATCAATACGGTGGCACTCCTTGCGCCGCACCTTGTATCGATATAATCGATATCTCCTTGACGACGAAGGACAGAGTGACGGGGTGAGAGGAAAGGAGAACCACAAACCGAACGATTTATTGCGATAGTAAAAAAAAGAACAGAGATGAGCACACCGTCCACATGAATGCTCATTAAAAATAAGTTTGTAACAAATTGTTTGTAAATAAAAAACATAAAAATGCTGATTAAAAACAAAACTATGAAAAAGTCAATAATTCATAAAATTAATAATTGTCCATTATTCGTTATAAATTTTATCATGAAATGGTTATCAATTATGATTTTTGTCAATTTATATTGTGCTCATCGCAGACTGTTTTGGCTGTTTTGCCAGATTTCTTAAGCAGACAGAAATAAAAATGGAAAAAACGACCATCGAGCATAGAAACGATCAAGTGGATTTAAAATAATATACAAGATTTCTTTCAATTCTGTGCGACGAGTCCTTGTAGGACTTTTCAATGCATAAAATCACGCGCAATTGACTGAATCGGAGCGTTAAAAAAATATTGTGCAGAGCGTATGAAAAATAGCAGCATTGACGGTGAAAAACGGTGAAAGGAGAGAAGAGAAAAATCATGTTATAACGGTTGATGAAATAAACTCTCGCGGTGAGTCCTGTCTCGTGGTAGATAGAAAAACATCAGCTTGGTAGGGATTTTCGAACGAGCAAGAAATCGATAATAATACCCACGTAGCGCAGATAGTTCTCGCGGCTCAGATTCAACCCCTTCTCCACCCCCTGCCCACCCCAGAAGCTCTCGTTGGCTAGACGGGATGAAGAGGATAATCCCGCCCGATAATCTTCAAATATATCAGAGGAATTTGAGTTCTGCCATCGATATACGGAAGCTCTCCTGGCTTGAACGCGAACTCTCATCCATTTCCGCCCTCCAGTTCCCCTCCGTGCGCGAATGGCGAGAAAATAATTGAAAAAGTTTCAGTTTTTTGCTGATCGGACGCGATCGGATGTCTTCCTAAATCCCTTTCTCCCTCTCCCTCTCTACATTTTCGATCCTCTTTCCCACCATTTTTTTTTCTTCAATAAGCAGCCTCTTCTGGGTATTCGCGATACTCATCGCACGTCCTATACGTCGTATCGTTGAAAAAGCTCTGTCATCACACGTCGTTTTTAAAAACTTTTTCATCCTCTACACTTTGAAAAAGTGTGCATATGAAGAAAAATCTGAGCGACGTAAGCTTAAAAATTAAAAGTAATATTTACCCTTTTTTCAAACTCTAGTTTCTGTCGTTATTTTTTACGTGTCAACGTAAAAAAAAAACCTTTATATGTTGACATGTTGGTTTATTGGGGAGCTGTCAATTATCAAATAACCACCGCATTTTTCATTCGTGTGCGAGTCAAACTATATTTCTCTCATGCCAGTCAACATTTTGTTATTCCCTTCAGCTGATGGTCGTTCTATTTTTAATAATTCGATCTTTCAACCATCAGAGAGAGAGAGAGAGAGGGAGAACATTCGAGCATTTCCCATCACGCGAGAGATATCGCGAATAAATAAATCGCGAAACAGAGGCTGGTGCAATGTTATGCTTTTCCGCTGAAATATTACTCTCCCATGTTACTGAAACTGGATCCGCAAAGCGAATAGCTCTGCTCTGGTACTGATGATGGCGATATGACGCGGGTATCATCTATATATGTGTATATTTCTTGCTCGTGCTCGATTTTCAAAACGTTGTGGCGCGAATACGGTGAATACGATAGCGTCACCCTCCCCCCTGCTCTGCATTAACACAAAATAAGAGTTCACTATATCGTCCGTTCGCTCCAACTCGATTTTAGAGTGCAATGATTAGTTAATAATCATCGAGAGAAATTCGCAAAGAGCTTATACTGAAAAACAAAAAAAAAACATTTTATCCACCAAATGTACAATTTGTGGGAGTTTCAAATAAATTTTAGACGTTAATTAACGGTTAGGGAAACGTTATATTTTTTGTGTGGTAACAAAAAGATTTATTACACAGTGGAAAAATATAAAATTCAAACATCAAATGTAACGTGTATTTGTACATGTATATATATGTTTTGGTCAACCAGCAAAATTTGTTGTACTAACTATAAAAAGCACACACGAGAACACTTCGAGGGAGCACACGAAGAGAACTTCCGGTACTCCCAGTGGAATATACCAAAGGACCGTCGGACGCGCCCTCTATATCCCCGAAACGTTTGGACACACGAAAAGTGGAAGAAAAAAAAAAATTGTGCACGTCCGAACTTTTACGACCGGATTCTCGTTCATGCGATTTTTTTTTTCCCCTTCCTCTTTACTCACCAAAAAGTGGAAGAAGAAAAGTTTAATAGTGCGAAAACCCTGCTACGGTTTTTTTTTTTTTTTTAAGCCGCGATTTCTCTGGCTTGCCCAGCCTCCCACTTTTTGTTTCATCCTCTGTACGGCACCTACTCAGCTACTTCTCGTAACATCCACCCACACGAATCCCTGCTTCGCCATAAACACGAAAATATCAGACTGTGAAAAGTTCATGCACTACGCAAAATTTAGCGGAAACTTTTTAGCTCGTGTTATTAATCGAATCGAGGAAGCACCCTCACATATTGCCCCTGGGATGTGGTCAGAAAAGTAACTTGGCAAAATTCTCTTTCAGGTATTCGTGACCGATATATAGACAGTTTCATGTAAGTTTATTTAATATTCGTAACGATAAATAAGGGGAATCTCCCTGACCCTATCAATTGTTGCTACATGCTCTGTATAGATTCTTCGACACACACATATATATATATATATATATATATATATATATATATAGAAAATGGAGAAATGGAGATATATATCCAAGGTACGTAGATACATATACGTTTCTATCTCGAGATTCTGATTTACAACGGTGAATTTAAGGGTCTCTTGGTATATAGTACTTTAGATGGTGCGGCGATCCACGATTCATGCCCGCGGACTTCCGCTTTGGCGAGGCCGGCTCGCGCGGTTTTCCCTCTACCTCTCGTCCAGTTAAATTGTAGCGGCCGCCCTGGGAAATCTAGATCCCCGTTCCACCGGAATTCAAAAGGATAGAGAAAGAGAGAGGGAGAGAGAATATAGCACAGCAGCCGAATTTATATATCCGTTAGCAAAGCTTCGGTAAGCTCGCTACACCCCTAGGCCAAAAGCCCACCCCGTTCCACCCTCTCTCTCTCTCTGCCCTTCGCCCAAGCCCACCGCAGTTATATCCTAACGATATTCCGCGTGTATATAGTTATGAATATCTGTTCGCTGTTCTTACCTTACACTGTATATATATATATATGTATATATGTATATATATATATGTATATATATGTATATATATAGGTATATGTGTGTATGTGGGTGCCACATTGCAGCTCGAATAAACACAACCACTTTATGTCGATCAAGTGGAATGACGTAGAAATAATTTAGCCAGCAGTTCGGTGAATAGTAGATCTCACTTATTTTCACTGAATTTCGACAATTCGAAATTAATGGTCTAAAAAAAGTGTTGGACACATTGTACTAAATGATAAGCGTAGTTACGTTTTTTGTCTTTGTCAAATATCAAATGATTTCATGACAAAAGTAATCGCGATGAGGTTCATCGTCAGCTCGAAGAATATACAAGACATATTCGACCCATATAGAGGCAAAAGTGAAAAGAAGTGCAGAGTGGCGTTTCTCATCTTTGGGAACGCGGTGTGTGAGGCTCTAAGAACCCATCCATCAGGAGCTAAAGGGGCTAATCTCTACGGCTCACGCCGGGTCATTTAACACTTATATCCACGGGCCTCGCCATTTGTCTCGTTGCTCCGCTTCTCCCTCATTGGATGGAAAGCCCTTCGTCCCATCTAGAATTATACACCTTTATAATAATACACTGCCGACACTTTTATCAACGTATTTTTTACATCCATTTTGGAGAAGGTAAACGAAGAATAATGAATCTACTTGAATTCAATAGAATATCTATTTTTGATATAAAATCTATTTGGCCGAATTGCAAATTTTGCAACTGCCTCAATGAATATTTATTCTATGCTAAATTAATATATTTTTAATTATATTTATTTTTTTCAATAACGCTTCAGCAATTGTAAAAAAAAAAAAAAAATGAAATAGTCTGAAAAAGTATATTTTATTTGATAATTTTCAGCAGTCAGTTCGATGAGACCGATTGACAGCACAAATTGCATTCTCGACCAAGACGTAAAGGCCGTAACTCACGAAAATTCTCACGTACATGATCCTATATCGACACAATTGCCAACGGAAGGTGAGTCGTTTCACTTCTGAAATAAACTGTCTCTCTGTTGTCCCAGTAATAATCGTATTAAACTTTTCTATTGTTATTAAAGAGTTTTTAAGTCGAGGCCAAAATTGTCATTAGCGCATGACTTTTAATACTCGATGGAAATAGCTTCTTAAAAATTTTAGCACCATTGTTTGAGCTCACAATGTCCCGGGCATTTGCAAAATCTATTTGAAAGAAACTTAAACTTTGCGATAAAACTAGTGTATGAACGATTTTTGTCATGAAAATTGTCGTAGAATCGTTGCCAACGAGTACAGCGGAGCATTCGAGCGCATCTGACAACGGCGGTGAACAGCAGAGCGACCCGCAGATACAACAGTCGGCTCAACAATGGCCCGCCGTTCTCGAACTTCAGGCATACAATGTCGCCCATTCCGCTGTGATACCACCTTATCACTTCTGGAACTCGGAGTTTCGTAACAAACAACCGGCCTTCATAAGGCTGAATCTGACGTTACCATGGGGTGCAAACTTTGCCGTTTACGGCAGACGCAACGTAGCACCGAGCGTGACGCAATACGACTTTGTAAAGTTTGTCAAAGGTGGCCGTGTCGATTCCAGATTAAAGAGACAGGTTGCTCTTGGCGCGGTTAGTTTTATGAAGGATTCCGGTGGTGCTCGTTTTCAACGAAACAACAATGAGAAATATCAGAACAAAGACTATGAAAATGATAATGAGTACGTTAATGGAAATTATGAGACGAGAATAGGAGGTAGAAGAAGCGTTGATGGTCAGCCTCAATCGGTTGATTATCAGCATCACCATCTCGTTAAGAGAACAATAAACGAGCCGATGCTGGTCAATGTGAGCCTTCTGCAGTATCTCGACACCGGTCGTTGGTTCTTGTCTGTCTACAATGACGAGCTACAGTCGTACAAAGTCACCTTGATTGTAACAGAAGCCGAGGGTGTCTCGACTACTTGTCCCAATGATTGTAGTGGACGGGGCTCGTGTTATATCGGCAAATGCGACTGCATAGACGGATATCAGGTGGGTTTATCAACAAAACTCTAATTCAATTACTCTAACGATCACTCACATATTCAATTATCGAGAGACTAGAGAATTCATTCGAATTTAAACAAAAAAAAAGACCATTGAATATATATTTTCATGAGAATTACTCTTCTAGCAATCATTTTCCTATTTATGGAGAGACTAGAAAATTCATTCGAATTTAAACAAAAAAAAAGACCATTGAATATACATTTTCATGAGAATTACTCTTCTGGCAATCATTTTCCTATTTATGGAGAGACTAGAAAATTCATTGGAATTTAAACAAAAACAAAGACCATTGAATATACATTTTCATGAGAATTA
Source organism: Dyspetes luteomarginatus (assembly GCA_963669185.1). Taxonomy (NCBI): domain Eukaryota; kingdom Metazoa; phylum Arthropoda; class Insecta; order Hymenoptera; family Ichneumonidae; genus Dyspetes; species Dyspetes luteomarginatus. The sequence continues at coordinate 18,611,469 of OY769905.1, read as the reverse complement.
CTCTTCTAGCAATAATTTTCCTATTTATGGAGAGACTAGAAAATTCATTCGAATCTAAACAAAAAAAAAAGACCATTGAACATACATTTCCATGAGAATTACTCTTCTAGCAATCATTTTCCTATTTATGGAGAGACTAGAAAATTCATTCGAATTTAAACAAAAAAAAAGACCATTGAACATACATTTCCATGAGAATTACTCTTCTAGCAATCATTTTCCTATTTATGGAGAGACTAGAAAATTCATTCAAATTTAAACAAAAAAAAAGACCATTGAACATACATTTCCATGAGAATTACTCTTCTAGCAATCATTTTCCTATTTATGGAGAGACTAGAAAATTCATTGGAATTTAAACAAAAACAAAGACCATTGAATATACATTTTCATGAGAATTACTCTTCTAGCAATAATTTTCCTATTTATGGAGAGACTAGAAAATTCATTGGAATTTAAACAAAAACAAAGACCATTGAACATACATTTCCATGAGAATTACTCTTCTAGCAATCATTTTCCTATTTATGGAGAGACTAGAAAATTCATTCAAATTTAAACAAAAAAAAAGACCATTGAACATACATTTCCATGAGAATTACTCTTCTAGCAATCATTTTCCTATTTATGGAGAGACTAGAAAATTCATTGGAATTTAAACAAAAACAAAGACCATTGAACATACATTTCCATGAGAATTACTCTTCTAGCAATCATTTTCCTATTTATGGAGAGACTAGAAAATTCATTCGAATTTAAACAAAAAAAAAGACCATTGAACATACATTTCCATGAGAATTACTCTTCTAGCAATCATTTTCCTATTTATGGAGAGACTAGAAAATTCATTCAAATTTAAACAAAAAAAAAGACCATTGAACATACATTTCCATGAGAATTACTCTTCTAGCAATCATTTTCCTATTTATGGAGAGACTAGAAAATTCATTGGAATTTAAACAAAAACAAAGACCATTGAATATACATTTTCATGAGAATTACTCTTCTAGCAATAATTTTCCTATTTATGGAGAGACTAGAAAATTCATTGGAATTTAAACAAAAACAAAGACCATTGAACATACATTTCCATGAGAATTACTCTTCTAGCAATCATTTTCCTATTTATGGAGAGACTAGAAAATTCATTCAAATTTAAACAAAAAAAAAGACCATTGAACATACATTTCCATGAGAATTACTCTTCTAGCAATCATTTTCCTATTTATGGAGAGACTAGAAAATTCATTGGAATTTAAACAAAAACAAAGACCATTGAATATACATTTTCATGAGAATTACTCTTCTAGCAATAATTTTCCTATTTATGGAGAGACTAGAAAATTCATTGGAATTTAAACAAAAACAAAGACCATTGAATATACATTTTCATGAGAATTACTCTTCTAGCAATAATTTTCCTATTTATGGAGAGACTAGAAAATTCATTGGAATTTAAACAAAAAAAAAGACCATTGAATATATATTTTCATGAGAATTACTCTTCTAGCAATAATCTTCCTATTTAATATGAGATAATCATTTTTCCAAAATAAATTTATCTGTTCTTTTTCCACAATAATCGGGTAAAATTATAATTTAATTTTTTTTTTTTCATTTCGTTCTACACATTCATTGTTTATTTTATTATAAATCGTAAAAAATTTTAATAAAAAATATAAGCAACAGCTATGAATAATTATTAAAGTATCCGGTAAGTCTTATACGAGACATAAACTTCTTATCATGTTCCTTTCTATTATATTTTCTCGATTAATCCTAACTTTCCGCCTACGATTTTTTTAGGGACCCGATTGCAGCAAAAGCGTTTGTCCTGTTTTGTGCTCGTCTCATGGACAGTACGGAGGTGGTGTTTGTCACTGTGAGGACGGTTGGAAAGGTGCCGAGTGTGATATACCACTCGGTGATTGCCAAGTTCCTGATTGCAATCAACACGGACAATGCGTGCGTGGATCGTGCGTCTGTATACCCGGCTGGAAGGGTCCCTTTTGCGATGAACGTGAGTACATTACATGGAAATTTTGTGTATGAGACATTTCACAATAAATTGACAGGGCGCAAAGTGAACCTCATTATTTTTCACTTAATCTTTATCGATACAATTTTTCCTCTCATGATTTTTTTATCAAAATTCTCAAGTTAAAAAACTGATAATACAAATAAATTAATACAATACGATAATGAATAAATATTATAGAAATTTCAAACAATCACCAACTAGCATTAATAAATCAAAATTTCGTTGATAATGACCACGCCTATATTCTTTATACTCTAAAAATTGGTGTGGATTATTCATTTATCTCGATCTGCAATATAGACAGGAAAAAAATTGGAAATTTCAAGTATCACAGCCTTGTTGATTTAGCATCGAATGCCTCGTATATATGGGTTGGGTATAAATTCTCCTTTTCGTTTTTTTTCTCGAGCTCTTCAGCGTTTCGCTCGTAAATTCGTTCGTGATATATATATATACACCGAGGAATATTACGGAGTTTCTCAGTTGAATGAATAGGCGGATGTGGATGACCGAGAGGGACAAGTTTCGCGGATCGTTCGAAATATCTTTCCGTCTCTTTCTTTCGACTGTGTATCTATTCTCGTCGTATTATATTATTTCTTCATATTTGTCCATGAGAGAACGTTAATATCCTCGTAATTCAAGCGTACGTCCTGTTGGTCTCTCCAGAGAGAGAGAGAGAGAGAGAGAGAGAGAGAGAGAGAGAGAGATTCTCGTGATATTAGCAACCGAAAGTGGAGATAGAGAGACGAAACCGCACACTAAGAATATGTAACATCGGATTCTGTGTACAGCTCAGCACGAATTCTCCGTTGCCTCAGCATCAAGACCTATAATTAATGCTTTTGCCGTTGCAAGGCTTCTTCCTCTCCGTAACGACGACGGGGACGAATTTACATATACGAACTGACGACAACGACCTGCATCAAACCCAAACTCTCCTCTCTTCCTCTGTCAGCCAACGGAATTTTACAAACAGTTTCCGTTAATTTTCCACAAATTGCCGACGGGTTATACGGATATTCACTCCAAACATGACGTCCAAAAGCCCGAGAGAGCCCGAGAGAGAGAGAGAGAGAGAGAGGAATAAGACGTTTCCGTTGCAATTACGCTTGTCCAACATGAAACGATGGAATTTCACGAAATGCATTTCTCGAAATTCCATCGTATAAATCCAATCTTCTCTGGATTTATGTTATCCCATTATTTGATTTCGAAATGTTCTACTTTGACGATCAACGATACAAATGTGATTAATGCATCAATTGGTCGAAATTGATGTACAAGCTCTCGTTTCTAGTTGAGAGAACACTGCTGGGATAACAATCCTTTTGGTAAATTAATAACGCAAGCATAATTTCAAAGTTAAAACCTCAAACAGATGAAACGCAGATGGCATCGCGGATCAGGAACAAAGTATGATTATGGGAAAACGCGAATAGTACGACAGTTTGAAAATAAGTTTGATTCGTCCCAAGATCTTTGGTGAAATGATGAATGAGTCGGATATATATGAGAAAAAGCTGAAGAAATGAGGAGAGAGAAAGAAAGAGAGAGAGAGAGAGAGAGAGAGAGAGAGTTAACCCGATTGTTCCAAACGATAATTTAAAAAGTTTCGTCCATTCATTCGTTTGGGTCGTAATCAGGACTTGGTAGACGTGACTCGGTGTCAGCCTGGGTGACTCGTGAAAATTTCTTCCCCGTTAGATAGAGAGAAGATGATGAAGCCTTGCGAAATTTAAAGTTTTGCAGTTATCTTCGAAGCCCTCGTGACCATTCGATCTTCCCAGCCAAAAAAAAAAACGAGAAAGAGAGAGAGAGAGAGACAAAGATAGGAAGAGTCACTCGAGCTTTTGAGAAGATAATTAACGATCGCTCTTCAACGAATTTATGCATGACGAGAGCGATGAAAGAGAACGGAAGTAATGAGAGAAGTCAAGCACGATGGGAAAAAAAACTATATTTTTTTTTTTTTTCTAGCCGATTGTCACGATCCAAACTGTGGTGGTCACGGTGCATGTGTAACTGGTAAATGTTACTGCAAAGCTGGCTGGCAGGGTGAGCGATGCGATCAGGTTGATCAGAGGGTTTACAAGTGTTTGCCGGGCTGCTCGGATCATGGCTCGTATGATTTGGAAACGGCATCGTGTATCTGCGAGGAACATTGGGCCGGTGTCGATTGTTCACAGCCAAGCTGCGATCTCAAATGTGGACCTCATGGATCCTGCGAGCAGGGGCGTTGCAAGTCAGTAAACAATGTCTTTATTTATTTCATAAATTCGATCTACACTTTATTTTACGATAAAATATACAACCATTTATTCTTATTTAATTAATATTGCAAAGTATTGGAAATTAATATGAAGAAAAAAATTGAACCGATCGAGCCGAATCTGTTAAAATTTTAGAATATACGGAAAGATATTAGATTTTTTAGACGAAATAATTAATGAAAAGTATAAATTGTAAATATTATTTAATTATTTAAATAATCGTTTTTACAAAAAATTTCATGACTTTATGATGAAATATTGTGATGATTCGATGAATTTACTAATGGTTATTCTCTGATGTACGGAATTAAATATTCATGACTCTGGCCTGCACTAGTTTCGAGAGATTTAAATCTCATTGATTATTCCGTTTGACTGGAATAATTATCAATATTTCGTGATGATTAGGAACGATTTATTGTTAATCAGGTGTCATGATGGCTGGACCGGTACTCAGTGCGATCAAAAGCCCTGCGATCTGCGATGCGCCGAGCACGGCCAATGCAAAAATGGCACTTGCGTTTGCAGTCAAGGCTGGAACGGCAGGCATTGCACGCTGCGTGAGTTAATTTTTTTTATTGAATTTAATGACCCAAATGACAATTTATTTTTCATACCAGGCCCAACTTGTCTCTTTTTCCCTCCATGTAAAAGAAATTTTCCATTCATCAATATTATTCGAGATAAATTTTTCGTAATATTCTCTCACTAATTCTAGTCGAATTTAATTATTTTATTTCATGACTATATATTTCAATAATTTGCTATTATTAAATATCGAATATTCTTAATTTATTGATTAATATTTGAAATCATTCATAAACCATTTTATGTTTAATTTAATCTTAATTATTATTATTATTATTTTTTTTTTCAATATACTATGCACTTAGAAAAATTGATTTATCTAATTTAAAAAAAATGACTGCTCACTTATCTGAGGAATATAAAATATATTGGACTCAGCTGGAAATAAAGCATTAACATTACGAAATAAATTTGAGTGCTTGAACGATTATAATTGAAAATTATTCTGTGCCGTAATGAAACAGCCGGTTGCGAGAACGGATGCAGCAGGCACGGGCTCTGCACTCTACAGGATGGCGAGTACAGCTGCGAATGTTCAACCGGTTGGGCAGGCAGAGACTGCAGTATCGGTCTCGAGATGGAATGTGACGACGAGATCGACAATGATCAGGGTAAGATTTTTCCAAATATTCGAAAAATTCTACAAACTGAGTTTTGCCACAATTTTTTGCCCAAATACTTTTAGCGAAAAAATCTAAAAACAAAATACCATCGGATAATATTTTCATTGAAAGATATTTTTATAAGATAATTTTATAATTAGAAGGAAAATCAAGGAAATTATTTTTCGCAATGATAAATAAAAATATAAATTTCATAAAAATGAAATATGTTAATTATAATTTATGAATTATTGATAATTTTTTCTTCTTTTCATAGACGGAATGGTCGATTGTTCGGACAGCGAGTGTTGCGCGCACTCGGCGTGTGCCGAACATCTCATGTGTCTCGTTAGCAGCGATCCTGTCGAGGTTTTGCTGCGAAAACAACCACCTAGCGTAACAGCCTCGTTTTTCCAGAGAGTCAAGTTTCTCATCGAGGAGAAGAGCGTCCAGAGTTACGCCCACACCGACGAGTACAGTGAAAGGTAGGCTCGGCATTAATCTATCAAACTTGACGATGATAAATTCGCGTATGAGAGAAAAAAATTTGCATATATCAAACCGGATACGATGAGAAAAAAAATATATTAAGCAAAAAAAAAAAAAAAAAAAAAAATGGAAATATTAAAGAGGATTAAGTAACGAAGTTAAAAAAAAAAAAAAAAAAAAAAAAAAAAAACAAGTATAGAAAAAGGAATGACAAGGTCGTGGCTCAGGTGGTTTTGGAGTATACTTGGAGGACAAATAAAAAACGAGAGTACGACAAGCTCGCACGAATAATCGTAACGAGATTCTCAATTTGACGGATGTCCAGATGCGCATCTCGAGAGATTTCGACGATTCGAATGATTCGTAATTTTGTTTTTTTTTTATTTTTATCAATTTTTTTTTACTTTCTCTCACGAGGAGGGCGACGAATCGTCATAAAATGTGAAGAAATGTGTATGAGGACGTCGTGCCACGAAATGAAAGTTGCTTCACGATTTTTCATCCAATTTCCGGATAATCCGGATCTAATTTCCGTGACCTTCCCCGATGGGAAAAAATTAACTTGAGGACATAAAATTTTCTGCCGATGAAAAAAATAATTAAGTTTATAAAATGCAAAGTTGTGTTTACGTTTTAAAACGTTTATACATTTTTACATTATATTTTAAACTTCGATAAAAGAGTAACAAAATGGACCATTTTGAACATTCAATTAATTTATTGCCCTCAATTTTTCCGTGTTTAGAAAAAATTTATTAGGCAAACGATATGGAATTTTTGGGCAAACGATAACATTAACAATCTCTCCTGAGTTCTGAAAAATTAAAAAAATTAAATAAAAAAACGTTTAACTCTCTCCTGCAACTATTTTACGTAAAAGCTTCGATAATTTAATAAAAAATTTGTATTTAATTATAAAAATATAGGAGAGCCCAAAAATAGTATTATTTATTTTTCAATAAATTACTTCGCGACAGGACACTGCTCTCGGTATATTTTCAAATACACTCAATCATTTCTATCCACAATTGTCGATGATGTTTTAAATTTATTCGGACAGTAAATTAATCTGGCAAAACAGCCTTATTGATTCTTCGGTAAAAAAAAAAAATGCAATTTTAACGAGAAGAAGAAGCACATGTATATAGATATATTCATATCCGCGAAAAATTGGACGCGAGAATAGGAAAGCTTTGAAAAAATAATAATAAAAAAATCGAGTTTCGCTCACAAGTCAAGTATTAGCTTCGAGCTGTTCATATACGTGCTCAGAGTCATAAAATTGAATGTTTGTCTCTGCCATTCGTGAAAGAGGAGCCACAGATGGAAGAGGAGCAAAAGTCATTGGGGCTCGGATTCAATCGCGATTAAATTAAAAATCGGTGAATCGGCACGATATACTGGGGGGTTAGTAGATTGTCTCTTTGATAAGCGGAATTCTCTCTCTCTCTCTCTCTCTCTCTCTCGGCCATTCGCCAATATCCCTGAGCTTTCGTAGTTTTTGTGAGTCAGCCAAAAAAAGAAACCCAATATAAAGAAGAAGAAAAAAAAACAAACGTGAAGCAAAGAAAAAAGCAACGAACCGGAAGCTCGTCTGCGAATAAGAAGAGAGAAAAATAAAAAGAGAGAGGTGAACGAGAATTCTGGCTTTGTCAAACGAACGGTAATAAAAAATAATAAAAAAAAAACAATAAAAAAAAAAATTACTGACTAGGCTCTCTATCCGTGGTACGAGCGACGAACTAAAACAAACTAGAAGCAGCAGGTACATAGCGAAACTCTTCAAAAATCTGATCGTGAGTGACGTTCAAGTGGCAACGGCGTCCGGTCATCTCAATTTTATTTTTAACACAGATCGTATTTGCCTCACATGACATATACATATATATATATATATATACGTCGAAAAGGCATGATAAACTTACTCACAGGCACTCGATACGCCCTTATAACTTTAGGCAATCGATTAATTGTGTATATATATATATATATATATATATATATACATATGTAATGAACTATATATAATGTATGAACGAATCGTTGTCGAATCGTCGAACAACCTCGAGATTCGTCGAGTGACAAACATCACCGTCCGGTGTGTGACCGCCACCGTCAAAATCCACCCCCGAACCTGCCAGCCAAACCCTCTCGACCAACATTAAACATATATATATATATATATACATATATACACCCACGCACATATATATAGATCCATATATATATATGTATGTAAGAATATATATATATATATATATATATTTCCTATTCCCAGTGTTTGACCCGCCACTTTCTCCCTCCCCCGAATGTCAGGTGCATCGACGATCGCCTCGGTAACGCGCTGCCGACCGAAAGACTATCTCCGTCTCGTTGCACTCTTTCCACGTGCTTTTTTTGTTTCTTTTTTCTTTCTCGTTACTTCATTTTAATCGACTAAATACGCGATTTTTATAATTTGTCTCTATTATTGTGTTTGCAAACGAAAAAAAAAAAAAATATATATATATATATATATAGGAATGGGAGAGGGGATAATTATCGGAAAATAATTATTGTGTGTATATGAAAGAGGGTAAGAGAGACCACAGAAAAGTCCGATCGTCGAGTGCAGACGCACTATCGATGCTCTATAATGCCAATGAGACGTACCTGGTTGAAAAAAAAACAAAAAGATTGCGTCATTGATATTGGAATATTCAACATACCTTTCTGTGGCGATACGTGGATTCTTATAGAAAAAAAAAGGGTTGAAAATTTTTAATTTTTTTTTATTTTAATTTTTATTTATTTATTGAAATGATTGGAAATTATTGGGGTACAAAAAGCATCGCCACGGAAAGACTTGCGTCTGTTTCAATGACTTTTTTTTTTTTTTTTATTAAACTTTTGCGCGATTTATGGTGAGTAAAATTCTTCGTTGAATATCCTTAAGGACCTCGACGATAGAGTCAACTAATTACGATAAACTGGTGTACAATGAGAGAGAAAGAGAGAGACAGAGAGACCCTGGTAATTCTGTTCGTTCGGCACTGCTCTGCGAGGTGAATCATCATGAGATCGAGGTCGAAACTGAAAATTAAAAAAAAAAAAGAAAGAAAAAAGAAACAAAAGATTTTCGACCACTTTTTGTGCCACTGCGTTCGGGGGATTCGTGTAATTTGTCTAGTGTTTGACCCTTATGTGTGTACCCTAACCACTACCAAAGACCACCACTCACCCAACAGCCGAGAGCTCCAAGTGGCTCAATTTTGTCAGTGATATAAAAGAGAGAATGAGAGAGCGAGTGAATGATTACGTGTGAGTGAGAGAGAGAGAGAGAGAGAGAGAGAAAGAAAGAGAAAGAAAGTTAAAAGAGAAAAAATATATTTTATATACTATATATGTATACATATATAAATATCGATAATAATTCAATCTCATCCACGATGAGACTACAGATTTGCTTTCGTCCGGTACATTCTTCGTTAGATCGTTTTTTTTTTTTTTTTAATTATTATTTCGTCTTGTTCTCGTTGTCACAATTTTGAATTTCACGTTTTTCACATTTTTGCCGCGATCATTCGATTTAAAGTAATTTTTTTTTTCATATAACTTTGAAATATTGAAGAAAAAAACGAATTAATAGTTGCAATCATAAAAAATCATTTATACGCGATTGAGATCGTAAATAATATCGAGGTTATGCCGGAAGAAATCATGGTGAATTAATCGGAAACGTCTGGTTAAATTAAGACAACTTTCAGGTGTTGTGTAAAATTTTATATGCATTGATAATTTGAAAATTTTTAGTAAATGTACAAAATTATTGTTCGCATTGTCAAATGCGAAACAATCCTGATTCTCGAATCAAAAATAAAGATCTCAATTTGACCGGACGATACGAACAAGTACTAATATCATGGTAGACACAAGTTTGAAATTCCCGGACTCAATTTCATTCAACTTTTTCATGTTTCATCAGATTTTTTTTCAGTGTTTCACCTAATACCTTCGTATCGGTGCATACACATATTTTGTGGGACTTACCCATAGATACGTTAAAAAAAGTATAGAGAGAGGGAGAAAGAGAGGCAGAGAGAGAGAGAGAGAGAAGAAAAGAGAAAAAAATGAGTAATTCACGAAACGATATACACGAAGGCGAATGAGATTCATCAAATTTTGGAAAATCGAGAATTGAGACCGCGGGCAACTCTATCGCAAATGAAAATCGTAATTTTTTGGCCTGAGTCGAGATGTAAATATCCATATATTGAAATAAATCGAATACGAAAACTGATCTTCGGCACAATTTTCGAACTATTTTCATGAATCACGTATATACGAGACTCAATGCTTCCCTTAGGGAAAGTCGTATACTATAGAAGCATTAGAGGACGTTTGACAATTGGGCCCCTTTTCGGGAAAAAGTCTTTCTAACGTTACAATTCTCATCGTACGTACCTATTTATATATCGACGGGGATCTAAAAGTCGAAGACGTGAAAACTACTTTAGTTCTGGAGTCCATTCGAAACTCTCTCTCGCTTACCAATGCATGAAACTTTTCAATAGTCGCGAAAGAGTATATAAATCACGCTGGTTTTCGTCGTCGTCGTCGTCTACGGCGTTTCGTACTTTACAGTCGCTTCGTCAAGAGAGTTTCGAAATCGAGATGTTCAGAAAGACTATATACATATATATATATATGTGCTATGGATACATACCGGGATTATCGGAGGGGAAAAAGAGGGGGCAAATCCTGCCCAAAGGTGCCAAGGGAGATTACGAGTCAACGTGAAAAGCGACTGGGTTGAAAAGTAGAAAAAAAAACAAACCCCTTTTCCCCATGGACCCTATGGCGTGCTCGGGGCCGAAGTTACCGAGCTAAGCGCATTTTCGATTGCCCAGTAGTCGAAATCGATTATAGTCATACGTTTATATGTCAATAAACTTACGGTGGCAAACTGGGTCGATCGTGAAAGTTTTCGAATCGATAAATAAAGGCGAGTCGCGCACCACCTGGCGAGACGCGTTGGTACTACGTCGCGTTTCATAGGTTAGGATCGTTAATCCACGAATACGATACCTGGTGGTTTAATGATGAAATGAACTCAATGGTCATTCAAAGGTTCACATTCACGAGATCGAAAGTCCGAATAAGTAAAAATACTGAACAAATTGGCTATAAACTGTAGCTTAACCAGGAAAAATTGACGAGAATGCACCGTAAAACATTTGAAATAAAAAAATTATTTTTTACGACCGTATTTTTTGCTGCAGATATTGAAAACGCACATTGACAAGTTTCTTCCGATTAAATCTTTGACCCTCATTTTTATGAAATGCTCGGCGATAGCTCACGGAAAAAAAATATATTTGCATTGTAACGCGCTCCAATATCGTTGATTAAGCGATACAAATGTGAACCTTTTAACTCCGTTTAACGTTTTTCTCTAAAACTGCAAAAAATTAAGAAAGAATTTATATTCGCTCTCGTCTATATCGTTTTCTCGCTTTACTTCATTCCAAGCTGCGAGATATTATATCGTGAAAATCATATTACATGATCATGACAATTACAACGTAACTGTTACATTGCGGAATAATGATAACAACTAAAGTAAAATTTATTCTGTATTTTCTAAAATAATTATGAAAAAAAAGAAATCAGCCCTCCGGGAAAAAAGGAAAGATAGTTTGATTTAAATTTACGAATTCGTGCCGTTCTCATATTTGTCTTTCACCGATCTGTCTAATCGTTAATTTTTTATTTTCATATTTATATGTCTATATGCATATATATCTATATATACATGTCTATATATACATGTCTATATATAAATATTTACATATATATATATATATATATATATATATATATATATATATATATATATATTCATATAAATACGCATATTATTATTACATGTATGTTGCGTAGTTTCCAACTTGTGTCTGTCATTATGTACCACTCTATGTTGTATGAATCGGTGAGTAAATGAAAAGATTTTTCATGTGAGCAAATGAAAGATGCTGTGAAGGCGTGTGTGCGTGTACGATGGGTACGCTTGATTAGTGTGTCTACGTCTATATTGTTTCTGTAATGTCGTACGGAACATTGCAACGTGAGATGTGACATTTTTTTTTATTTTCTTCGTTTTTCTTATGAAAATTTCCCAATTTCTCGAATATATTTCACTCATACTGGGTGAATTAGTCGTGAAGGACGCGAAAAAAAAAAAAAAAAAAACGAAGGGATCAAGCTTGAGAAAAAAAATTTGCTTTCTTTTTTATGGGCGTTTCTCATTTTAGTTTCGCTTACTCTCGTGATTCCTTTGATTATCGTGCACATTGTAATCGTGAGTCCGGGCAACCCACTTGGCTACTTCGGCTGCCACGATCAAAACCCGTTTCATTATATGTACATTGTTCAGAGAGAGAGAGAGTAATAGTGATAGAGAAAAAGAGAACAGGAAAAAAAAGGGTTCGAGTTGATCATTGAATTTCACGCGATTCTTTTTTTTTTTTATATTTCATTTTTTGTTTCACAATTCACGTGCAATGTTGCGTACGAGCATTGTGTTTTTTGCCCGCCACATTGAGCGGGTTCTGTGACCGTGGTAACGCCCTTTCTTCTCGTTGGTTTTTCCCACACGTAGTGCGTTCTGGAGTTCCTTTACACAGTGGTAAGTTGCAGCTCAGCTCTCGCTAACAAAAAAAAAAAAAAAAAAACATCGTTCCCAAAAAAAAAAAAAAACCATCTAATGCATCGTCGCTCGTTAACCAAAAATCCATTTTTACATGTTTTCGTAATGGCTCCGTATACTCTTTTGGCCTGCATTTTATTTCTTCAGTTTTACGTACGTCTTTTATTCGTTGCAAAAAAAAATAATTTGATAATTAAAAAAATATATATATATATATATATATTTAATTGCTCCGACACTGCGTCATCTTGCCGAATATTTATCGGCGTCTTTGCATTCTCTTCTTTATTTCAATTTATATGTATATATGTGTATATTTAAATATATATATATATATATATATGCATATATATATTTTTTTTTGTCAAAATTCTTCAGTTATGCCCTGCAATCGGTTCTTCTTTGTTAAGAAAAAAAATAAATTTGCTGCGTTGCCCAGTTTCATTATATATTCTCTGCTTGTTCCTCGTATTTGTCGAGTATTTTTATCACACACTTTTCTTTCGCTATTTCGATTCATCATATCACGATCTCGAGCTCCGACCACGTTAGCCATTCGATCAATGACATCGTCCATTTATTTTTTCATTTCATTTATCATGAAATTCATCGGATAAAAAAAGTTTCTTCAAGTTTCGTTCAAAGTTTTTATTCTCCGTGGAAAAGTCGCGTAAATTCGTTTAATTGAGAAAGAGCGCTTAAATTGGCGTCATCTCTATACACGCGACGTGGCCCGAGTTTGCGAGATCAATTCTCGCGTACGTTATAGTACCAAAAAAAAAAAAAAGAAAAAAAGGTGAATCCTGTACGAGCTGTCTCTGTGTCTATCTGTGATATGTCGTCAGATTGTTGTTGAATTTACGTTCCTAAATTTTCTTATTTTTCTGTTATGTCTTGTCTTCTTGTCCTCCATTAGTACGTTTAGTCCTGTTAGTAAGATTATTGAAAAACAAAAACAAAAAAATGAGGATAAAAAAATGTTACGAAAGACGAAGAGAAAGTACCTTTTGTCTTGTGTTGTTTGTGTTGCCAGGCTTGCACTATGTGTACCCTTGTCGAACCTGTCTATAGTGAACGTCCTAGCATTATGATACACCGCTGACTTTATTGAGCGCCAATCACACTCTCGTTACTTTCTATACGTATATTACGTTCAAAATGTTATTTATTATACACCTTTTTTTACACACACCAGCCAGTTTGTACATATTTTTTATTCTTATATTTACATTCACAAAAATTAACACACCACCACACGTATACACTGAAACAAGTTTTTTTTTTTTTTTTCGTACCATTCGAAAAACAAGAGTCAGGACTCAATGAGAAAAAAAAAAAAGCTAATTTACGATGTAACGATATTTACGATAGAAAAGGATGCTACAAACCCAAAGTCACCTCTCTCCTCGTCCCTTGTCTGCGTCTGTTAAACTGTCTACAATCTGCCAATACGAACCTTCACAATCCGACCGATCAACAAAAAACAACAACAAAAAACCCTTTTCCCTGCCCCCAAAAAACTGAAACCTTGTGTCTGTCTATCCTAATAATTTTCCAAAAATCCGAAAAATAACGCCCGAAAAAAAAAAATGAAAAGTAAGTGAGAGAGCGAGAGAGAGAGAGAGAGATAAAATGAAAATCCTGGTCCTGTTGAATCCGACCAACCAACGTCTTGTCAGTCTACTTCACCGGAAGTAATAAGAGAATATAGCAACAAGTTATTACCTTATTACCTAAAATTTGGTATTCGATGATTCGTTAATAACAACAATAACAAAAAGATATAAATAATGAAAAAGAGAGAAAAATATGAAATTTTGTCTCAAGGAATATCGGGAGATTGAGGAGAGCAATTAACTATGAACAAACAATAAAAAAAATGCTATTGCCTCGCTTGAGATCACAGTGATTAAAAAATTGATTCAGTGACGAAAGTGAGTGAGGGCCGAGTTATCGGCGAGAGATAGAAGAGGGAGGGAGACCCGACCCTATATATATATATATATATGTATATATATATTAGAGGCACAATATATAGAGTGAAAGTAATGAGCACTGGATAGTTTGACAAAATGGTCTTATACTTTAACATCACGTATCATGAATAATAATGGATAAAACAACAACGAAGAGTCACATATGAACAAAAGAATGATTTGAAAAAAATAACGAATATGAAACAAAAAAATGGAACTTTGTGAGAGACACCGCTCGTTCTTTCGTTCGTTTTGCATTACTTCAAGTTTTTTTTATCTCCAAAAAAAAACAATCTCAATGTTTTTTTTTTTCTTGAAAGTATTATTATTCTAGTTATATATACATATATAAATATAAATATAATCAATTGATTTAATCATTTTCACCAATTAAATTATTATGGTTTTTTTTTTTTTAATTATTATTATTAAACTTATCATTATATATTCAGTAGTTGATGACAGTGCCTGCCACCTTGCTGTGCTCATACTTGGAGGATCAACTCACCGGCATGTTTGATCCCCAGGTGTAATAAAACGGCCTGCAGACACGGTGCACCCTTGCATAAAATTATAACAATTAATTAATTGCAATGACAGCATAAAAAAATTGAAATTAAATTTTTAACAGATCTTACAAACTTAAAGGAATATTAAAAAAAAAATCTAATAAAAAAAAAAAAAATTTGAAATAATGTCTTTGATGAAAAGTGGGGAAAAAAACAGGTATTATGATCCTCCAAGGAATTACACTGTATATATTCTCCTCCTGTTCGGAGTTCCTTAGGAAATGATCAATTATCTTTACAAACATCCCCAAATATTTATATTAAATATTAAATAAATATATATATATGTATATATATATATATATATATATATATATAAACTATCGGTGCATAATATTTGTATAGCTTGTTATTTTATGCGCGTTGAAAAATAACGCAATATCCGCACGTCATGTAGGATATATTAACCGAGGGATATTGTGCACGTATATAATACCGTATGATATGCATATAACAAACTATACAACATCCCCAAATCCAATTTATAAATAATTAATTACTCTCTACCTTGATTTCATATATTATTCGACGGCACACATTTCGATCGCTTCGATGATGACCAAGCTTCATAACACCCTTCAATTTAGCGCAAGCAAAAAAAAAAGCCAAAAAAAAAAAAAAAAACGAGGAAAGAAAAAATTTCCAAATCCCGAAATTTTACTACATTCATATACCGTCTATATACATATATCTTATAATATACATGACATATGCATGCGTTCTACTTCGTCAAACAGTAACTTGTCCTCAGGACAATATATTTATTTTTCATTTTTTTTATTATTTTACTGTTTTTTTATTTTTTTAATAAATTTTCTTGAATACCTTTTACATCGATAATATTCTCACTGGGCTGACTGTTCGTTGCATCGCAAATCGAGCCACATATATACCGTTTTAGTGTTCCAAACTTGTTACTGACGTGCACAGTATAGTTATACAAATAAACGTAACATACATGTTTTCGACCTATGTGGTCGTCTATGTCTATTGTACTCGATTGTAAAATCAATTTGTCGTTGGCCTCTATTTCTCACATAGAAATTTTACCATTGCCACGTTACCTGTTGTACAGTTTCAAACCGCGTATTTTCGACACATGTGTCGAATATGTACCCGGGAACAAAAACCACCCCTAGAGCGCGAAGCCACAAAATTTCCAAGCTGTCCGCATTGTATTGGCAGCCAAGTGAGAATATATCGAATCGAACAGTAGCGTCCATTGTGGGGAAATGCTTATTCGACGTAAATCTCACGTTTTTTTGGCAACATCGACGAATCGGGACTTATGTAGAGTCACGTGAGATGGTTATTATTATTTTTTGTCGATACATCGCTGATACCAGCAGTGGAAACTCGAGTGAAAGAATCTTTTGAAAATAACAAATGAAAGAAGATAATTGTGAATAAATGCTTGCGAAATAATGAAAATTATTACTTCTTTGTTTTTTTTCAAATAATTCAGAACAATTTGGAATTTGCTCATATTAAATGACGATTGCGTTTTAAATGATGAACGAGAGACCCGAAAAACTTTTGGATCTCTTTAATCAGCATCGTCGAGCCTCGAGACACGTTTCTTCGCGACACTTTACTCGCCCAAATTCACGCGAATCAGACTTATCCGTACAGTGGACGCCTTACGATAATCAACCCCTTCCAAAGCTTCCCCACTCCCTTTCCTGCACAAAAAAAAACCAATAAATTTAATTCTCGTATCCGAGAATCCTCGCCCGTTACATATCTGATTTGTAACAGTCGCGTAGCGGTGATGCGAGGCCAAGTAGTAACGGAACAAGGACTCGGAATAGTAGGATTACGAGTATCGGTCGACAGGGATTCACGATTTGGATTCACCCTCACCAGAGCCGGAGGATGGTGAGTTATACTATTTTTTTTTTTTTAATTTATATTACGTGTTACCGATGAATGGTCGCCAAAGGAGACGAAAAAGTTCGATTGTCCACATATCTGCCCACTAAACACCGAATATTGACAAAATATTTAAATATTTTTATAACATTGTTAAAATATTTGAGTAATTTCGGCAATATTGTCAAAATGTGCTGTGATATATGCGTCTTTCTGGCCGAAATAATTTACCACGAATTTTGCACAATCATAAAAGCCTAGCCAATGACTCTATTGGTTATCCGATTATTAATTATTAATAATAATACATTTTGGCTCAGTGTGTTTGTATATTTTTTGGAGTAGCTGCGTAAACTAGTCGTCGGAACTAATAAAGTAATATTCACGAAACTTTTCACTTTGACACTTGACGACGTATGAGAAGAAAAATTAAATTGAACGATAATATCCAAAATGGCAGTTGTAATATATTAAACTAATAGAAAATTCTTTCTATTTTCATTTCAGTGAGAAATTATAAATTATCAAAGTTGTTTATTTAGATCTAAAAATTGTGCAATTTAGAAATTAAATATCGCAGAATCTGATGAAAAAATACAAAGTCATTCGAATTTTATTGAAATTTTGTTTATTGAGATCTCGTTAATTTTCATTCCACAATTTTTTAGTTAAAAATGGCGGGGTCATTATAGTCGAGAAAAGACTAAAAAAATGATGAGCTATCGTAGAATTTTTCAGGTAGTTAATGTCGAATCCAACATGAACATTTTTATTCTACAAATTGAAATGGTATGTCACTGAATGAGGTCTAGGGTTTCCCCAACTGCCAGTTATTATTTCCTATTTTAATAACGTTACACATCATTCCGGATATCCGTAATAATACAGTAAACCGCATATATAACAGACGACGATTGATTCATCGGTTTCCAATCATTTTCAATAATTATAATTATTATAATAATACGTACATCCGGATTAGCGTGTATGACGCATGAATTCGAATCAAGAGGATGTATACGCTATATTCTCGTGGACCACAATATATATATATATATATATATATATATATGCATCTCGGTCCGAGTAATCTCCGGGACACGCACACATAGGCATCGGATGAAGGGGAGGGAGAGAGAGAATGCGGACATTGGTGAAAGCAAGAGAACATATTGGTAGAAGGAGAAGGTGATAGTTCACAGAGCTATACCCACATCAAAGCTAAAGCTGATGATGTCGAAAGCAGGCTAATTAGCCCATTTGAGCCAAGGGTATTGGAAAGCCGGGTATTAGATCCGAAACGTCTCGTTGCACATCGACACGGGAGAACGTACGATGAATTCTCTCTATTGCGAGATTAAAGTCGTGTGCAACCCTAAACCACCCATTTTCTCCCCATACAAAAGAAAAAGTTTCGCACTACTTTTTTGAAAAATACTTTGACATTTGGAGAAAAATGAAATTGTCACGAGCGTCGTCTGATTGATACGATTAATCGAGCGAAATTAAATTTGCCAGAAAACTCAAAAAGATTCTCTACGAATAATGGATTGGAGACAGTCCAAAATGGTTGGGGTACTCTTTCTATCTTATAATTGCCATATGAAATGATACATAATTATTCATATTTTCTCGTCGCTCAGTTTATCGAAAGATGGAATGACTAATTATCATATTATTATATAGAAAAACATTTTGGTTCTCACTCAATTTAATAGTCAATTTTTTTTATTACCCTTAACAATTTTTTATATTTTTATAATGTGTGAAGCCAAGTCGTGAAAGAGATAATAAATAATAATTTTTGTCAATGAGACACATCCCTCAGTCATCCTTACTAATGCAGGAATCATTAACTCGTCAGTATTGCAACTATAGAATTCTTACCACTAGGCAACTCCGAGTAATTAATTACTTATTCACTGACTGAGTTTTCCCAGTAGTAACAATTGCTAGGTAATAATTACGTATTTTTAAGCAATGATTGTTAGGCTTTCAGCGTCAATAGTACAATAAACTCCGAGGTCCTAATTACTTTTTCACCAAATATAGAGTGTTAGCAATTTCATCAAAAACTACCAAATAAATACAAACGTTCTGTTCAATGCCATAAAACTTCAAATAAGTACAACAATTTTTCACCGTCCAGGAAAAACGTTTTTTCCCATTAAACATTTTCGCAGTTAATTTCTTTTCGTACATCTTCGTTCAAATCGAATTACTTTTTGGCGTTAGGTCGGCCATTGTATTTTCCACATTCTGAATTTCAATATGTATGTTTACTTTCAATTCGAAAACTTCGAAGTTAAAAAAAAAAGCGTAGATACAATTTTTCTTTACCAAAGACACTTTCCTCCCCGCCGCCATTTTTTTAATTATCGTTCAATTCCCTCGTTGTTAAGTGAAATATCAAAGAAAAAGCCTGCAAATTTATGTTAAAATCAATTTCAGACACATTTATTTTTTTAACTTTAATAACGAAATTTTAGCTTGATAAAATGTCGTCAACAATTTAATTGTATTTTACACATCACTCGCAATCAGGTTCGATGTACTCGTAAATGGCGGTGGTGCTGTTACACTACAATTTCAACGTAGTCCCTTCAAGCCTCTCACGAGAACCGTTTTCGTACCATGGAATCAAATAGTCGTTTTACCACCGGTAATAATGACTCTTAGCGAGGAAGGAGAGTCTTATAAATCGAATCAGCCGCCGAGTCCAGCTGTGGGTAAGTAATAAAACGACAAAACAATCAACTTTTTATTTTATTTTCTCGTCCACGTGATCTTTTTCTTCTTCTTTTCTTCAATATTTTATACCCTTCGGGGTCCAATGAGTTTTTATGAGTTTCATTATTGTCCATTTCAATTATAAAGAAAAATGTATGACACGTAAAATGTCTGATTCCTCCTAAAGATTATTTGACCTTTCATTCGAATGAGTATTTTTCAACGATTTCATCTCAATGTTTAATTATTTTTGGAACAACAAGATGTAAAATGTACAAAAAAATACGACAGCTGCAGTATTCTCCAGTCGTTCTTGTGCCGTCTTTGTTTCGTCCGTCAATGTTGAGTGTTTCAGTTTCTTATTATTTATTGCATAAAATATAATAGGCTTCCCAGGGATATCAATGGGATTGTTCGGTGAGAACGGACCGTGTCTGGAACACGATCATGAGACCCTGAGGCCGATAATTGTGAGCACTTGGATGCCCGAAAAAGTTGGAGCGTTGCCTGGACAAAGTCTCGTATTCGCCGAGAGTCAGGCAAGTATTTTATTTAATAAAAAATACACTTGTCCATTGCGATGAACTCGATCCAAACATAAAAATTCCTCTCGAAATATTTCTAAAAACTTACAACATTTATTATTATTTTTGACCAAATTGCTCATGGGGGCAGAAAAAATCCTTCCACTAAAAGGCAAAACTGCCTTTCAAGAAAAACTCGCTGATCAATAAAATTCAATATTAACGAAATAAAAAAATGGTGACCTTCTCGAAATTACAGATTGTCCAAGAGAGCATTGCAATTCCAGGATCGAATCTTCATCTCATGTATCAGAGTAGCCAAGCAGCTGGTTATCTGTCAACAGTTCGAATGCAATTGACAGGTACATTCATACCAGAATCCCTGATCCACGTGCACGTTCATGTAGAGATCGAGGGTTCATTGCACACTAAAACATACGAGGCTGATCCAAATTTGACTCATACATTTGCCTGGAACAAGCGCAACGTTTACAAGCAAAAAGTTTACGGAGTTGCACAAGCTCGTATATCAATCGGTTATCAGCATTCAACGTGTCCATCGGTAATATGGGAAACGCAGACAGCAACACTGCAGGGTTTCGACGTTGATATATCGGAAGTTGGTGGTTGGGGTCTCGATATACATCATCATTACAATTTCCATGAGGGAATATTACAAAAAGGTGACGGTTCGACTCTTCATTTCAAGCAATATCCTCGGACTGTTAAAGTCGTCATGGGCACAGGTTTGCAGAGAAATTTATTGTGCGATAATTGCAATGGACTTGCCAAAGATGCCAGACTTTTGACACCAGTTGCACTGACCAGTGGTCCAGATGGTAGTATCTACGTGGGTGATTTTAATCTCGTGCGCCGTATAAAACCAGATGGCAATGTTTACACAGTTTTGATATTGAGTGCGACCCAGGTGGCTTATCAGTACCATTTGTGTGTATCACCAGCCGATGGACACTTGTACATAAGCGATCCAGAGAAGCATAGAATATTGAAAGCTCTGTCGTTGGATGAAGTTCGAGATCCAAGTATAAACATTGAGCCAGTTGTTGGAAGTGGCGAGAGATGTATACCTGGTGATGAAGGACACTGCGGTGACGAGGGACCAGCAATCCTGGCAAAGCTTGCTCATCCAAAAGGCATAGCTATAGCAGCTGACAAAACCATGTATATAGCAGATGGTACGAATATCCGTGCTGTTGATCCAAGTGGTATAATTCATACCCTTGTTGGTCATCATGGTCATCACAATCATTGGTCACCAGCTCCATGTATCGGTGCGATATCCGCTCATCAGGCCCAACTTCAATGGCCAACCGGTTTAACACTCAGTCCGCTCGATGGTACTCTTCATTTTATTGACGACAGGCTCGTTCTCAAGCTCACCAGTGACCTTAAAGTTCGCGTTGTCGCTGGTACTCCTCTTCATTGCACGAGTAACGCAAACAATGGGGAAATGAATAAAATCAATTCCACCAATCCATCAAATCCTAAAAAACCTGATGAGGTATTAGGCTCCGTGCTGGCTGTAAGTTTTAGCCCAACTGGCGAGCTTTACATCGCTGACAGTGACTCCCATCGCGTTAATTCCATAAGAATCGTCGATTCTTCGGGTAAAATGTCACATTTTGCTGGTGAACAACGGGAACGTTTGAGGGGACTTTGCGAATGTAATAACACGACACCCAGCACCAAAGAACCAGATGGTTGCTCGTGCACCGATGACACAAGCAGTACTGAGACACTCTTGTCATCCAGTGCAAAATTTATCGCCATTTCAGCTCTTGCTGTCTCACCCGATGGTGTTCTTCATGTTGCCGATCAAGGCAGCTTGCACATACTGGCCCTTCAACCGTATCTTCCGGCGCTTGACGAGAGTGGCGAATTTCACATACCATTTCCGCCGACAAATGAAATTTATGTCTTCAATCGTTATGGGCAACATGTCGCGACTAAAGATCTCACTTCGGGCAAAACTAGATACGAATTTCTCTATAGTAAAAACACGAGTTTTGGAAAACTGTCAACGGTCACTGATAGCGCTGGCAACAAGATACAATTTTTACGTGATTACAGCAATGTCGTAAACTCCATCGAGAATACCCAAAATCACAAATCTGAGCTCAAAATATCGGGTGTTGGCTTTCTGGTAAAACTTTCAGAACGTGGAAGATCCGAAATTGCTCTTGATTATGATAGTACGACAGGCTTATTGATAAGTCGTTCTGGTGGTGGTGAAACTTATATTTACAATTATGACAGTCTCGGGCGTGTTTGTGACGTGATACTGCCAACCGGTGAAAAAATCAAACTCAATTCTGGATTATCAAATGACGAGAGTCTTTCGGTTAAAATTTCGGCACCACTTCAGGCACTCTCGAGAGGCGACAAGCAAAGATTCGTCGAGTTCAAAATGAAAACCGAAAGATCGAAAAAACTGACGATAACGGACGGTGCAAAAATCAAAAAGGCAACAGCATTTACCAATAGCAGTCTCGAGGTATTTTTACCAAGTGGAGGAAAAATCATAAGTGCAGCAACGACGAAGCATCCTTTGTTAGAAGCTGCACTTCCGGTAGAAGCTGAAATGTTACCAATGTGGAGTTATCAGGTAATAACACTCGGCGAATTGACCAATACGATGACAACAACGTACAATCTCGTTGGCGATGTAAGCCATTTGCAGCAGACATTAAATCGTGAAATTTGGGTCAATGACACGAGAGTCATCGGGGTTGAATATGAACAGGCTTTTAGTCGCGAAACTTTTTACGACAAAGCTCGAACGCCATTGTTAACAGTGACCTTTGATCCTGCTGGTTTACCCCTCAATTGGTTACCCTACGAGCATGGGCACAATCTTACGATAACTTATGACAAATTCAATCGTATCGAGAGCTGGAAATGGGGCGCCTCCGATGAATCTTACAGCTACGATATGCGCGGTCAATTGGCCGAAGTTACCAACAGCCAGGATGGCACAAAAAGATACACTTATAATAATTTTAATGTTATCTCGAAGATAACACTCGCGAGTGATCGCCATTTTTCACTCGAGTATGACGAGGATGGTGGACTAAGGCATATTATACTGCCATCCGGTACGAAACATTCATTCTCATGTCAGACATCCCTTGGTTTTCTTCGAGTGACTTATACACCACCGGGTAGCACGAGATCGTATCTTCAGCATTACAGTCATGGTGGTAATCTCTTGCAAACGGTATTTCCGGGTGATGGAGCTAGAATCGTTTATCGTTATCACACATCCGGCCAATTGGCTGAAATCGTACATGGGGATGGTAAGAGCGAGATCAAATATACCGAGAGTGGTTTACCCTCGGAAGTGATACACGTGGAAAAAGATGTCGAGTACAAGTGGGATTATCAGTACAGCGCTGGCTTGTTGGTGGAGGAACGCATTGATTTTGGTGCTAAAACTGGCCTGAGCAATGCCAAATTCACATTTGATTATGATTCGAATTATCGTTTGATTACGGTACAGGGTAGAATTGGTGGGCAAACATTACCATCTCATACCATGGCTTATAATTCAAGAACTGGTGCCCTTGAGCAAATTGGCCAGTTCAAAGTAACGAGACCCCAGGCAAATGGGACAATCGTTTATGATGGCACAGCTATATTTTCACGTACAACTGACAAACGTTTTCTCGAAACCGAGGTCACCGTCACCATTCACAGCCTCGAAGTATTTCGAATGGAATTTACACATGACTCACAAGGTCGTATCAATCAAACGAGAACCGATACGAGAAACATGGGTGTAAATACTTACACAAATGTTAAAAATTACACGTGGGATTGCGATGGTCAATTGACCGGTGTTGAGGCACAAGAACCATGGAGTTTCAGATACGATGGAAATGGTAATATGTTGTCATTGACCTATCGAGGAAACACAATACCAATGGAATACAATTCGATGGATCGTATGGTCAAATGTGGCGAGGGTCTCTATAAATATGACAATCGTGGCCTCGTTGTCCAAAATGCACGTGAAGAAAGATTCAATTACAATGCCAAAGGTTTATTAATCAGAGCTACGAAGAAAGGACGCTTCGATGTTCGTTATTACTACGATCATCTTGATCGCTTAGCAACGAGAAAAGATAATTATGGCAATGTAACGCAATTCTTTTATAATAATCAAAAGAGACCACACGAGGTCAGTCAGATATACAGTCCTCGTGATGGAAAATTAATGTCTCTTGTTTATGATGATCGAGGACATTTGATATACGCACAATTTTATCGTCACAAGTATTACATAGCTACCGATCAATGTGGAACTCCCATTATGATATTTAATCAATATGGCGAGGGTATAAGAGAGATTATGAGATCTCCTTATGGTCACATCGTCTACGACTCAAATCCATATCTCTATCTACCTGTTGATTTTTGCGGTGGACTTTTAGATCAGGTGAGATTCTCATTCTTTTTTTTTTTTCCTTTTTTCTTTCTCTCGAACGTTTTTCAATATATTGAACCTTTTTTAAACGTATTATTTCAAATTGATTCATTCGACAGGTTACTTCGTTGGTGCATATGCCAAACGGGAAAGTCTATGATCCTCTTATTGGTCAGTGGATGTCCCCATTGTGGGAAAATGTTCTTGATAGAGTCGCCACACCGACGCATCTACATCTGTACAGATTTAATGGCAACGATCCGATTGATGTCAGACACACGGATAAGCACAGCCAACCTACAGGTTCGTTTTTCTTTTCTTTCAATTATCTTTCAAATTATCGCGAAATCTTTTAATCAAATTCTATGCAACAAGACCTAAAAATTACAGACTTATGTTGATAAAGATTTTAATTGAACGATATCCGTTCAATTCCCACCATCCTTTTTAATCGGGGATACGCTAATACTCGAATAACGAGCGCTAAAAACTACAGACCCATATAGATAAAAAATTTATGTGGCATAAAAAAAAAATGAAAAATGAAAGTTATTTGTTTACATTGAATATCCATAATGACAAGTTCCATAATGGATTATTTATGCTCTATTGTTTTCTGCTTCAATGACAGATCACATATCCTGGCTATCACATCTGGGCTATGATCTGAAGAGTCTTGCGCCACAGCTGTTCCCGGGTGAATTACCAGAGAGTCTCGTGCCACCCTCAATGGGGCCAGGTGTCTCGATATTCGGTGAAAAGAAGCGAACGAATAATCTTGGTGTTCAATCGGGTTTTCTCGCTCACATAGCACAGCGTCATTCGGGAGACGCTGTTGGGCTCTCAGCACCGCCAAGATCAGCACTCAAAATGGACCCGAGCGAGCTGATGCCAAGTCGTCTTGGCGCGGCCTCAGATCCGCCATTCGGCAAGGGTATTCTGGTATCGCGAACATCCGATGGTCAGGCAGTTGTTTCGAGTGTACCAGCGGCAAATGCCATTTATCGCGATGTATTTACAACGGTTTTCAATCGTTCCTACTTTTTGCCATTTACGTTTGTCGTTCATAGTGCACAGCAGGATGCTTTTTACTTCGTCAAGGAAAAAACTTGGGAATCGGGCGATGATAAGAATCAACTTAAACGCCTGAGTGGTCAAGTAAACACGACTTTTCATGAGAGTGAAAATGGCAGTGGGAGTACAGCGGTCGATGTTAAAATTCATGGTGCCAGTTATGTCGTAAATTTACGTTATGGCACTACCGCCGAAAAGGAGAAACAACGTTTGTTGCATCATGCCAAAGCGACAGCGGTTAGAAAAGCATGGCACAGAGAGGCCGAAGCATTAAAGGCAAATACACCGACCAGCGTTGAATGGATGGTCGCCGAACAGGATGAGATACAAAAAATCGGACATGCTTCCAATTACGAGGGTGAATATATACACGACGCACAAATATATCCCGAATTAGCCGAGGATCCTTATAATGTCAGATTTGTCAAAAAAGCTGCGTCTGAAACATCGAGCAAAAAGAGACGCAGGAGGAGAGGTGCCAATGCGGTATGCAAATTCTGGCGACTCGATAAAGTTTGCTAGAGAGCCGTCCAGATTATACGTACCACGCCGACCCCACCTTCCCTCCTCCTCCATCCCAATTCCATTGTCTCCCATATCCTTGTATACCATTTTTCCCTCTTATCACGATCCTTCTAATAAACCAAAACGAAAAAAAAAAAAATAACAAAAAAAACCGTCGGGTATTACGACACTTTGTTCAATTAAACGCAAAAACCTCCTCCCCCCCCCCCCCCCATCACCCGTGACAAAAACAAAAAAGACTCTGCGCGTGTGAATTGACGCTTTTGGCGAAAAGGGCTAAATTATCGATGCTGTGTGAATTGGTGGAGGGGCAGAATGAGATTACTTCGCGAAAATAAGTGACGACTGTCCACCAAACTCGACAATTGCACCCTGCGAGAAAACGAAAGAGAAATGTGGGTGGGGAGGGGTGAGGGGGTGGGGAAGGAAGAGAGAGGAAGAAAACAAATAATGAAATTGAATGCAAAAATTGAGAGACACTCCCACCCTATGGATGCACGCATAAAGAGCCACAAGTATACACGTAAACACCGAAAAAAAAAACACTATCAAAAAGTTTTATACCAAAGTCTATTTGTGTATTTCAAAGATGCCAAAAAAAAAAAAAAAAACAAAAAAAAAACACACACTAATGTTATATTATATTGAGAGCCGTAATAGAGATCATAGTGTTTAAGGATCTGCGAGAATTCGTGTGTGTAAAAAACCCCTTGATGAAACTCACGGGTGTGAAAATTGTACTGAAAATTGTACACGATCTCCGGCATTATTGCATCGAGCGTATTATCGTGATACTTTTGAAGGAGCAAATTGTGAAAATCGACGAGCGGACAAGAGATGAGAGTTTTGGTAAAAAAGAAAAAAAATCTTTTTGCCGCGTGGAAAGAAGAAATAATTACAATGCCGTTGAACTCTATGATAAGGGAGGAAGTTTGATGTGATGTGTCGTGGATCATTTTTACATGTGAAGGAAAAATTTATTGTGCATACGCGTGTGATTAAACATTTCGGAGATCGCGCGATAGATTGAACGATTGTTGTAAAAGTGTCATATGGTTACATGATAATGAGAGAAAGAAGGAGATGAAACGAAAAAACGAAATCGACGTGGCGCTGATTTAGCGCGTCGTTGTGGGTTTTTTTTTTTACTTTTTTTTTTTTTGTTTTTTCGGCCATTCGTCGTTGAGACTTTTACGTTAGGATCGAGTGAGCGAAAGAGAGAAAGAGAGAGAGAGAGAGAGAGAAACTAGTCAATAAATTAGCTTTACATTGCCGTTTATAAAAGTATAGCGAGAGAAAACGAATGATGAGTGTTTTGAATGATTGTTGAACAATATCGTGCTGATTATTGAAGCGAAACTACGATGTACCATTGCAAAGTATGCTCGACGTAAACCATCGACAATTTACGTAAAGTCAGTGATATTAAAAAAAAAGCATCATCTCCCGTCTCGATGGACTTTGAATGAATAGAAAAAAAATTAATTAAAACGACGAAGAATTCAAGTTTCGTAATAAAAAAAAAATTAAAAATTAAAAAAAAAAAAAAAACGATAGCACAAAATAACGAAAATACTCTCAGCAACGAATGGCCCTAGGAGCCCTCGAACAAGGTCGCACAGTTTGTTATATATACATTCGCGATAAATAAAAATTGTATTGATTATTACAACTTAAGTAAGAATATCGCGTGAAAAATTAACCGCGATAGTGAGATAATAATAACAATAATAATAATAATAATAATAATAACAATAATAATAACGGAAAGAAGGGAAAGGAGTGTTCGCGTTTTTGTGTCGGATGGAACGATCGCCATGACGAGGGAGTATGAACGATTTTGACGCAAAAGACGACCGCTAGAGGGAAAGCATAGGGTCGATCGTGGGACATCGATTGCATAAATATAGTGGTGCTTATCCTCCGGTAGTGAAATCGGTGCAATGTTCTTGTCGGCGATGTGAAACATCGATAAGTGCGAGAGGGGTGATACATTTTTTCGAATGAATGACATTTATTAATGGTTGATAATTTTTTGTTTATGCCCAAAATATCAACTCTACTAAATGGCATTTGGTCGATTGTTTTTTTTTTTTTTCACGTAATATTATAGTATGTCTCTTCACCTTGAGGTCATAAGTTGCGGGACACTACAGGGAGGAAAAATAATTGGGTAAACTATTGGAAACGAGACCGGGGCATTTGTTGTTCCAATTTGGCCATGAGATCGAGAAAATTGAGTGGGCGAAATAAAATTTTCATATAATTTTTCGTGGTAGGCAAATGATTTTTTGTTTGTCCACGTAAACGAGAGAATCGAGAGGATACGTCTCGGAGATTTCGCAGGAGTGTTAAACGTAAAAGAGACAAAGAAAAACGAAAACTGTATGCGAAAAAAAGCCCGTTGAATGTGCGTCGTATGTTTATAGCAGCGTGGCGTCCATGAATATAAAACAAACAACAACAACAACAAAAAACAAAGAAGACACGAGTTATGCAACTGTCAGGCGATCTATCCTCGCATTGGATGGGTCATTAATTATTAAATATAATTAAAAAAAAAAAAAAAAAAAAACGACAAAGAGAATGAATATTAAATGCTGATGGTATCTAGAGTGTTTGAGAGAGGACATGATTTATATGTTAAAAAAAAAGAAAACAGCGCGCGTGTTTCGTCCAACACACGTAAGGCAATGAGAAAATAACACCCGTCGAGTCAATCATTTATCGGTATACGTTATATACGTATTGTGTATATTAAACATACATATTTGTGCTTGCTGGATATGAAATAACGATGATTATGAAAAAAAAATAAAAAATAAAAAACGGTAAGAAATAATAAAAGAAAGAAATGAAATATGGCACGATGAATAATGATGTTTCATCGCAAAGTCACTAAGTGTAATAACTAAATGGAAAAAAAAAAAGAGAGAGAGACAGAGGGAAAGAATAAAGTAAAAAATCGATGGACGTTCGGTAAAACACGTTCTTTGTGTGCTGTTTCTCTTATTCATTGATCGCGTTGCATTCAACTGCTAACGAAATAACGATATTAATGGCGACCTTTGCGTCAACGGTCGATACTCAATCCATCCTCGAAACGTGGGGCACATTTACGGCTCTACCAGTTGTATACCCTATCGAAATATACCATTTTCATAATTCAACTCTACAATCTCAGAGAGCACTTTCACATCACTGCTGTACCAAATTGTAAAAAGACTTACGACCTTGATGATTGAGCGATGTAAAGGATATAAGAACAACTCGAACAGAAAATAGTGCTACGAAGAACATGTCCAATATCTACAGCATTTCAACTCTACCTAATAACTCATCTGTCATTGTTCAACTCTGCCTAGTAAAATTTCTACCATTGCACAATTCTGCTAGATTAAAACTCTCTGGCTGGTCAATAAATAGACTTTGGGGATTTTTAATGGGGTAGAGTTGAATAATGGTAGAGATGATCGAATGTTCTCGATGACGAGGATGAAATAGTTCACTGAGAGCTGCGCCTATTATAGTACAGTTGTAATATAAATAATTTCGTTTGAAGTAGAACGCTGTTGTACTTATAAACGAAGTTAATTCTGTTACAACCGAATAGTAGAGTTGATACAACATGAGATATCCACGAGAGCGTTCTTATTTGGTACTTGGCAGGATTGTAATATTGTAGGGATAGTTAACTCCTCTGTCATTGTTCAACTCTACCTCGTAAAATTTCAACCATTGCACAATTATGCTAGATTGAAACTCTCTTGGTGGTCAATAAATAGACTTTGGGGATTTTTAATGGGGTAGAGTTGAATAATGGTAGAGATGATCGAATGTTCTCGATGACGAGGATGGAATAGTTCTCTGAGAGCTGCTCCTATTATAGTAGAGTTGTAATATAAATAATTTCGTTTGAAGTAGAACGCTGTTGTACTTATAAACGAAGTTAATTCTGTTACAACCGAATAGTAGAGTTGATACAACATGAGATATCCGCGAGAGCGTTTTGATTTGGTAGATTTATTATTTGGTACGAATATTAGAGTACGTTCGTACTTGGCAGGATTGTAATATTGTAGGGATACTTAACTCCTCTGGCATTGTTCAACTCTACCTCGTAAAATTTCGACCATTGCACAATTCTGCTAGATTAAAACTCTCTGGCTGGTCAATAAATAGACTTTGGGGATTTTTAATGGGGTAGAGTTGAATAATGGTAGAGATGATCGAATGTTCTCGATGACGAGGATGAAATAGTTCACTGAGAGCTGCGCCTATTATAGTAGAGTTGTAATATAAATAATTTCGTTTGAAGTAGAACGCTATTGTACTTACAAACGAAGTTAATTCTGTTACAACCGAATAGTAGAGTTGGTACAACATGAGATATCCGCGCGAGCTTTCTTATTTGGTACTTGGCAGGATTGTAATATTGTAGGGATACTTAACTCCTCTGTCATTGTTCAACTCTACCTCGTAAAATTTCGACCATTGCACAATTCTGCTAGATTAAAACTCTCTGGTTGGTCAATAAATAGACTTTGGAGATTTTTAATGCGGTAGAGTTGAATAATGGTAGAGATGATCGAATGTTCTCGATGACGAGGATGGAATAGTTCTCTGAGAGCTGCTCCTATTATAGTAGAGTTGTAAAATAAATAATGTCGTTTGAAGTAGAACGCTATTGTACTTATAAACGAAGTTAATTCTATTACAACCGAATAGTAGAGTTGATACAACATGAGATATCCGCGAGAGCGTTCTTATTTGGTACTTGGCAGGATTGTAATATTGTAGGGATATTGTAGAGTTGAATCTGGATAAATGTACAACTGGTAGAGTTGAAAATATATACCCGTCGAAACGTCCCCCTTTTGTCCGTCATATCGTTCGTAACTGTTCATACTTCGTACCTACTTTCGTTCATCTGTCCTCGAGAACTTTTGCCACATATATATATTTCTTTTTTACATTATTCTTATGTTTGTTCGTTGCGCAAAAAGGGCGCTTCATCCGTCATCGATGCCAGCCGGTGACTCTACGATTGACTACGCGGCGCGCGTCCCGTTACGTATATAGATAGTTGCACAACGACATTAAAACTGTCTGGATAGATAATTACCTACTACTAAGTGTATAAAAAAAACAACATATATATATATATATATAGAGTATAGGCTTCGTCATGTATTTTTGACTCGAGAATGTCGGACCACGCGTGTATATCGAGCCGAGACTACGTTCTCGGGGTGGCAAATAATCAGGGTCGAATATTATACGGATTACGAGAGATACCGAGAGAATGTGTGTATGTGTGCATGCGAGAAAGAGAGAAAGAGAGAGGGAGAGAGAGAAAAAGAAAATTAAAGAGGGTAGGAGAAAAGGATACGAATCCTCTCTGTGTCTTCTGAGCAGTGTTCGATGACGCCTGAAGAGAGTCCCGGCAGTCCTGCACAACAATATGAAAAAATAAATAAAAAATAAATAAATAATCGCCACAAGGACTCGTGTGTATTGAGGCGTTCAAAGAATCAACTATTTTTAAATATCAAGGTGTCAAATTATATACGCGCGACGATATCATGTATGTATCAACGCGTCACGTGCACGAATCGAAGAAAATTAATTTAAAAAAAAAACAAAAAACGAAACAGCGAGAAAAGCGGGTCGGCAGGAGTAACGGTAAAATTATACAAGCGCTACGATTATCTAAGGCGACCCCTTGTGCTCGTGAAAACAAAAAACATTTTCAACGGACGAAATTTTCGTCGCGCGAAAAATATTGAAAAAAAAATATATATATAAAAAAAAAACATTTAAAATAAAGTAAATTAAAAAAAAAATGAAAAGAAAAAAAAATACACACTGACACGCAACACACATTCAAAAACGTGAATTCGAAACAACTTTTTCTAACTTCCGTGAAGTTATTTGTCTTACGTAAAATATCCTTGCGAAGCCACATTTTTTTCTTTCGTTCGTCTTCACGTATACGTATGAATGAGAAAAAAAAAAAAAAAGAAAGAGAGAGAAAATTGCGATTATAGAAATTTATTATTCTTCGAATAAAACACGGTAGTTTGGGCGAAAATATTTAAGATTTTGACTGCATAAAAAAATTGATCCCATGAAAATTAAAACTCTGGCGAGAGCAATCACGACACCAAAATCCCTGTGAGAAATATTTCTCATGACAATTTATCCTAGCACCAATTAAAATTTTTACATTGTTGGAAGATTTCGGTATTTCGATATTTGCTACTCAACAACTTTCAGTCTTAGATTTTACGAAACAAAAAAAAAATTGAAATAACTTTTTCGTCAGGAATTTCTCGATCGACTTGTAAAGAAAAAAATCATCGTGCAACTAAAAAAAAATTCTTTAACCTTTTTAAATACATTTTAATGGCATTTTAAGGAGAATTAGCCACAAACGAGGAGACACGGAGAATAACTGATCGATAAATCTCTTGATCGATAAATCTCTTGATCGATAAAATATATATCAAGATCTTCTTTAAATGATGGCCGAAAATAAAAAAAAAATCCTACAATTCGTACGTGGCGAGGATTATTTGTCATGGGATTATTTTTCCTGGGAATTAATTGTCGCGGGATAATTAATAGGATATTACTTTTTGCCGGGAAGCGAGAAGGGGAAGGGATCATTTTAGTCGTGATAACGTGGATTTTACGTGAACGCCAAAGAGATTCTGAAATACACACATATATATATATATATATATATGTGTGTGCGTGCGTGCTGCGAGAAAGAATTGGCTTGAGATTCAAAGTGTATCGAGTAACGATGAATTTTTGGCATGGTAGCCAAACTAAAATCCAATGTGTCCATACGATGTGTATTTCTCGATTGATAATATATCAACGTGATTGTTAATGATTTGAATTAAAATCGCGTGGACGTCGCGCTAATAAATAAGAGACGAAGAAAATAAGAGACAAAGATTTAACGATTAAAACAACAACAACAAAACAAAAGAAATTGAGAAAAACAAAAAATAACGAAAGAAACAAAAACGAAGTGAGAATGTGTGGGATTATAAGTGGGAGCCGAATAAAAGCACAATTCAGCCACGCTATAGCTACGACCACTACCTAGGTAGATTATGCTATTTTGCCGCTGATCTAATTGTTTACTGTCACGTGTTGCTGTAAACCTAAACTATACGATACGATATATATTTTATTTATATAATCTAATCGACTGTATTTATTGTAAATAGTCACCGATGTTTGCTATGATATAATATATCTGTAATTGAATGGAAAATCGTCAAAATACACCCAAAGACCCGTTCCTATCGTAATATTTATTCTCTGTCTGATTATTCCACGCTGGAAACCAACAAATCCAAATTATCCAAACTAACCCGAAAAAAAATGAATTTTTTTAAATACGTATTTAGAATGACAAAGAAAAAAATATCGAATTTTCAGTTATTAAAAATTTAATCATTCTCAAATCCATCATTTCATTATTTTACCAATACATTTTTTATAGATTTTTGATTTTTTTTTTTGGTATATTTATGCATTATATGTAGATTATAGAACTGATCTGGTGAAAAGCTTGAAAAACTAATTGTCCACAACGACCCAGCTCTGAATTTGGGATGAAAATTAATAATTAGTAAATAAAGTTCTACGATATTCTTTTTATAAAGTCATATATATATTTTTCCACGTACAAAAGCTTTTCCCGAGATATATATATATATACGATTATAGAAAGAAGAAAAAAGACGGTTTTGTTTGACTTTTTGTCAATTTTTCAGCGTCTCCTATTTTTTTTTCGCACTTCAAGCACTTCTGGAGCGATAAGTTCTGAATCTTTTCTGTACTCCGAGGGCGAAGAACAGACTGGCGAGCTAAACGTTCGAAAAGAAATAAATTAAATGGCTAATATTTCGCTAATTATTTGGATAAAGGAATATATGGGATGTTCAGAAGAGAATGGACTGATTTTTCATCGAGAGAATTTTTAGGGGCCTTTTTTAGAAATAATACCAACAAAAATAGAGCAAAAAGGTTTTTGCCAAATTTTTTATTAAAATCCTTTTACATTTTTATTTATTTTTTATTCTCAATAAAATGGGGATCAAAATGCTTGTGCAAAATATTCCATATATTTTTCAGTTTATTTCTACATCGAGTCTCACCAAAGCTACGGATATGAAGAGGGCGGAAAGAGCTACCGTGTGAATGTGCGATTTTAACAAAAATATTGCACCCCTCAAACATCCCGATTTATAGGCAACGTCTTCGGACATATTTAGACACTGAAAAATAAATAATTTTATTCATGCATCTTCGTCTTTTTCATTTTTTTTTTTTTGTTTTTTTGTTGTTTGGTAATTATTTGGTTTGGTGGGTAATCGAGCCAGATAAGTAGAGTCGTCTCAATGATAAATTTATTGGCAGATCATTGCATTAAATCGATCAATGCGTCGGAATAATTTTTTGGCAAAAGCGCATTGAAATTTTTATTCGAAAAAAAATCGTACCTTATCGATTGAAACTGAGCAACAACTCTGAGGAATAGTTATCCGATACTCGTACCAATCGCTGAACGATTTTATCCCGCAACATTTGAGCTGAAAAGTCCATCAAAATAGAGGATTTTTTTTTTCACTTTGGAATACAAATCTCAATTGGTCATAATTACTATCATTGCGATGGATTTTTTTTTTTTTGTCAATTATTTACGTATTTGTGAGTATTGTCCCAAGCCTCGGTGACCCAATCCAAAGACCGATAATTCACTATAGAATTCACCATATCGTCTCGAACTTTTTTCGTTATTTGTTCGAAAAACGTGAAGCTCATTATCGCACATACGAATATCAGACAGAGGGACAATGAGTGGCACATTATGTACTGAAATAGTAACAAAATTTTATCGCAAAATTAGCTTTGATTGTCTATCCTCACGGAAATCAAATATACATATTTTTAAATATACAATTTTTCACCGCGAAAATACTTTTTTAATATACGTGGAATATATTTCATGGATATTGAAAATATATAAAAAAATATATTTAATTTATGTATGAAATATAGAAAAATGTATATTTTCCATGTACATGTGCCCTATATATTCGGCACACAATATTTTTTGCGGAAAAAGCAACAATCTCAATCACCGCAGTTTTCAAGGCACATCAACAAAGTGGCTCCGGCAGTAAAAAATCCCATTTCTTTTTTTTTGTTTCAAAACGATTGATATCGAAGCAAATTTTAAAAAGAAAACGTTGGATACAGACGAAACTTAATTTTTTAATTTCAACATTGTGAATTTTTTAATTACGGAACTGGACTGTTTTGTCAAAATATCTCGAGCTTGACTCACTATAACGAGAAACTTTCTTCTTCTTTTGACGAAAGCCAATATTCCGATAAACGAAACGGACGATGAAAATATACCAATAAGTAGAAGAATCGTCACGAATAATTTCTGTCCAATCAGTCTTGACATTAATTTATTATCGGCCAGCATCCATATCGATATTATCGTTGCGGTGATTCCAGCGAGCTACGAAAAATATTTACAAAGGAATAAAATAAATTGATCAACACCTGTCTAAAATTTTAATTCGGTCGAGAAACTAAGAAGATATTATTTTTAAAACTCACAAAAGTTGCACCGTTCAGTGATAAAAACGAAAATTTTATACACTTTTTTGGCAATCGTTTGTACGACAATTTGTAAAGTGGAATTCCGAGTAATTGAAGCTTTTTATTGGCGGCTGATTCGTCACTCTCGGTGACATCGTCGTCGGCGGTATCGGTATCTGACTCATCGTCGTTTGTACCTTCGGCTCGTCTCATTATAACCCGCGTTAAAAAATTCCACAGATTCATCGAGTTTATATATTATTAATGAGAATCATAACGCCAACGGTTAATTTACAGCTTTTAATTCTGTATCAATAAAATAATTGTCACGAATTAAAGGCGGCAATGTCATTGCATCAAATAGGTTGAAAAGTGACGACTAGCTAAATTGACAGCTCTGACAAATAGACGGCGGCAAATGTCAAAGCGATTTGTGGATTTTTTTAAATTAAAAATTTGGTTTAACAATCGAGCTGATTAAACTGATTTATTTGATATTCATTAAGAATTTGGAAAAAATAAATACCACTAAAATTGGTCTTGGCTGTGAATTAAAAACTTATTTTTTATTTTTTTAATCAAATATTTTTTACAGCCATTAAGAGGATGTGAAAGGTTTTGGCGAACTCCGATGGCGTCGGCATAATAGTGAACGGGGCACGCGCAACGAATTACCATCTGTGCGGCGCGCGCCACCGACAGATGGCACTATACGACATCGGCGATTCGACATACAAATCATTAGCGATCTTTGACTTTTATCTTTCTTTACAATGTTTCTGACTTCGCAGAAATACACATTGTAAAGAAAGATATGAGATCGCAAATTTGTTTCGTGTATATCGGGCTTAGATTTTTTTTGAATCTATTTTATTTAGGACATAAAATATTTAGGCCACATACGCGCGCACACGCGGATTTTAAAAGTGCCTTATGGAATAGAAATAATTGGCATATCTGAATGAAACGCCATTCTCTAAGTCTACTCGAGAAGTTTTCAAAACCCCCCTTATATAGCGCAGTCGGCCAAACGATGTCAAAGTTATCGCAACTTAAAAACTCTAAATTTTCGTAAATTTTCGGTTTTCGATGAAAAAAGATGTAAAATTTTTTTTTTCCCGCAATGATCCTATGAGATCGGAAATTTCCCGCTGAAGACGAATAACCCCATATCTTGGCCAAAAGCTCCATCGAAATGAATCTCGATAGAGTGTCAATCGAACTATAATATGTCATTAAAAATTGTAGATACGATAAATCGAGTTTTAAGGTGAAATTTTTTATTCTTAACAAATTCCCCATCAATATTATAATTTAATATCGGTTAAAAAGTTACTTCCACCGGATTAAGATCGATAGGGGCTTGATCGAACGATAAAATGTCGTTAAAAATTATAGATACGATAAATCGAGTTTTACGGTGAAATTTTTTATTTTTAACCAATTCCCCATCAATATTATCATCTAATATCGGTGGAAGTAACTTTGACTACCAATTAAGCTCGATAGAGGTTTAATCGAACGATAAAAACTCGTAAAAATTATATATACGATAAATCGAGTTTTAATGATGGATACGATAAATCGAGTTTTAGGGTGAAATTTTTAATTTTAAAAAAATTTCCATCAATATTATAATTTAATATCGGTTAAAAAGTTACTTCCACCGGATTAAGATCGATAGGGGCTTGATCGAACGATAAAATGTCGTTAAAAATTTTAGATACGATAAATCGAGTTTTAAGGTGAAAATTTTTGTTTTTAACAAATTCCCCATGAATATTATCATCTAATATCGGTGGAAGTAACTTTGACTACCAATTAAGCTCGATAGGGGTTTGATCGAACGATAAAAACTCGTTAAAATTATATATACGATAAATCGAGTTTTAATGATGGATACGATAAATCGAGTTTTAGGGTGAAATTTTTAATTTTAAACAAATTTCCATCAATATTATAATTTAATATCGGTTAAAAAGTTACTTCCACCGGATAAAGATCGATAGGGGCTTGATCGAACGATAAAATGTCGTTAAAAATTATAGATACGATAAATCGAGTTTTAAGGTGAAAATTTTTGTTTTTAACAAATTCCCCATGAATATTATCATCTAATATCGGTGGAAGTAACTTTGACTACTAATTAAGCTCGATAGGGGTTTGATCGAACGATAAAAACTCGTTAAAATTATAGATACGATAAATCGAGTTATAATGGTAGATACGATAAATCGAGTTTTAAGGTGAAAATTTTTATTTTTAACAAATTCCCTATCAATATTATCATCTAATATCGGTGGAAGTAACTTTGACTACCAATTAAGCTCGATAGGTGTTTAATCGAACGATAAAATCTCGTTAAAATTATATATACGATTAATCGAGTTTTAATGATGGATACGATAAATCGAGTTTTAGGGTGAAATTTTTAATTTTAAACAAATTCCCCATCAATATTATAGCTTAATATCGGTTAAAAAGTTACTTCCACCGGATTAAGACCGATAGGGGCTTGATCGAACGATAAAATCTCGTTAAAAATTATTGATACGATAAATCGAGTTTTAAGGTGAAATTTTTTATTTTTAACCAATTCCCCATCAATATTATCATCTAATATCGGTGGAAGTAACTTTGACTACCAATTAAGCTCGATAGGGGTTTAATCGAACGATAAAAACTCGTTAAAATTATATATACGATAAATCGAGTTATAATGATGGATACGATAAATCGAGTTTTAGGGTGAAATTTTTAATTTTAAACAAATTTCCATCAATATTATAATTTAATATCGGTTAAAAAGTTACTTCCACCGGAATAAGATCGATAGGGGCTTGATCGAACGATAAAATGTCGTTAAAAATGATAGATACGATAAATCGAGTTTTAAGGTGAAATTTTCCATTTTAAACAAATTTACCATCAATATTATCATCTAATATCGGTGGAAGTAACTTTGACTACCAATTAAGCTCGATAGGGGTTTAATCGAACGATAAAAACTCGTTAAAATTATATATACGATAAATCAAGTTTTAATGATGGATACGATAAATCGAGTTTTAGGGTGAAATTTTTAATTTTAAACAAATTTCCATCAATATTATAATTTAATATCGGTTAAAAAGTTACTTCCACCGGATTAAGATCGATAGGGGCTTGATCGAACGATAAAATGTCGTTAAAAATTATAGATACGATAAATCGAGTTTTAAGGTGAAATTTTTTGTTTTTAACAAATTCCCCATCAATATTATAATTCAACATCGGTGGAAGTAACTTTGACTACCAATTAAGCTCGATAGGGCATTGATCGAACGATAAAATCTCGTTAAAATTATACATACAATAAATTGAGTTTTAATGATAGATACGATAAATCGAGTTTTAGGCTGAAATTTTTAATTTTAAACAAATTCCCCATCAATATTATAGCTTAATATCGGTTAAAAAGTTACTTCCACCGGATTAAGACCGATAGGGGCTTGATCGAACGATAAAATCTCGTTAAAAATTATTGATACGATAAATCGAGTTTTAAGGTGAAATTTTTTATTTTTAACCAATTCCCCATCAATATTATCATCTAATATCGGTGGAAGTAACTTTGACTACCAATTAAGCTCGATAGGGGTTTAATCGAACGATAAAAACTCGTTAAAATTATATATACGATAAATCGAGTTATAATGATGGATACGATAAATCGAGTTTTAGGGTGAAATTTTTAATTTTAAACAAATTTCCATCAATATTATAATTTAATATCGGTTAAAAAGTTACTTCCACCGGAATAAGATCGATAGGGGCTTGATCGAACGATAAAATGTCGTTAAAAATGATAGATACGATAAATCGAGTTTTAGGGTGAAATTTTCCATTTTAAACAAATTTACCATCAATATTATCATCTAATATCGGTGGAAGTAACTTTGACTACCAATTAAGCTCGATAGGGGTTTAATCGAACCATAAAAACTCGTTAAAATTATATATACGATAAATCAAGTTTTAATGATGGATACGATAAATCGAGTTTTAGGGTGAAATTTTTAATTTTAAACAAATTTCCATCAATATTATAATTTAATATCGGTTAAAAAGTTACTTCCACCGGATTAAGATCGATAGGGGCTTGATCGAACGATAAAATGTCGTTAAAAATTATAGATACGATAAATCGAGTTTTAAGGTGAAATTTTTTGTTTTTAACAAATTCCCCATGAATATTATCATCTAATATCGGTGGAAGTAACTTTGACTACCAATTAAGCTCGATAGGGGTTTAATCGAACGATAAAAACTCGTTAAAATTATATATACGATAAATCGAGTTATAATGATGGATACGATAAATCGAGTTTTAGGGTGAAATTTTTAATTTTAAACAAATTTCCATCAATATTATAATTTAATATCGGTTAAAAAGTTACTTCCACCGGATTAAGACCGATAGGGGCTTGATCGAACGATAAAATGTCGTTAAAAATTATAGATACGATAAATCGAGTTTTAAGGTGAAATTTTTTGTTTTTAACAAATTCCCCATGAATATTATCATCTAATATCGGTGGAAGTAACTTTGACTACCAATTAAGCTCGATAGGGGTTTGATCGAACGATAAAAACTCGTTAAAATTATAGATACGATAAATCGAGTTATAATGATAGATACGATAAATCGAGTTTTAGGCGGAAATTTTTAATTTTATACAAATTCCCCATCAATATTATAGCTTAATATCGGTTAAAAAGTTACTTCCACCGGATTAAGACCGATAGGGGCTTGATCGAACGATAAAATCTCGTTAAAAATTATTGATACGATAAATCGAGTTTTAAGGTGAAATTTTTTGTTTTTAACCAATTCCCCATCAATATTATCATCTAATATCGGTGGAAGTAACTTTGACTACCAATTAAGCTCGATAGGGGTTTAATCGAACGATAAAAACTCGTTAAAATTATATATACGATAAATCGAGTTATAATGATGGATACGATAAATCGAGTTTTAGGGTGAAATTTTTAATTTTAAACAAATTTCCATCAATATTATAATTTAATATCGGTTAAAAGTTACTTCCACCGGAATAAGATCGATAGGGGCTTGATCGAACGATAAAATGTCGTTAAAATTATAGATACGATAAATCGAGTTATAATGATAGATACGATAAATCGAGTTTTAGGCGGAAATTTTTAATTTTAAACAAATTCCCCATCAATATTATAGCTTAATATCGGTTAAAAAGTTACTTCCACCGGATTAAGACCGATAGGGGCTTGATCGAACGATAAAATCTCGTTAAAAATTATAGATACGATAAATCGAGTTTTAAGGTGAAATTTTTTGTTTTTAACAAATTCCCCATGAATATTATCATCTAATATCGGTGGAAGTAACTTTGACTACCAATTAAGCTCGATAGGGGTTTGATCGAACGATAAAAACTCGTTAAAATTATAGATACGATAAATCGAGTTATAATGATAGATACGATAAATCGAGTTTTAGGGTGAAATTTTTAATTTTAAACAAATTTCCATCAATATTATAATTTAATATCGGTTAAAAAGTTACTTCCACCGGAATAAGATCGATAGGGGCTTGATCGAACGATAAAATGTCGTTAAAAATGATAGATACGATAAATCGAGTTTTAAGGTGAAATTTTCCATTTTAAACAAATTTACCATCAATATTATCATCTAATATCGGTGGAAGTAACTTTGACTACCAATTAAGCTCGATAGGGGTTTAATCGAACCATAAAAACTCGTTAAAATTATATATACGATAAATCAAGTTTTAATGATGGATACGATAAATCGAGTTTTAGGGTGAAATTTTTAATTTTAACCAATTTCCATCAATATTATAATTTAATATCGGTTAAAAAGTTACTTCCACCGGATTAAGATCGATAGGGGCTTGATCGAACGATAAAATGTCGTTAAAAATTATAGATACGATAAATCGAGTTTTAAGGTGAAAATTTTTGTTTTTAACAAATTCCCCATGAATATTATCATCTAATATCGGTGGAAGTAACTTTGACTACCAATTAAGCTCGATAGGGGTTTGATCGAACGATAAAAACTCGTTAAAATTATATATACGATAAATCGAGTTTTAATGATGGATACGATAAATCGAGTTTTAGGGTGAAATTTTTAATTTTAAACAAATTTCCATCAATATTATAATTTAATATCGGTTAAAAAGTTACTTCCACCGGATTAAGATCGATAGGGGCTTGATCGAACGATAAAATGTCGTTAAAAATTATAGATACGATAAATCGAGTTTTAAGGTGAAATTTTTTGTTTTTAACCAATTCCCCATCAATATTATCATCTAATATCGGTGGAAGTAACTTTGACTACCAATTAAGCTCGATAGGGGTTTAATCGAACGATAAAAACTCGTTAAAATTATATATACGATAAATCGAGTTATAATGATGGATACGATAAATCGAGTTTTAGGGTGAAATTTTTAATTTTAAACAAATTTCCATCAATATTATAATTTAATATCGGTTAAAAAGTTACTTCCACCGGAATAAGATCGATAGGGGCTTGATCGAACGATAAAATGTCGTTAAAATTATAGATACGATAAATCGAGTTATAATGATAGATACGATAAATCGAGTTTTAGGCGGAAATTTTTAATTTTAAACAAATTCCCCATCAATATTATAATTTAATATCGGTTAAAAAGTTACTTCCACCGGAATAAGATCGATAGGGGCTTGATCGAACGATAAAATGTCGTTAAAAATGATAGATACGATAAATCGAGTTTTAAGGTGAAATTTTCCATTTTAAACAAATTTACGATCAATATTATCATCTAATATCGGTGGAAGTAACTTTGACTACCAATTAAGCTCGATAGGGGTTTAATCGAACCATAAAAACTCGTTAAAATTATATATACGATAAATCAAGTTTTAATGATGGATACGATAAATCGAGTTTTAGGGTGAAATTTTTAATTTTAAACAAATTTCCATCAATATTATAATTTAATATCGGTTAAAAAGTTACTTCCACCGGATTAAGATCGATAGGGGCTTGATCGAACGATAAAATGTCGTTAAAAATTATAGATACGATAAATCGAGTTTTAAGGTGAAATTTTTTGTTTTTAACAAATTCCCCATGAATATTATCATCTAATATCGGTGGAAGTAACTTTGACTACCAATTAAGCTCGATAGGGGTTTGATCGAACGATAAAAACTCGTTAAAATTATAGATACGATAAATCGAGTTATAATGATAGATACGATAAATCGAGTTTTAGGCTGAAATTTTTAATTTTAAACAAATTCCCATCAATATTATAATTTAATATCGGTTAAAAAGTTACTTCCACCGGATTAAGATCGATAGGGGCTTGATCGAACGATAAAATGTCGTTAAAAATTATAGATACGATAAATCGAGTTTTAAGGTGAAATTTTTTGTTTTTAACAAATTCCCCATGAATATTATCATCTAATATCGGTGGAAGTAACTTTGACTACCAATTAAGCTCGATAGGGGTTTGATCGAACGATAAAAACTCGTTAAAATTATAGATACGATAAATCGAGTTATAATGATAGATACGATAAATCGAGTTTTAGGCGGAAATTTTTAATTTTATACAAATTCCCCATCAATATTATAGCTTAATATCGGTTAAAAAGTTACTTCCACCGGATTAAGACCGATAGGGGCTTGATCGAACGATAAAATCTCGTTAAAAATTATTGATACGATAAATCGAGTTTTAAGGTGAAATTTTTTGTTTTTAACCAATTCCCCATCAATATTATCATCTAATATCGGTGGAAGTAACTTTGACTACCAATTAAGCTCGATAGGGGTTTAATCGAACGATAAAAACTCGTTAAAATTATATATACGATAAATCGAGTTATAATGATGGATACGATAAATCGAGTTTTAGGGTGAAATTTTTAATTTTAAACAAATTTCCATCAATATTATAATTTAATATCGGTTAAAAAGTTACTTCCACCGGAATAAGATCGATAGGGGCTTGATCGAACGATAAAATGTCGTTAAAAATTATAGATACGATAAATCGAGTTTTAAGGTGAAATTTTTTGTTTTTAACAAATTCCCCATGAATATTATCATCTAATATCGGTGGAAGTAACTTTGACTACCAATTAAGCTCGATAGGGGTTTAATCGAACCATAAAAACTCGTTAAAATTATATATACGATAAATCAAGTTTTAATGATGGATACGATAAATCGAGTTTTAGGGTGAAATTTTTAATTTTAAACAAATTTCCATCAATATTATAATTTAATATCGGTTAAAAAGTTACTTCCACCGGATTAAGATCGATAGGGGCTTGATCGAACGATAAAATGTCGTTAAAAATTATAGATACGATAAATCGAGTTTTAAGGTGAAAATTTTTGTTTTTAACAAATTCCCCATGAATATTATCATCTAATATCGGTGGAAGTAACTTTGACTACCAATTAAGCTCGATAGGGGTTTGATCGAACGATAAAAACTCGTTAAAATTATATATACGATAAATCGAGTTTTAATGATGGATACGATAAATCGAGTTTTAGGGTGAAATTTTTAATTTTAAACAAATTTCCATCAATATTATAATTTAATATCGGTTAAAAAGTTACTTCCACCGGATTAAGATCGATAGGGGCTTGATCGAACGATAAAATGTCGTTAAAAATTATAGATACGATAAATCGAGTTTTAAGGTGAAATTTTTTGTTTTTAACAAATTCCCCATGAATATTATCATCTAATATCGGTGGAAGTAACTTTGACTACCAATTAAGCTCGATAGGGGTTTA
The DNA here is from genome assembly GCA_963669185.1 of Dyspetes luteomarginatus. Classification (NCBI taxonomy): domain Eukaryota; kingdom Metazoa; phylum Arthropoda; class Insecta; order Hymenoptera; family Ichneumonidae; genus Dyspetes; species Dyspetes luteomarginatus. The sequence goes on along the minus strand of OY769905.1, from coordinate 18,566,558 downwards.
ATCGAACCATAAAAACTCGTTAAAATTATATATACGATAAATCAAGTTTTAATGATGGATACGATAAATCGAGTTTTAGGGTGAAATTTTTAATTTTAAACAAATTTCCATCAATATTATAATTTAATATCGGTTAAAAAGTTACTTCCACCGGATTAAGATCGATAGGGGCTTGATCGAACGATAAAATGTCGTTAAAAATTATAGATACGATAAATCGAGTTTTAAGGTGAAAATTTTTGTTTTTAACAAATTCCCCATGAATATTATCATCTAATATCGGTGGAAGTAACTTTGACTACCAATTAAGCTCGATAGGGGTTTGATCGAACGATAAAAACTCGTTAAAATTATATATACGATAAATCGAGTTTTAATGATGGATACGATAAATCGAGTTTTAGGGTGAAATTTTTAATTTTAAACAAATTTCCATCAATATTATAATTTAATATCGGTTAAAAAGTTACTTCCACCGGATTAAGATCGATAGGGGCTTGATCGAACGATAAAATGTCGTTAAAAATTATAGATACGATAAATCGAGTTTTAAGGTGAAAATTTTTGTTTTTAACAAATTCCCCATGAATATTATCATCTAATATCGGTGGAAGTAACTTTGACTACCAATTAAGCTCGATAGGGGTTTGATCGAACGATAAAAACTCGTTAAAATTATATATACGATAAATCGAGTTTTAATGATGGATACGATAAATCGAGTTTTAGGGTGAAATTTTTAATTTTAAACAAATTCCCCATCAATATTATAATTTAATATCGGTTAAAAAGTTACTTCCACCGGAATAAGATCGATAGGGGCTTGATCGAACGATAAAATGTCGTTAAAAATGATAGATACGATAAATCGAGTTTTAAGGTGAAATTTTCCATTTTAAACAAATTTACGATCAATATTATCATCTAATATCGGTGGAAGTAACTTTGACTACCAATTAAGCTCGATAGGGGTTTAATCGAACCATAAAAACTCGTTAAAATTATATATACGATAAATCAAGTTTTAATGATGGATACGATAAATCGAGTTTTAGGGTGAAATTTTTAATTTTAAACAAATTTCCATCAATATTATAATTTAATATCGGTTAAAAAGTTACTTCCACCGGATTAAGATCGATAGGGGCTTGATCGAACGATAAAATGTCGTTAAAAATTATAGATACGATAAATCGAGTTTTAAGGTGAAATTTTTTGTTTTTAACAAATTCCCCATGAATATTATCATCTAATATCGGTGGAAGTAACTTTGACTACCAATTAAGCTCGATAGGGGTTTGATCGAACGATAAAAACTCGTTAAAATTATATATACGATAAATCGAGTTTTAATGATGGATACGATAAATCGAGTTTTAGGGTGAAATTTTTAATTTTAAACAAATTTCCATCAATATTATAATTTAATATCGGTTAAAAAGTTACTTCCACCGGATTAAGATCGATAGGGGCTTGATCGAACGATAAAATGTCGTTAAAAATTATAGATACGATAAATCGAGTTTTAAGGTGAAAATTTTTGTTTTTAACAAATTCCCCATGAATATTATCATCTAATATCGGTGGAAGTAACTTTGACTACCAATTAAGCTCGATAGGGGTTTGATCGAACGATAAAAACTCGTTAAAATTATATATACGATAAATCGAGTTATAATGATGGATACGATAAATCGAGTTTTAGGGTGAAATTTTTAATTTTAAACAAATTTCCATCAATATTATAATTTAATATCGGTTAAAAAGTTACTTCCACCGGAATAAGATCGATAGGGGCTTGATCGAACGATAAAATGTCGTTAAAAATGATAGATACGATAAATCGAGTTTTAAGGTGAAATTTTCCATTTTAAACAAATTTACCATCAATATTATCATCTAATATCGGTGGAAGTAACTTTGACTACCAATTAAGCTCGATAGGGGTTTAATCGAACCATAAAAACTCGTTAAAATTATATATACGATAAATCAAGTTTTAATGATGGATACGATAAATCGAGTTTTAGGGTGAAATTTTTAATTTTAAACAAATTTCCATCAATATTATAATTTAATATCGGTTAAAAAGTTACTTCCACTGGATTAAGATCGATAGGGGCTTCGATCGAACGATAAAATGTCGTTAAAAATTATAGATACGATAAATCGAGTTTTAAGGTGAAATTTTTAATTTTCAACAAATTTACCATCACTATGATAATTTAAGCGGTCTCGCCCTCTCTCTCTCTCTCTCTCTCGCTCTGCGGTAATACGCCCGGGAGACTGAAACACTTGGTTCTTCCTGCTATTACTATATATTACAGTACGAAGAAGACGCCGCTAGCGTTCAAGTATATATGATTCGTTAGCGGAATGTTCGCGAACCAAATTTGGGCTAAACTGATCGGCCACGGCTTGTATGCAGGTAATCTTACCACAAAAATTTTCGTGCAAATAGTATTGCCGAAGTTTTCCACTTACAAAAATGTACAAGTACTCAGTGTGTAAGTTTTTTATTACTGCATAGGGTGACATAAAGGATTTTTTGCATAACTAGCTTTGAAGGTCAGTAAATCCATTTTTATTTCACAGATAACTGGTGGTAATTCAAACTGTAATTTTTTTTTTGGAATTTCAAAATTCTAATAATGTCACCTTATAGGATACTACTAACTGGATTATATACTAAAATTTCCATTCATTTGGTTTGATAGTTTTGCAATGTTATTTGCACGAAAATTTAGCTCTGCTACGATGGTAAAAAAGAGCTTTCACATCCTCTTAAGAAGGAGAGAGACGAGGGTATCGCGCTTGGCACGAGGAGAGGTTTTGGCGAACACCGATGGCGTCGGCATAGTAGTGAACGGGGTACGCGCAATGAATTACCATCCGTACGGCGCGCCCCACCGTTAGATGGCACTATACGCCATCGGCAATTCGGCAAACAAACCATTAGCGATCTTCGACTTTTGTCTTTCTTTACAATGTTTGTCACTTCCCAGAAATGAATATATATATATATAAGGGGGAATATGCACCCTTAATAGATAGCGGATTTTTTCTTTTTTTTATAATCCCAAGAGTTCAAGCTTTAAAATGCCGCTGGATGCGTTGAGATGGCATTTTTAAAAATATTTTTTCAAGATTTTTCGAATTGGGCGAGCGACTTTGGCAAATTTTTCGGCTCTCGTGTAGTATTTTTCCAACCTGCCCTCGTAAAGTAGATTTTTCAACCGCCCCTCGTAAAGTAGATTTTTCAACCGGCGATCGTAAAGTAGATTTTTCAACCGGCCCTCGTAAAGTAGATTTTTTTTCGACCGGCCCTCGTAAGGTAGATTTTTTTTTCGACCGGCCCTCGTGAGGTAGATTTTTTTTTCGACCGGCCCTCGTGAGGTACATTTTTTTTCTCAACCGGCCCTCGTAAGGTAGATTTTTCAACCGCCCCTCGTAAAGTAGGTTTTCAACCGGCCCTCGTATGGTAGATTTTTTTTCGACCGGCCCTCGTAGAGTAGATTTTTTCCTACCGGCCCTCGTAAGGTAGATTTTTTTTTCGACCGGCCCTCGTGAGGTAGATTTTTTTTTCGACCGGCCCTCGTGAGGTACATTTTTTTTCTCAACCGGCCCTCGTAAGGTAGATTTTTCAACCGCCCCTCGTAAAGTAGATTTTTTTTCGACCGGCCCTCGTAAGGTAGATTTTTTTTTCGACCGGCCCTCGTGAGGTAGATTTTTTTTTCGACCGGCCCTCGTGAGGTACATTTTTTTTCTCAACCGGCCCTCGTAAGGTAGATTTTTTTTTCGACCGGCCCTCGTGAGGTAGATTTTTTTTTCGACCGGCCCTCGTGAGGTACATTTTTTTTCTCAACCGGCCCTCGTACGGTAGATTTTTTTTCAACTACGCCTCGTAACGAAGATTTTTTTTCAACCGGCCCTCGTAAAGTCCAGTTTTCAACCGGCCCTCGTAAGGTAGATTTTTCAACCGGCCCTCGTAAAGTCAATTTTCAACCGGCCCTCGTAAGGTACAGTTTTCAACCGGCCCTCGTAAGGTACATTTTTCAACCGGCCCTAGTAAGTTACATTTTTCAACCGGCCCTCGTAAGGTAGATTTTTCCACCGGCCCTCGTAAGGTAGATTTTTGAACCAACCCTCGTAAGTTAGATTTTTCAACCGGTCCTCGTAAGGTAGATTTTTCAACCCGCCCTCATAAGGTAAATTTTTCAACCGGCCCTCGTAAGGTAAATTTTTCAACCGGCCCTCGTAAGGTAGATTTTTTAACCGCCCCTCGTAAGGTAGATTTTTCAACCGGTCCTCGTAAGGTACATTTTTCAACCAGCCCTCGTAAGGTAGATTGTCAACCGGCCCTCGTAAGGTAGATTTTTCAATTGGCCCTCGTAAGGTCGATTTTTCAACCGGCCCTCGTAAGGTAGATTTTCCCACCGGCTCTCATAAAGTAAATTTTTCAACTGGCTCTCGTAAGGTCGATCTTTCAACCGGCCCTCGTAAGGTAGATTTTTCAACCAGCCCTCGTGAAGTCAATTTTTCAACCGGCCCTCGTAAAGTCAATTTTTCAACCGGCCCTCGTAAAGTCAATTTTGCAACCGGCCCTCGTAAAGTCAATTTTTCAACCGGCCCTCGTAAGGTAACTTTTTCATCCGGCCCTCGTAAGGTAAATTTTTCAACCGGCCCTCGTAAGGTAGATTTTCAACCGGCCCTCGTAAGGTAGATTTTTCAACCGGCCCTTGCAAGGTAGATTGTCAACCGGCCCTCGTAAGGTAGATTTTTCAATTGGCCCTCGTAAGGTCGATTTTTCAACCGGCCCTCGTAAGGTAGATTTTCCCACCGGCTCTCATAAAGTAAATTTTTCAACTGGCTCTCGTAAGGTACATTTTTCAACCGGCTCTCGTAAGGTCGATCTTTCAACCGGCCCTCGTAAGGTAGATTTTCAACCAGCCCTCGTGAAGTCAATTTTTCAACCGGCCCTCGTAAAGTCAATTTTTCAACCGGCCCTCGTAAAGTCAATTTTGCAACCGGCCCTCGTAAAGTCAATTTTTCAACCGGCCCTCGTAAGGTAACTTTTTCATCCGGCCCTCGTAAGGTAAATTTTTCAACCGGCCCTCGTAAGGTAGATTTTCAACCGGCCCTCGTAAGGTAGATTTTTCAACCGGCCCTTGCAAGGTAAATTTTTCAACCGGCCCTCGTACGGTAAATTTTTCAACCGGCCCTCGTAAGGTAGATTTTCCAACGGGCCCTCATTTGGTATTTGTCAACCGGCCCGGTTGAGCTGCCATTTATTCAAATATTTTTCAAGATTTTTCAAATTGAACGAGCGATTTTTTCCCTTTGCTTCTGATTTCGCGGATTTTTAAAGTGCCTCAAGGAATAGAAATAATTGGCATATTTGGATGAAACTAGCGCCATTCTTTAAGTCTGCTCTCGACCTTTCCAAAACCCCCCTATCAAATCTCAATAGGGATAACGATGGCAAAGATATCGCAGCTTGAAAATTCGTATTATTCAATTTGAACAAAGTTTCTGTGATTTAAAATTTATATTATTTTAGCCACTATTGCATCATAACCCCTGAAATCTAAATTAATTAAAAGTATTGTCATTATTCTTAGAAATAAGACAATCTACTATATTTAATTCATATTATTTTTAATCATTATCATCTTTGTAAAATAAATAATTAACCTATCATTGCAAAATATTTGATCGATGATAGTTATTCAATTATCTTGCGAAAAAAAAATGCATCAGTCAAAATAAAAAAGTTTTATTTTTAAAATATTTCAATATTTCATCAAAACTTCGTTTGCGCACTGTCAGTTGTCGAAAATAAAAAATTATCCCGGCCAGATTCCCAGACGATAATATTTTAAAATCAAATCAAATGATAGGATCACATGAAAGGTCAGCCAAAAGACTCTTGTACTCCAATAATTGCTTATATTTTCATCATTATCTATATGTACAAATTTTTTCGCTCGGGTGTTTTAAATGTTTTTTGCAGTGCGACTATAATTACGAATGAGCGTACGCGATATATGAAATAATTGGCATTGATCTACGTATTTCACAGTACAAATTGTAAAATTAATCACGTTTCTCCCATTAAAATGTTCAGCTCACTATTAGCTGAGCAAGTCTAGTATATCCTGTGTGGATAAGTTTGTTTTTTTCTGCTCTTGCGAGGAAACTTGTTGGCCAAGTAACAATGACATTGGCGGAACATTTGAGCCAGGACTCAAAACGCCACTGTTATTTTGCTTCATGGGCTTTGTGATTGTCGATGAATTCCAATTTGTCGTTGGATATTGCGAGCTCCAATTCATCGATGGGCTCGTACCGTTACCCGACCAATTATTCATCGTGTTATTTTGCAACGTTGGAGTTTTGTACAAAGCTGTCGCTGTTTCCTGTCCTGTCCATTGATTGTGATTCATATTTCCGGTTTGCCACGTGGGTGACGTAACGCCCGAATAATTTGGCGGTTGTGAATTCGTTGATTTCAATGTCGACATATTCAATTGATTCAAATTATTCTGCAAAAGCGTACTCGTGAGATCTTTTGGCTCATTTTTCGTTGGCCGAGTTGACGTTTTCGGTGTCATTGGACTCTGAGATTGTAATCTGTGGTGAGTCTCCTGTTGTCTGGCCAGTCTACGAGAGAAAAATTTGAATATTCGTTATGTGCAAAATGAGATAATTTTGTTTTTCTTCATTTGCATATTTTCATACGCACCTGTGTTTCTCTTCCATTGTCAATCCTTTTCCATCCTTGATGGGTGTCGAGCTCGTATGAGATGGCAAATCACCACGAGGAAAAGCTTCGTTAAGTACACTTGTTGCCGAAGATGCATTTGTCGCTTCCATTAAAGCATCGTCCAACTGTTGAGCCTCTTTTCGTACCGCGTCCAACTGCCGAAGAGCGTCTCGGTGCTCGGACGTAACGCGATTTATCATATCACCCACGAGAGCTGCGAGAGCCTCGAATTGTGATGGACTCAAATTTTGCTCTACGCAAAGTGGCAAAAGAAATGGCAGTACTTGCGTTGCCAGGACTTCTTTGCTGATGCCCAATTTGCTATGAGTCAGTACCATTTTGTATATTCCTGTGGAATTGAAAATTTTATTAATTTTTCATTGCTTCGTTCGATCGAACATGACTGGATGATTTTCAAAACGAATTTGTGAAAAATTGCAAATAAATCGTTACCTATTATTGCCATTAGTACAGCAGGCTCGCCAGAATGTGGAATTTCCTGAAGAAAAGGCAATATCTGATCGAGGACCAGCCATCGATCAAGATGTTCCAACATCTTGGCAAGACACAATAGACAATTGACACGAACGCTCAAACTTCTTCCACCACTTGGCCCGGCCAAGCAGAGCTTCTTAATTCGCGGCAATATGACATTTTTCATCGATGGAGTCTCAATCAATGTCGCTATTGAAGGCAGTGCCGAGAGACAGAGCTCCTGTAGCTGCTCGAGACGAGAATCCAATGCTCGTGTCAACAACGGCACTATATCATTCTTTATTACGTCGGCTGCGCAGAGTTTGAGCAATAGATCGATGCGTTGCATCAAAACGAGACTTATCTGTGAGAAATTGAATGAAGCAGAAATTCGGGTTGAAACAAATTTCTAATTGCTACATTTATGAACTTCACTGATAAAAAAAAATTGACTGCACAGTTTTAATTCGACTCTCATCATTCAAAAAATTGGTTAATTCGCATAACAAATCAAATAATTACCTGTGGGGGTTCTTCCAGAGCGAGCACGGGCTTCAAATTTGGTAGTATGTGCTCGCTAAATTCCTCGCTCGTACAAATTTCCAAAACTTGTAGAATACTCGGTAGAACAAATGGTATCATTGGGGCATTTACAAATTCCTTGTAAAGACACGGCAAAATTCTGTGCAATACAACACGATGTGGCAATTGCTTCATAACTTGGGGCAAACCTTTGTAAAATTGTGATTTTTGCAGATTGTCCCATTGAAACAATTTGTCCAGGTAGTTCAAAGTCTTGACACCGATGTCCATGAAGTATTCAATCTAAATTGAATGAGTACGAAAAAAATGCTTGTATTTGACAATCTTGAGAATGCACAAAATCATCAAGTTCAATATTACACTCAACTTTCATAAATGCAGTCTTTTTAATAAATTTTTTAATAACTTTTTGGCATCATTATTATTATTGAAAATCAATATCCTTAATATATCCAATATGGTTGATTTTTTTTACAGTTTTTTAACATAAAGTTAAAGTACTCAAAATTCTTATCGTGTCTAACTTTTGGTTGAAACTTTATAGGTGAAGCATCTGGATTTCATGATACTTCAAAGGTACGAATGTAACTTGGCGATTGTTTGAACCAATAAAATTCGTTACCTTGATAAATTGATGGGCATCCGGCCTGAGTTCCGGATTACTGCTGAGCATGAGTTTTACTGTATCTCTGAAAGATTCTGGAATTGGAGCGAGTTTCGTCGTCGTGAGCGAATTCTTGAAGTCGGAAAAAAAACGGCGACATTTCGATGAATCTCCGTGCGACTCGTGAAGGGGACGATATCCCGGCGAATGTAGAACATAAGCGAGCATTCCCAGGGAAAAAATATCACTGGCGGGAGAACAACTGCCAGCTACGATGCACTCTGGAGCCTGATAATCCAGCTGTGGCTGACCAATTGCGGGAATTGTTGGATCATACTCTATGTACGACCATGATGGCTAAAAGAAGATAATAAATTAAAAGTACACATTAAGAATGAGCGACAAAATATCTCCAACGAGAATTGACTCAGTACAGAAATAACTCATAAGCTTATTTTTGTGGAGTTTTCACAATAATTAAGCATAACCGGAAGTTTGCCCCAGATTTGAATTACATACATTGCGAGACGTATTTAAATTTCTAATAGCGCACACTTATACGTTATCTGTTGAATTAAGGGTGTAAAATATATTAATAACGAATATTATTGAATAAATTGCCATTGTAAATGAAAATAACACTGAAATGTTTATTTCAATTATGCAGGGATAAATAATTTTTTTTTTTTCATTATCTTTTCAGCAATTCCTCTCCAATTCTCGAAGATGTTATAATATGCTCGTTAATTACTAATCTTGTCAGACGTACACAAACGCATTGAGAGATAAAAATAAAAATTACCTGTTTGTCATTGGGATTCTGATTGAGGGCACAGCTGTCAAAACCAAAAATTTTCCATGCTCCATTCTTATTGATGACTATGGATTCTGGAGAGAGATTTCTATGGAGAAGTTTGACATCGCTGTGTAAAAAGGCGAGACCCTCACCAAGTTGCAAGAGGCCATAACGAATCTCAACATCGAGTAATTTGTAATCTCGAAGATTTTTCGTCAATGGCTGAGATATATTTTCAAACATTCCGAGAGCATTGGCGAGACTGGCAAAGACGGGTTCGGTCGCAAAAGCCAAACTGTCTCGGGACTCCTCGAGCGGATGTTGAACTATTAAAATTTGCGGATGTCTCAGTTTGGTCAATTGAGTAACTCCGCGTTTTAGTGTCTCGAGAACAGCCTCGCGTTCTTGCTTGCTGGACCAACGATCCAGCATACGTTTCTCAAATACAAATATCGAGGCTTCTTGTCTCGTTGATTTTTTGTAACCGCTGTAAACCTTCCAGAGTAAACCAGGACCAGCACTTGCTACGTGGGCCGTTGCTTCGAATTCTCTTGTCACGGGATTTCCCGGTAAAACGCTGGACAACTGTGAGAGACCATAAGCCGTGCTGTTTACCGTATTGCTTATCGTGTTACTCACGCTATTTCGTAATTTATTTAATACTTCCATTTTTATTATTATTATTTTTGTTTGTTTTTTTGTTGTTTCGAGTATCACGAGCAAAAAATTAATCCAACAGCCAGATGATGGATTTACTTTGTGAGGAATGAAAATTTATTTTCGGCAATTGTCATGAACTATGGAAAAATGTTTGACGCGAGAAACAGTGTCATGACAAGCTTTTATCACGTTTTTAGCCGATTTTTATTATCACTTATTGTTGGAATGATGATGAGAGAGACTGGATTGAACCATCGATTTGACAACCGTGATAATATGGCAAACCACTCCGTGACCGAATGTGATGGGGAACGGAGTTGCGAAAGAAGGCTCGTAGATTGTTAATTTGGAGGGGATAGATAAGGGGTATAGGAGGACGGGAGGAAAGGCAGATGCAAGATGTGCGTGCGAGGAAGAAAGCTGCATTGGATGACCTCGATCATGCCCGAGCGAAGAGAGAGACACATCCCAATGCATTTTTAAATTTGGACCTAACTCACGAGCAAACAAGACAATTGATTTCAAATTTCGTCTGAATCATTCGGAAGATGTTATTGACAATTTACAATAATTTATTTCCATAGTAAACATAAGAATGATGCTTATTAACATTGAAATTCTATCTCAAATTATCATCTACCATAAGATACAATGCTAAATGGCCTTACAGTAACATTTTTTTTCTCTAAAATGGTATAGACAAATTCATTGAAATTTCGGACATGAGCGTATATTGAACGTATGAATGTATGAAAAAAAATTAGTAGCCCTTAAGATATTTTAATGTATCGCGTGTAATGTTCAATCCTCCTTAAGGTGCCACAGCCGTACTGCTGCGATGACGGAGGATAATACGTATCGTACACACTGAATCACACTGACAATGAATGTGACACGTATCGCCCCAGTTCGTTTCAATGAGAGGCGAAACTTGTACGAGAACGAGACAAATAGTTTTTTAGGCCATTACGGTAAAGTGAAAAAAAATAAGATAAGTTTAAATTCCTCCTGGCTGCTTTTTTAAATTCCGCGTTTGCAGATATTTAGTGTGCACGAACCTTAATGTTTTCATCAGTTCAACAAAATTCTCAAAGATGGCGCAGCGGACGAGTTCGAGGTTCGAGGTCGCGCGTATTCAATTCCATTCGGATTTAATATTTTCTTTAACAAGCAACGTTCCGGCGCGTTGTTAATGTTATTATACCGAAGATGCAACGATTTAACGTTTATTGTGAAAAAATAAGGATTATTTATAAAATGTAACAAGTCCAGTTATTTCAAACAAAAGAATACTGCACAGTTGCGTATTAACGAGAAGAGAATTTCGATCATTTTGGAGCAACTATAACCTCGTTTTGCAGGTTATGTATCGTGAACAACCAAGCGCGCCTCATTGAATTCATACAAATGATTTGAACAGTTTATCATTGAAAATATATCAACGATATTGGCCACGATGTCGTATTTAACTAGAAAGGAAATAGACGAGATGAAGCCGGAGATCGAGAAGGCCGTTCATAAGTTTCTTGGATTTGGTGAACCAGCAATCGTCACTGCTGCTGTCAATTGTATTACATCTGGCTATGACAAACGCAAAACTGCAGGTTTGTATTTAATTTAAAAAAATTATTCACCGAATTGTTATATTTGATTTCTTGAAATGCATCCTTGATTTATCGTATATTGCAAATTGATGCTTTAAATTTTGTGTACGTATTTTGGAAAATTATTATTTTTTTTACCTTTTTTTTTTGAGACAGGGAACCAACTCCGCATATGTTAAGTTCCACAGCTATCCAATATTAGCTCCGATCCCCAAAAGTTGACAATTACCTTCTAAGTGGTATTGCATTCCCATAATGCATTGGAAAATAATTTTCTTGTAGCAGATTTGTAGCTTTATTAAAAACTCTCAGACTTAACTTATGCGAGATTGGGTTAGCCCATATATTGGAAATCCTTCCAACTTGGCTTAAGGGATTGGCTTTTATGTAGAAATGTAGACCTCCCATAAGTTAAGAGAGCGTGGTGCGTGGAGCGGTGGTCTGTATTACTCCAGAGGATCCGACAAACCCCAATTTATTATACCAGAATTATCAGATATTTTCAAATGTTTTTTTTAACTGAATTAAGTCGAAAGGCCACGAATATGCTGATCTACGTTAATTGGATAACATATTATAACCTTGATAATCGTTTTTTTTTTTCAACAGATAAATTATCGGCTCTGCTGGAGGACAAAAAAGCTTCGAAACTCACGGAAAAAATATTCACGATATACGATGACACCAAAGCGGCTCAGAAGAGCAAAAAACGTATTCATGTAGATGAAAAAGACAAGGAAAAAGATGCCAAGAAACCAAAATTACGAGAGGAAGAACTCAAGAATGAGAGTATCGTGGAAACTCAACTGTCTCCTGACAAAGTAACGAAAATTTACACGTTTGCATTATACAATTCATGGCCGATAAATTTTTATGATTTTCTTGCAAATCGATCATCTTATTTTGCAATATAAATCACTCGTCATTAATATTGACATGTTGTAATGTAATTTAAGAAAATAATATAATAAGTCGAATCTTTGATTATATTTCAGATCAAGCAAATGATGGCAAATGCACAAAGAGAAATTGAGGAGAGAAAGAGAGCATTGAAAGCAATAAAGCAGGAGGATGTGCCATCAATGAGGCCCCCATTTAAAAACCGCGATGCAACGCAAAATGCTGGAAATATATACAATCAGGGTTTACTGAGTAAAACTGATTCGGACAAGGCGCGTAAAATTGCTGCTCTTCAGGCACAAATTCGTAATAAACTGAGCTCGGGTGTGTTGAATAATGTCAGTGTGCCGGACAAACCGACACCGTTGATACTCGACGAGTCTGGCAGAACTGTCGATATTACCGGCAAAGAGGTACAACTTACCCAGGTCGTGCCAACGTTGAAGGCAAACATAAGAGCCAAAAAGAGGGAGGAATTTAAGGCTCAGTTGCAAGAATCGAAGGGACCCGAGGAGATTCAAGATACTCACTTTTTTGACACGAGGATAGGCGTTAAATCGGCGATAAGGGGCAAACGAGCATTAAAATTTCACGAACCTGGCAAATTTCAACAAATTGCCGAACGTATACGCATGAAGGCACAGCTTGAAAAGCTTCAGAATGAGATTAGTCAGATTGCAAGAAAAACGGGTATAAGTTCGGCAACGAAATTGGCACTGATTGCACCAAAAACCGAGGCTCAGAACGAGGATGTGCCCAATGTCGAATGGTGGGATTCCGTTGTACTCACCGGTGGTTATCCGAACGATCATGAACCAACTGCTGTAAAAATGTTGTCAATCACAAATTTAGTCGAGCATCCCACTCAGATGAGACCACCTAGTGAGTAAATTTTTGTTTCTTTTTTTCCTGCAATACCATCTGTCCATCTAATTTAGCCTTGAGATAATTATTTAGGACCATTATCATTTTGATTGATATTTATAAACAATTTTGATCGTGAATAACAATTTTTGTTATATTTTTCAGCTGATCCGCTAAAACCTATCTACATGCCGGTGTTTCTTACGAAGAAGGAACGTAAGAAACTACGTCGGCAAAATCGTCGTGAGGCGTGGAAAGAGGAACAGGAGAAGATTCGACTGGGTCTGGAAGCTCCACCTGAGCCAAAATTACGTATATCAAATTTGATGCGTGTTCTTGGCACCGAGGCTGTACAAGACCCGACAAAAATCGAGGCTCACGTGAGACAACAAATGGCCAAGAGGCTCAAAGCTCACGAGGACGCTAATGCAGCGAGACGTCTTACTGCCGATCAACGGAGAGAGAAAAAAGCCCGTAAACTAAAGGAAGACACTTCACTCGGAGTTCATGTGGCTGTTTACCGGTTTGTTTGTGCAATTATTACGGGAAAATTTTTCATTGAGATGATTTGCGTTGAAAATTTTCACAGTAGACAAAAATTTTAAGTTACGTTATTACGGTTTGTCGGAATTATCTCAACCAGGAATAAATCCGTGCGACAATATTGGAATCAGGTGGATGTCCCAGTAATCGACCGCTCGCAGATACTTATATCTGCATCTCTGTTGCTTACGTCGTCCATATGTGGTGTCGAAGATTCATTAGGTGGTCAATTACTGGGACCTTATATTTCTCAGACTATATCCCTTCGCCGATATCGCTATCTCTCTCTCTCTCTCTCATATTCGTGCTGTCACGTGACTTTCACATCATCTTAACATAAAAAGTAATCCTCTCTTTCTCTGGCTGAAACAACGTAAAATCTGTTTACAGAATAAGAGATCTCATAAACAATGCCTCAAAGAAGTTCAAGGTCGAGACTAACGCGAAACAGCTATACCTGACTGGTTGCGTGATGCTTTTCCGGGACTGCAACGTCGTCGTGGTCGAGGGTGGCGCCAAGCAATTGAGCAAATACAAACGTCTCATGATACATCGTATAAAATGGGAGGAGGATATTGTTAAGGACAATGATGGCAATGACGTTCCTAACAAGTGTGTCCTCGTGTGGCAGGGAACGAGCAAGCACCGTCACTTTGGTGAGATCAAATTCAAGGTTTGCCCGATCGAAAAAATGGCGCGTGAACACTTCAAGAAGCACCAAGTCGAGCATTATTGGGATCTTGCATACAGCGGGGCAGTTCTAGACAACACGGACGATGTCAGGTCTTAGAACTCTTCCAATTGCGACACGTGATGCGTGAATAAATTCTTTTAGGCATTATAAATATACAATTACGTAATGAACAATTTATGAAGGATGGAATAAAAAAAAAACGATAACAAAGCCAATTTTAATATGATAAGAGAATGAGACTTCGTTGATCCTGTCAATTGCGTCAAAGTCCCTATCCCTTGCTGACCCGTTTAGTGTAGATTTTTGTCCGGAGAGCTCAGGTATTTTATCCGTTGTACAAAAATCATACAAGCACGTGGTCGAGGCACATTTTAACTTTTTTTACAGTCCTCGGGCATTCGCCGTGGCTTTAACTCGTTTGGCCCGATCACTCGGCTGAAAATCCCGTAAATAAAATATGCAGGGATCAAAAAGGCCCAGAAATAATAAATAATTTTTCTGACAAGTCTTTTAGATCATGAGCCATAAAACTCGGTGCTCATATGCAGGAAAATCCGAATTTTGCAAGTCACAATTCATAGCAAATTATTTTTTCCTTTTCCTGTGTAGTTTTAGGCTCGAGGCCAAATACGATTGGACTTTCGGCAATTTACCCATAATGAATGAAAAAGCCAAAATCCCAAATGCCCTCGACACTTTTGTTTGGTTTGTTGACAGTTAACTATGCAAGAAAAGAATGTCACAGTGCCTCCAAAGTCATTTAAGAAAAAAGTAGGTCGGATACCGTCAAGGTAATACCGATTAAGGATACCGCGTGAAATTGATGCACCGATTCTGACTACGGTAACCAAATTTGGTCATCCATTAGCTATTATCTAGCCATTATTATATCCATGTATGATTTCTACTTTAATCTTAAAATTTCGTAAGATGTGAACGTGGCAATGGTTTTCAATGTCAAAGAAGAAAAGATTTCTTACGACCATTTTTTTTACACTTCAAAATCTGCAAGACTTCTGTAAAATCCCATAGGCACATACTGAACGGAATAGAATACGTTTGAAAATAAATAGAAAGCAGTAAAATTGAATCTCCATTTTCAATCAGATATTCGACCATTATTGATATTCATTGCGCGGATTTTTCACTTGGAAATTTGCCCATCGGTTGAAATCGGCATTTTGCCTAGGTAGTTTTCTAAGAAAATATTTTTTAACGATTGAAATAATGAATCTGAATATTCACTTTGGCTTTCTATCGATCATAGACGATAAGCAAGTTCAACAAAGCGCAACTTACATCGATGGACCATAATTGAGGTTTCTCACTCGTTCAACATTCCATTATATATTATTTAACATCAGCTGCTAAAGATCGAAATTTACGATCAGTTTGATATGAGGAAAGATTTGATTCGGTGAATTAAAGAGATAAAATAATGAAGCAACGTTGATTACATTTATGAGAAGCAGCCATACAGAATACTCCAACATACTAGAATTATCAAGTTTTTCGTATAATTCCCATTAATCGGTATTTTCATATTCTCATGCATCTTAACATTGCAATGAGATTCATTAGATATGAGAGTTCGGATAGTGTCACTATTGATATATTGTTTTTGTCATGACAATTAGGTGTGACGAGAGTTTCCTAATTTAAATGAGTTCCAATCACTCGTTTAACATTGAATAATTCATTATTCAAGAGAAGATGCTTAATATCGGGAAAGATTATTAGAATCGATAAATCAAAGAGATAAAACAGCAAGAGTACATTTTACGTTTAACAGAACCGACAATATAACACTAGAACAGCAATATACTCTTGTTTAATGGTACTAGCATTGCCAAGTTTCATAGCCAAGTTGCATATAAAACGTGTTCAATACGGGAAACGGATAGAGATCTTTGTGTATGAATACAGCACGATTTTCCTGCATAAGTGAAAGATATAAACACTCGATTATGCGAGAAGCCTGGAGCTATTTCGAGATCGCACAAATAAATCATTAATAATAATTTAGGCATAGGAAAAACAACTTGCAAATAAATTACGAGTTTACGCCCATGTGCAAGTTCACGAATCGGTAAATCAAACAGATGAAACAGCAAGAGTACATTTTACGTTTAACAGAACCGACAATATAACACCAGAACAGCAACATACTCTTGTGTAACGGTACTAGCATTGTCAAGTTTCATAGCCAAGTTGCATTCAAAACGTGTTCAATACGGGAAACGGATTTTACGTTAAATATAACTGGCAATATGGCACTCCAACAATAATATACTCTTGTTTAACGGTACCAGCATAGCCAAGTTTCTGTATATAAAACGTATTCAATACGGGAAACGGATAGAGATCTTTGTGTATGAATACCGCACGATTTTCCTGCATAAGTGAAAGATATAAACACTCGATTATGCGAGAAGCCTGGAGCTATTTCGAGATCGCACAAATAAATTACTCATAGTAATTTAGGCATAGGAAAAACAACTTGCAAATAAATTACGAGTTAACACATATGCAAGTTGACGAGTATAGAGGAAACTGGCGTAAATCGGTAAATCGAGGGAGTATGCAAAAATAATATCTCATACATCCTGTTTGGTTGATGCTCATGATGCGCATGACTAGGCCGATCAAATCAATTCACGAATAAACGATCGTGTAAAAATAACTGTGCAGGCCTTGTTTTAACCCACGAGAGAAAGAGAGAGAGAGAGAGAGTCACGACAAAAATGTTAATCCCTTTCTCCAAAGTTTATTGCCGATTCATCCAATGAATTGGACCTTTTAACGGTATTTCTTCCGACTATAAGTGGACTCGGGAAGAAGAGACCATCCGCAAATTTCGTATTTTGAATCGGGAGGCCTAATATAAAAAATTCTCACCCCCCAAAAAAAGTTTTTTGTATCAAATATTGAATCAAAGAGAATTTATTAATTAGAAATCTATAATGCCGAGCATCTAATTCAGAAATTATCGAACTGATAGAGATTTAAATAAATCATATTTGACTTAAATAGATCATATTTGACTTAAATAGATCCTTTTAGATTTAATTAAATCCTATTTGACTCAGATCTTTTTTTACATTAAGTAGATCCTATTTGATTCTAATCGATTCTATTTCCTTATTTCACACAAAGGAATTCCATTTGATTTGATAAACCTCTTTGTTAATTCCAAAAATCACTCTTTAATTGTGCCGAGCCCTTATTTGATCCAAATTCGTCTATTTATCTCAGTGTACACTCTGGATAATAATAAATGTACCGCGAACTCTTGCCAAAGAAGTTATGCAAAAACAAGGCGAAGGATGTAGTCACGGGGTGTGTGTGTTTTTTTTTTTTTTTTTTTTTTTTTGCTCGATAGAGACACATGTTACGATCGAACAAGGCGCGTCAGAGGTTCATCCGCAACAGATGCATGAATCATCGTGCAGCTTCACTGCACATTGCATATTTAATCAATGCTTATCGTATATATTTCAAGTACCGCTAACGAGCAGTACTATAAAATCTGAAGATTCATGTATCCGGATAACGATTGCGATAATTCTATAAATTGTAGAAACGCTTAAAAAAAAAAAAAAAAAAAATCGTCAGATGTATATTTAATTATTGTAGAATCAAATGTCCCAAGATGTTTCATTTCAGGGGTACATTAATTTTTAATGTACCCCTGAGCAACAACCCTTGTCCACCTGAGCAACTTTCTTCTCTTTCTTATAAAATATTTTACTAAACTTGTGTCAGGGACAGAATAAATGCAGGCATTTTCGGAAAGTACATAATCCTGTATAGCGTACGATATAAGTCGAACCAAAATTCATTTATGTTGACGATGAGAGGGAGAGAGAGGCCTCATTATCGGGGGGTCATCATTATAATCTATAGAAACTGAAATAAACATTTTTAATGCAGACTTTTTCGCTGCAGATTTTCTCCTATCATTCTCGGTGTCTCGGAAATCCTTATAAATAATTTTCGGTGATTGCTCTTAGGAAGTAATTTATATGCTCAGGTTTATGCCCGGAGCAATCGGGTACAGCAACATGAGAGAAAAAGTCTCACAGCTATATATATATAATTACTCTGTTTGACTCATTCGTTTCTCGATTTACTCAGCCGGTTCGTAAATTGGGTAAGACACATAACAAATCTGTCCTTACGACGACCTTCATTCTCTATGGCGTAGGCAACATAGAACGTCTGCACGTTTGTACCTTTTCGTCGATTGATTATCGCTTGATGATTAATATCAAATCTGATAATGCTCCTTTAATGATACATTATGTACAAGAAGCGTGTGTTAAGCACCTGACATGCATGAAAGGGATTCGATATGCAACATCGTTAAAAATATTTAATTAGCCTGTCGAATTTATATTCATGAAAATATGATTTGCCCGGAGGTGAACATTTCAATGATATATTTCACGTTGCCTTTTTTTTAGCTCAAAACTTTGTGGGAATATAGCTGGAATCGATTACAATAAATTTTATTGCGAAAACTTTTGTTTTATAAAATAATAGACGATCGTACAAAAAACACACATAAAAAATCGACTAGATAATAATTTTTTTAACTCTAAACCTCAACAGGTGGCACGCCACAGAGTTTTTTGTAGTAAGCACACATTCCCCATCGATCTAAAAAAACAAGAGCTGTACCTTTTGCCTGTGCCTATTTGGATTAAAACAAAACAAAAAATATTCTCATTATTTATTGCTAAAAATTTGAATTTTTCTCAATGGTCCCTTAATGACTACAATTTCGTTGAAAAATTGATTTAAAAAAAAAGAATTTTAAGTACACCAACATATCATGAGTGACCAAAATAGTTTTCAGCTTGAAAAAAAAATGCATTTCCTCCAGGGTCCTAGAAAAAAATCTTTAAAAAATTCCCGAAGCTATTTCACGCAAACTAAAACTCACCCAAAAATATCAACGAGCTAAAAACTGAAAAATCGGTTTACTGTGTGAGGGCACCAGTAAGTGGACAGACCCCAGTGAATATAAACATGCGAAGTATATCTGTATATAGTGATTTTAACACGGGTGTTCATTCACTGGGGTCCGTTCATTTACTGGCGCACTGACCCTATTCGATAAAAATGCCACATTACCAAATTTGCCAAACGGTCAATAATTGTACCAACAGTGCTCCGATCTTTTGAGGAATAATTTTTTTTTTTAACAGGACATTGCTCGCTATCTATAATAGTCCGTAGAGTCACGAAAATACAAAATTGCAAATATACAAATATTACAATATCCACCATCGTGTAAAAAAAACAAAACAAGTCCGCTGGAACTCAACGGACGATTTATAATTACACCGTATTGAATTTTTTATCTTCTTCTTCGACTTCTTCGACTTCTTCTCATCTTTGTCTAGGACTCGTCGGGGCAATTGTATACCGGGTATGTTCGATTCACTCGTACCTGCTAGATTACAATCCTGCGTCTGTGTTTGAACATGGGCCCCACTCTTGGTTCGTAATATATATATATGTCGTGTCGTCGAGTTCCCCATAAGAGCCTCGATCGTACTTTCGTTCTAGCACGAGCCTTAGTTCAGGTTCGAGCGTCCGTACGTTCTAGCACGATCGGTTGCAAATTCTCAACGTCATATGAGATTATCCCTCCTGTTATATCCTCGTGAACTCGTATAACGTATCGTGAAAAAAAAAATCTTCATTTTGTTTTCCTTTTTGCCTTTTGTTTTTTTTCTCTTATGTTTTCACCTCGCATTCTCTATGTCGTAAATATACACAACAGTGAATTGTAAACACGCTGATCGTCGAACCGTTAAAGAATTTTCCGCGTGGGCGGTCACACGGTGATGTTGCTCTGTCTTTTTTTTTTCTCGATCATTATCAGTGCTTTGATTAATTAATTAGTACAATATACTCTCGCGATTAATTGCGGCGGCCAATTTGTCACTCGGTCTATACACGCTCCCTCGTGGCAATTAGCCGAGACAACATCCAACCGGCGAGATGTTTTTTTCTACTATTTGGTAAGAACTAAAATCTCATTTTTATTTATCTGCTCTTTGGCGCGATACGTAGGCGAACCAAATATGAGAATTGTCGAAAAAAAATTCTTAGGGACCTTTATAGAGAATTTTGTGTTAATAATGACAGAGTAAATCTAAGAATGTGCATGTGATGTAAAAAAAAATTTATAACGAGATTCGCAGAAAAATATATGTCAGTTTTAGCCAATAATCCATGGGGCAGATCTTCACACGGTTTTTTTTTTGCTTAAAAAAAAAATTAGTATTGAACCGATCTCATAATCCGCGAGAGCTTATTTTTATTTTTAAATGATCATTTTTTCTTTTATTTTAAATCACCTGATTTTCTCCCTTTAGGGCCATATGTCATATTTGTTGCATAATCATCGACAAATTTACCGAAAATTTTGTTCTACAGCCATATCGAAAATCAATGAAATTTACTAAATTTTACTCCTTGTCAGCGAACTAAACGAGTTATATTACCCACTATTGGTTACTATTTGGTAAGAACTAAAGTCTCATTTTTATTTATCTGCTTTTTGGCGCGATACGTAGGCGAACCAAATATGAGAATCGTCGAAAAAATTTCTTAGGGACTTTTAAAGAGAATTTTGTGTAAATAATGACAGAGTAAATCTAAGAATGTGCATGTGATGTAAAAAAAAAAATTATAACGAGATTCGCAGAAAAATATATGTCGGTTTTAGCCAATAATCCATGGCGCAGATTTTCACACGGTTTTTTTGGCTTACAAAAAAAAATTTAGTATTGAACCGATCTCATAATCCGCGAGAGCTTATTTTTATTTTTAAATTATCATTTTTTCTTTTCTTTTAATTCACCTAATTTTCTACCTTTAGGGGCATATGTCATATTTGTTGCATAATCATCGATAAATTCACCGAAAATTTTGTTCTACAGCCATATTGAAAATCGATGAAATTTACTAAATTTTATTCCTTGTCAGCGAACAAACGAATCATATCACTTCAGCATCGTAGCACTCTCATATCTCAGCAAATAACGTATCGTTGATTTTTAAATTCGCATACCGAATCATCAAATTCAATCGAACAAAAAATGTAGTGCAATTTTGGGTGTAAATTGCTCTGCATGTAACGTTAAAATAAAACGTTAAAATTTCACGATAAACTACTTTTTATGTTCGATATGTAAATAATTTAAGTTTTAGGAAAATTTGAAAAATTATTTAATCCTGTGAGATAATACTATTTTATTTGATATTACGATTTTTTATCTGGAAAATCAAGATAGATTTCTTTTAAATAGTCTCATCTGCCTGTCTTTATCATGACAAACTTATTATAGAGAGCTCTATTACAGAATTGCAAAATACTTTATTGTATCATAATTGCGATTATCATTGCGATTATCAGCTGACTGATTTCTACTGAAAGACTTGATCGTAAGACGCATCGCTCAATTACATATCGGTACTGGTCGGTACAGTCAAGTTAAAAATATATTAATTTCTAAAAATTGTTAATCAAGGCAATCCTAAACTGAAATATATGTCGTTGACACAGAAAAAAAAGTAATTGCGATCTATTTAAAAATTATCTATTTTCCTCTATTTCCTCGCAGTATTAAAAAAAAAATACAATCCGTAAAATTGGTTCGAACTCGACGAATGAGAGCTTCATCCCAAAATGCTCTATAGAATAACCAGATTACATTTTATGCAAGTATTTATTTATCAACAATTAAAGGCATTTATAAAAATTATAGCTCAAAAAATTAAGCGAATTGAATTTCATCGATAATTAAGTAGCTGAAAAAAAAAAAAAGCTTGAAATCAGTCAGATGACTTTTTCGAGTATTCTTCGATACACAAAGTAAGCTGCCGTTTGCCAAAATCAAACTAATTTTACGGATTCTATTAGAAAAAAAAAAAAACTATATGAAGATATGCGTCCTCGATCAATGAACCAAAGTAAAGCCAAAGTTCACGACCCATACCGAACACTATAAATAAATACTTTTAATTTTTCTTTCCTAATTTTTAACCACTGTACTTTTTTCTATAGACTGTACCGTCAGGACTACCTCAAGTATCCAAGTATCGTATCTGGAATATCAGTCTGTACCATATATCGCAGGATCGCAATTTAACTTAGCACAGCATTGATTTTTTTTATATTTATCTCTATAGAATTATATTAAGCCTATACCGCCCACATTGAGCGTGTGTGCTCAATTATCGTCATAATGAGTCAACCTTTTACAATCTTTGAATTTAGTTTTCATCTCGTGCACTTCTAATGAATTCTATTATATTGTACCAGCGAGAGTTTTTACTGACACGTTACTTTCTACGCGCCGTTAACTAATTGATTACAGTTATGTAAGAACTGAATGCACGCGGATGTCGATATTAGGGAAAACCGATAAAAGCTTCTAATGCTATACAAATAATTTGCGTGATCTAAAAATATTTTTTCACGTCTATAGTATTTTTAATGTCAATTATTTATTTACGACTGCAGTCTGTATTTATAAAAGATGCAGAGAGAGAGAGAGAGTTTTATGGAGATTTAAAAAAAAATCTTATCAGTCACCACGAGAGATAAAATGCAGATTTGAATAAAATAAATTTGCAATAATTAAAAAAAAATGAGTGAGCTAATATAAACGGAAAAAAACGAAAAATAATCGAATTATAGAATGTGGCAAACCTGTGTATGTTAAAGAGGTCGCTTAATTTCGTATTCAATGTCAGAATGATGAAATTCAATATGACAGAGTCGATCGATTCTAACAAAAGCCAAATAAAGGTTTTTTTTTTTTTTTTAACACAAAATTTCGTATCTGAACATTTTTGAGATTGTCAAATCGAGATAATTAGATTGCTCGTGAATAGAAAATGTGATATATTTGATGATATATTTACTAAACAAGAAACAATAATGATAAAAAATATTAGAATTGCCGTTAAGTGAATGATCAGTATCGGAAATAACAAGAGGTGTGTGTGTGTGATTTTTTAAATAATGACAACAGTATCGAAAAATCGAGTTTAAAGAATCAGGTCTTCGAAGACGAACTTTAGCGTGGGATTAGCTGGTTGCGTAAGGAAGCCACGAGGGAACCAGGAAGGATTCGTAAATGTCAACTGGCCTCCCCCCCCTCTCTCTCTCTCTCTCTCTCCCCCTCCCTCCCTCTCCCTCTCCCTCTCCCTCTCCCTCTCCCTCTCTCTAAAATCATATACTCCGCGTCGAGGTTGAATCTTCGTAGAGTGTGATCATGAGGGATCGCGGGTCAAACTCTCAGCTACGTAAATACTGAATGGGGTCGAAGCGATAAAAAAAGCGCGTGGCGCCGCGTTGTAACGGTTCGAATATCACTGGAATATATATATTGTTTGCAAATAAAGAATAGAGCAAGGAATATCGAGAATCTCGTGACTGTTTTTAAATGTCATTGGGTGTTGGAACTCTTTTATGTATATATCGATATTTATTGCTGGACCGGTCTCGGGAAATGTTTTTTTTTTAATTTTTTTTTATTCTTCTGAATAAAAAATTTTATTCCGGTTTTTGGCATCGCGGACATCTATTTTACGAGGCCATCTAGCTTTGATTTTATCGATGTTTATATATATCAGAGATAAGTTATATATACATACATATACATATATATACATATATGTATATATATATATATGTATGCTGCAAATCATATTCTTAAAAATAAATTTATAATATAATTTTTTGAAATATAATATTTACTGAACAGCAGCGAGCTGGTATGTGGTTGGCTCGTGACCCTGGCGATCGCTGATGTTAAACAGCAATTGGTATGTTCAATATATGGATGGGTGGCCGCTTAGTCGCCCGTTGACCGACTCATCGCTGAACGGTTCCATCGAAAAATATCCTAAAAAAGAAAGTACTTAAAAGGGCTTATCACCATTTCCCAAAAGGTCAAGCCTAACTCAATAATGATCCCTTCTATTGCCTTATCACAAAAAATAGTAGTTTATCGCAGAATAGTATTTTGTTAGAAAATTAATATTTTCCTATGATATAAATATTTTGCTAAAAAATAGACATTCTGTTGCAAAATAGAGAATTTATTATAAAATAGTATGTTGAGCAGCAAGTCTCAACCCTTCTACTCAAAAGGTTATCCCAATCTCAATGCCAAACTTTTTGTAAAGTTGTAAAATAAATTTAAAAAAAAAAAGTGATGGATTAAATAGAACAATTTTTATTCCCTTTTTGGATTTCTTATGTGTTATTTTTGTTCGCGGAATATTTTGTCTTGAGTTGTTTCGGCGAATATTTTATCTTCAGTCGTTTTGGTGAATATTTTATCTTCAGTCGTTTTGGCGAATATTTTGGCACTATGGTGTATTGTCGAAGTACATGCTGAATAGGAAGGTTACCAATTTGCAGAATCCAGTCTGGAATCGAAAGAGCCGACTCAGCTCAACTCCTTTGTTTTCTCGCTTCCGACTCAGCTTTTTCAGAATTTTCCTCGAATTTTCCCTCGTGCAAATGCAATTCCAGAATTTGCCAAACGTGTCCTCGTGCAAATGCAATTCCAGAATTTTCCTGATGTGCCCTCGCGCAAATGCGATTCCAGAAATTGCGTAATGTGTCCTCGTGCTAATTCAATTCCAGATTTTTCCTGATGTGTCCTCGTGCAAATGCAATTCCAGAATTTGCCTAGCGTGTCCTCGTGCTAATTCAATTCCAGATTTTTCCTGATGTGTCCTCGTGCAAATGCAGTAGTAAAGCCCAAATAGGCTGCGGACACAATCCCAAATGGATTATTACAGGGAATGATAAGCAGTCAAATGTATAAGAAAGTGAAACAGGAAAAAAACGGGAAAGGTCACGAATACACGAAAGAGTTGGAATGAAACGGAAACAATTTTTTTTTTTTCAAGAATCAATTAAACGGTTGTATCGATGTGTCAGTTGTAATAAAAAATTTATTAATTTATTCTCGGAGATTAACTCTAATTATTATGAAAAAAAAAGATCTACAATTAATAATCGATTATTACGTATTAAGAAGATCCACGAACAAAAAAAAATACGTTACTGATTCAACATCTGATATGGATTTTTTTTTTATTCTTAATTTTCTGGGTCTCATAAATCAATGTGTCAATTAGTGTATTGCCCGCGACAAAAAAAATATATATATTTACATATCTGACCTATTACATAAATAATATGAAACACATTTCCGATCGAACTGGTTTTTTTTTATTTGCCTATCACCACATCTGCATAATCGTCAGTCCCACAGAAGATGTAAACACGTTTTGTTTTTTTTTTTTTTTTGCTATGCGTGTTATCAATCAGTTTGGTAGTTGAAGATTTCGTTTTTGAACTAGCCCGAGAACTTTTTTGTCATTTCCTCTACAATCGAAAATTTCTCTCTTATAGCGATAGGAACAAAATAGACACACGTATATCTGACGTCGAACAAATTGCAAAACGTGAGGATTGGACTATTAAATATTGGAGTTGGGGTATTATACATATATGGGAGAATGATAGCAAATATATATATATATGTCTTATATGTTGATTTCAAGCACAAAAAAATAATAAAAAAAAGCATCGAGAGCATCGAAATTCAGAGGGACATAAGTGGTCGTATTATTAGTCCCTTTGAGAAAAAGTAACTCAATTTATTCCCTACTTAACTCTACATGCCTAAGAATATTGATGCTTGTATAATTAAGGTCAAGTTCGATCAAAGTCTTGATTGTGCAATTAATTTTAATGCATCCTCACAAATTTGATATCATCATCACGAGTATTGATAGTTTGATTAATCTCATAGGACTGACAGCAGGATAAATATATTGGTAAAATCAGTAATATTTTGATTTGCGAGAGTCTTGCGAGCAATTGTGCGGGTGTCACTCATAATGAATATATATATATATATATATATATGTATAGAAAACAGATCCGGACGTACCTTTAAGAAAAGCTGACAAGGCTGACAATCGACTGCTCAATCTCTCATGATCTCAAGTTCGTTCAGTCGACTCAAAAATAATTTGATTGTAATCCATCGATATAATGAACGTACTGAGTTGTCTGATGCGCCAGAGGATCATTGCCTGACCTTGCTCAATTCACCACTCGCAGCTTTTTTTCCCCCTAAAATTGCACACGATTGTAAATGCTTGTAATATTTGACAATATTAATCAGAATTACATTTACGAGCCAACGATCGTTCCGTATTATCTACAAATTTCAACGTATCTATTAATGTTGAAAACGTTTCATTTAAAAATCAAACTAAATTGATTCCTTCCGAATAAAATCTTATATTTCACCTCATGGCAAGTGATTGACAAAGGTTCATAATAAATTTTACATCAGTCAAATAAATTTTAACCTGTTTCCGTTCAATGTTATTTGAATCAGTCACATTTTTTGATCTTTTATAATTTTTTTTCTTTTCCACATAAATGTGGAACATGTAAATTATATAATTTTATATTATCTTGTTGATCAAATCAATTTCCCGTAGAAATTTAGAAAATATTAATAGATCAACAAACTTATCAATTTTTATTTTTTATTTAATAAGAACTTTCCTTATTATTATTATAAGAAATAAGTTTTGGCTCATGAGGTGAATGACGGGGGTTTTTTTTTTTAATGAAAATATTTCGTAATCGTCATGGACTCTCGATACGGTACTTGGCCATCACATTCATTTACTCTAAAAGTGTTAATGACCATACCCTGACTTCTATACATTCTATAGAGAGATGCGGCTTTGTTAAAAAAAAAAAAAAAAAAAAAAAAACCTTCAATGCCGCAAGATTAACACATTTCTACGATGTGTGTTCAACAATGTGTACATCGGTTATGGCCATCATTCGCATAAAAATAATTCAATGCGATTTTATGACAAGATAATAATAATTATTATTATTATCAAAAAAATTTAAACTTGTATCGATCGTTCATAATTATTTTTTCTAGTATTCAAATTAAGATTATTAGAGTGTGAAACAAAACATTTTTTTGTATTCAACGAAATTTGGTTGAGCAAAATACAATTTATCAAATTTAGAATATTTTTTTGTACTACTCCGGTAATGTCTATTCGATCCTGATGAAACACAACGAAATTTTATCATCCTAAATCATCCTGAATCCTGAAAATTTGCTGCGCCCTGAATAAGGTTAAAAATAAATATTACATTCTCAATTCCTGTTAAAGGAAGTATATGAATATTTGTTTACGTTATTATGATCATTTGATTATAATAGTGAAAACATGCCAGAAAAAAAAACGTCACTACGAAATGTCGCAGAACCTGAGAGTCAATAATTCATGGAGTTTTGTTTTTACCATCGACAATTCAATCTTGATTCTCACGATCGTGAGGCACTTGTTATGTATGTGATAGGAAAAGCTGTTATTTTGTAGAACGTGAAATTATGTCTTGTAAAAAAAAACTGGTTTCTCAGAGTCGCAAAGATCATATCGATTCGTACTACATCGGAAAAATATTTTTATACAAGCAGAATGGAATATTACATAGGAAATCGATCTCTCAATTCTCCTCTCACAATCAATCCTATCTACAGCATCGCTATAATGACGATTCTAAAATCAGATTGTCACGTGCGTCTTCCGTATATATCCAGTTGGAGATCACTCGAGGGCAAATTTCTTTCTCGATAATTTATCGACGCTCCATCGTATTATTTTAGCTTCGAGCGCCATAAACTATAAAAACTTAGACAAAAAAAAAAACATTTTACGCCCCCATATATTGCCCACCATCATTCTCTCATTTCACAACTTGCATGTTACGTCAGTACTTTTTTTTATCTCTCCATTACTCATATTTTCTCTCTCAATTTGCATTACGTTGACGACTATATTGTCGCAAAAAAAAAAACAAAAAAAAACGTTTTCTCAATGGATTCGCGGGTTATTGCTCCAATAACAAACAAAAAAATACGTGCAATGCCCTAAAGACATTCTCTACGAACTTCAATATGTGATCTAGCAATACGGTAAAATTTAATGGAACAAATTTCGTCATGCTCGAAGAAAGAGAGAAGATAATCGGAAAGAGGATCATGAAACAAATGTCACTGAACGAATAATTAACGTGACCTCTTTAATTTAATCAGCCATAGATCGTTTTCGTGACTTGCCCTGTACCTTATTTTTTGCCGATCCTCGAAAGATCTTAGATGACTGATTTGAAGATTCATTCGAGCGTGTATACCAATGTAGAATGTCCCTCTAATTACCTTTAAATATATTTTCATTGTTAATCAATGTCATTTAATCAAGGACTATCTGACTATATTGATCTTTGGATACTTGTGTTTCGTGTGAATCAGCGTATGTGAGTGCTGTTAATGTCTCTCTGAGAATTATCTCAGTATTTCTGGATATTTCAATCGTTTGCAGAATTATCTCAGTATTTCTGGATATTTCAATCGTTTGGAGAATTATCTCAGTATTTCTGGATATTTCAATCGTTTGGAGAATTATCTCATGATGTTTGCGAGTGTCTGCGAGACTCGCAAACGTTTGACAAATATTTTTGGATACTTGTGTTTAATACATAAATCAGCGTACGCGAGTAATTTATCTGAAGATATTACAGTATTTCTGGATGTTTTACTGCTAAGTATAATTGTCAGTTCTAATTCTCATTCATAGACTATTATATGATTAACGTTATTTCTTCCTTTGTATATTTCAGTGCTCTCTCATTGTTGGTTCTCTCGCAATGTACAATCCTACCACCACGCATGTTGCAAGATCTCAAACTTCGTACGAATATTTCCATGGAGAAATATTACAAAACCGAGGAAACAATATTAAATTCTGAAACGCGTCTGAGCCAAGGTTCACCATCATGGTATCTCGGTGCTTCGCACGAAATGACAGAAGCAGCGCAAAATCTTTCGCGTCGTGCACTTCGAAGTGAGACAATGGCAACAATGATTGTCGAAGCTTTGCACATGTCAGCCAAGGACGCTGTATCGTTATTACCATCAGTCGGTACTTTTTTGTGTTCCGGCGATACCGCAACTGCCTATGCAAAGAGCAGCGTCGAGTGCAAAAGTCACGCTCATCAGCGTTATAGAACACACACAGGACGATGCAATAATCCACTTCATCCAACTTGGGGTGGAGCTCTCGAGGCTTACGCGAGATTTTTACCACCAGAGTATCAGGATGGAGTCTCATTGCCGCGTACAAATCTTCCCAGTGCCCGTGAAGTATCGTTGAAAATTCATTCTGGTGGCCCAGATTTGAAACATCCTTATCTCATGGCACTCGCCGCACTTTTTGGACAATTTGTCGCCAATGATTTGGCTCACACACCGAGAATGGAATTAAACGGTGGAACGAGACTCAAGTGCTGCGACGTTGAATACGAAAATTTTCATCCCGAGTGCTTTCCCATTCAGGCGGATAACGCTATCGGTTGCATGGAATACTCGAGATCCGCTCCGCATCCGGGCAACAGTCTTCAGGTGAGTCGAACAATTTGTGTCCCCAAATGTTGTAAGAGAACAAAAGAACAAAAAAAATATTTCTGTTTCGGTGCTAATTCAATATTGGGTCTTTTTGATCTATTCATGGTTTTTACAATTTATTAACTATCTTTGTGAAACGGAAGGGAAGCCAGAATTTTGATAAAAATTCCATCAGTGCTTCGTGAAAAAATAAGATTTAAATATTTTTGTTAATCAGGCCCAGTCGATCATTCATTGATTAACACTCTCATGCTAATTACGTAAAATTTGATTTAAAAAAACTTTTGTTTCTTTATGTTAAAAAAGCATATAGGGCATTCCACGTGAAATTTTTATTGTTGAATCGTAATTTTCCAATCCAAAACTCATCTCGCGTTCGATGGAAAACCCAAAACAAATAAATTTTTGGAAAAAAAAATCGTTTTCAGCTTTTTTGCAAAAAAAAAAGAATTGCTGAACAAGCTCAAATGATAAAGAAGCAAATGTCTAATTTTTTTTTTCTTTCTCCATTTCTACGTAATTTTTTTTCTTCTGGTTTTCGTGCGAAGGGATGTTTAGGTCCAAGACAGCAAATAAATCAAGCCTCCTCCTATCTCGATCTCTCGACAATTTACGGAAATTCTGAAGAGACATCGAGGGCATTGCGCTCGGGCAATGGCGGTCGTTTAAATACACAACGAAAGAATTTGCCAATGCCGTCGATGACTTCCGGTGATTGTCGTTCCGAGAGCAAATCACTGCCATGTTTCTTCAGCGGTGATTCTCGCGTCAATGAACATCCTGGACTCGCCCTTATGCACGTATTATTTCTTCGCGAGCACAACAGAATAGCCGATCAGTTGCAATTATTAAATCCACAATGGGATGACGAGAAGATTTATCAGGAAGCTCGACGCGTCGTTATTGCCGAGATGCAGCACATAACGTACAATGAATTTCTGCCAGTCGTTCTTGGCGAAAAAAATCTCGAGAGGTAAAAAAAAAAAAATATGTATATATATTGGTCGTGCATCAGCAAGGAAATATCGAATACAATTATCCGCGAATAAACGATCGAATGTTCTAATCGCAATCTTGTATGCAATTATTCATTGCAAACCGGGACTTTTTTTTTCTAACGCAAAGAATTATATTGAAAGCTGTCCTGTTATATTGCCGGAAGCGTATAAATATTAATCTCGTAATTTTTCTTATCCATCTTCTCATTTAATCGATATTCCTATTATAATTAATTTTATTAATTTTTCGCAATTTAGTGAATTGACCAATTATTGATGAAGATTTTCTTTGTGTTCCGGTACATTGAATTTTTTTTTAAAGCTGCTCTTTTGTCTTTCGTCACCCTTAATAAATAATTATCAGTGGAAGGATCGAATAATTCAATTTTCTATGCAAGGACGAGTGTACGAAGAAAATATTTCAAATGAAAATGGATAATTGATTTCGATAATTGATCGATTTTTTCTTGCTAATATCTTCTGTCTTTATCAATATTCTTATCAATTCTTATCAATTGACATAAATATTAGTAATAAACGGTTATTAAGTTCACAAATTATTAGTGAAGATTTTTTTGTGACTCATCAAGTCATTGAAATGTTTTGTAAATTTGTGAAACGTTTTGTTTTTTTTTTAATTTGCTTCGCTATTTTCTTCTTCTTCTCTTTCTCTTCCTGTATTTCACCGTTGAACTTTTATTCACGACGTATTCCAAGATTCAACTTACGGTTAACGAGCCGGAGTTACTTTGGAGGCTACGATTCGAGAATCGACGCTACAATCTCAAATTCTGCTGCCTCAGCTGGTCTCTTCTTCGTTGCTGCTCTCACACCAAAGACCCTCGACCTCGTTGACACGAGATTGACCTCCAAATCCGGCGAGAGATCTCTCCTCTCAGCTTTCTACGCTCCTCAGGAATTGTACGAGGCCGGAGCTATCGATCGGTTAATCGCTGGGGCTACAGGTCAGTTGGTCTTCTTCCATCACTGTCAGGAATTTCTATCATTCAAAGCCAATTTAAATGAATATTCTCGAACTGAAATAAAAATTGTGCAAATTTTTACAATTTCATTTATTGAAAAATTTCATTATTTTTTTTGCCATGCGAAGCCTAAAAAAAAAATATATATTAATTGTTCGACATAGCTGGCCATTCGAGAAAACCATTGCCACCTGGACTGAATGAGATATTGCTGGAGAGATACTTTCATGATGGTAAAACTAGCGACGTTGCTGTCGATTATGCAGCTCAGGTGATACAGCAGGGAAGAGATCATGGCCTAGCCCCTTACGTTCGATGGAGATCTTTTTGTGAACTTCCGCAAGTGACGAATTTCCATGATCTCGAGGGTAGCATTGCCAAGGAAACCATCGAAAGGCTTCAGAAAGTTTACAGGTATGTTGGAAATTTTTTTTTTTTTCTTCCTTTCCATTACTCAATGAAGCAATAATTATTTTATATCAAGGTTCATTCCTATTTTTACTTATATATTATTATTTTGATTTCATTGTCATTTGTAATTGCGTTATAATGATCGATGCTGTTGATTAACTAGCCTAGACGTTGCCAACTATAATTGACGATGATAAAATATGAATTATAGGAATGTTGAGGACATCGATGTCGTGACTGGTGCACTATCAGAAATTCCAGTTGAAGGTTCTGTCGTAGGCCCGACGTTCTTATGTTTGTTGGGACGAACATTCAGAAATGCCAGATTGGGTATATTATTTTTGTCAATTATTAAAATCTTCATATATTTATCATAACAAATGGAAAACTCGACGAGCTTCAATGCTATTTTGAATTTTCATTTAATTCCAGGCGATCGATACTGGTACGAGAATGGAAATTTATCAGGATCTTTTACCAGCGAGCAGCTCGATGAAATTCGAAAATGCACAATGGCCAAAATTTTGTGTGACAATGGCGACAGGCTAAGAAGTGTTCAGCCGAGAGCCTTCATTCTAAAAGATCCTTTTCTGTGAGTGAATTTATTTATTTATCAAAAAGTTTTCAATTGTTTCAAATTTTTTAACTGTCGAAAAACCGAAAAAATGATTTGTTCGCTGAATTTTTATCATTTATAATGAAGCAAAATTCTCACCCTACCAATAACTTTCACTCTCCATACCTATATATGTGCAAATTTCTAATCAGCAGGATTTTTAATATTCATTATGTAGACATTCTCAAGTTAAGACTCACTTTCGTTCAGCTCACTTTAACTTTCAAAATACGTTCAAACAGTGTTTAAATGCATAGTACTCGATCCACCAGACTGTGTAATTAAAGTTCTCGCGTATAATGAATACTGTCTTGTTTCAGAAACGAAATGGCCGAATGCTCGACGTACTTGAACGGTGCTATGGATCTGACGATATGGAAAGAGAGACGAAACTCATCCTTGTCCCAAGTAAATAATTCTGGTTAATGGCTACTGTCGTTTATTTGTTTGTTTAATTTTTTTTTTTTTTTTTTTGTAACTCACTCGCGAGTGTCTCCCTGCCCGCACCTTCATCGACGTTTCAAACCAGATACATGCTTGTTGGCTGTGAAACGATTGCAAAATATAAAATAGTGAAGGGTGCAGTGTGGCATCGAGAATCACTTTGTGCAATCCACTTAACTCGGAGTCGCTCGCGGTCACAGGACTAAGGTTGTCTTTTTTTTTTTTTTTTTTTTTACTAGGAATCTTTGCAATGTACATATGTCGATTTAAGAATAAGTGTGATAATGAGAAAGGAAATTGTATCTTATTTAAATAGCCATCCATAATTCCCCTTCGTCAAAATAATGGGATGAAAAATTTCCAAATCATTGACTGCGTCAAAAGATTCGCATTTATACGCCAGAAAAACGGATCTCGATCGTAAAATAATATTATGGAAGTGAGTTAACATCACTTGTCGATCGACCTTCACCTTTATCAAATTGCAAGTATGAAAAAAAAAAAAAAAAAAAAAAAATCCGTCTGCTATGATATAGTAGGTACACCAGGTATTAGTCTTATAACAGGTAGTATGTAGTTTACGCTTAGACTCTTCGGAAAGGTCGTTAAAAATCATCGTGCAATTTATCCAACGTGTTTCGTGACTCGTGAGTTTTACTCATGTGAAGTGAAAACTAATATTTACTACATTTTCTCATAATTCATGGAACTCGTGAGATCATTAATGTCTAAACTAATGATGATTCCAGTGCAAAGTCATGTTTTGTCCCTCACGTGCTATCATTTAAAAAAAAAAAAGTGTTCTATCGCATCCTTTAGCTGTTTGTTACTGAAGAAAATCATGTCTCAAGTCTAATTATAATTTTCATCATTGCGTGAAGCCAAATCCCTCGATTGGATCTTTATTCGAAACAAAAAGCTGCGCCATCTCCATCCTGCCCTCAAAAGTTTTATTTTTGGACTAAGAATTTATGAGAAAAATTTGAAGCTACTTAATCAGAGCTTTTCATTCGGAAATTGGGTTTTTGTATTTTTAGTGGCAGTCAAAATTAAATTTGTGGTCCAAAAAATCAAAAACTTTGTCAAAGAAGTTTTTTTTGTAAAATCTACGCCAGACTTAGAGATAGAAAAAGAATCACCGATGGTCAGGAATAGCGTTAGGTCGACTTGGGGTGAAATGGTGGATATATAGGATATATATCTTGGATATATACCAGATAGATATAAAATTTTGACGGAAATATCCGAAATATATATTAGATATAGAACTTTTTGCCATTATATATCAGGATACATATATGAAATATATATATATATATATATATATATATATATATATATATATATATATATATATATATAGTTTTGTTCCGTGCCGGCATTACGTTTTTTTCTTCATAGGGGAGACTCGAGATATTAATGGCCCCCATGGACACAAGTATTTTCTCATATTGAGTGAATTCGTCGTTTGGTTCATGAATACTAACGGCTCAAAGGAATTATAATGAAAACGATTCCCATTCGATGCTTCAAACTAAGCTGTTGTGGCCTTTGCAATCGCGTGTACTGCGTAACGCGTTACCATTCACGAGCATTATAATATATATAAATTGTACGGATAACACCGTTGCTGTCGTCGTACTCGTCGTCTCAAAAGGACGAATCAAACGCCAAATGGCCTTTACCATAATTTATCGTTATGAAACGAGTGAATCTTTTGCTCGAAAGCGTTAATATTATAGCTATGTATACGCATTCATCTCTTCGTGAATTAAATAACAAATCAAATGGAAATTAGAAGGTATGCGATTGATTCTTTTTTTTTTTCGCACTCTTCGATTTAATACTTTCATTCTCCGTCAAGGACGATATTCTCGGATTCGTTTTCTTTTTTTTTCATCAAAGAAATTTAGTCAATTGGTCGAATGTACTATGTTTTGTGCTGACCCGTACGCCTTAATTATAGTAACAAGCCAATGATTACCGTGACATTTTTTTTTTTTTTTTTTCTCGTTGGTGGCGCCACTCTCTATTAGCACGGAAGCGTCAGTGAACTCATAGCCATTCGTTACGCCATTTACATCTGGAAATTTCATCAATTCTATTAATTTTAATATCGAAATATGAAGACCCTAAAACTCAAGAGGTTTTTTTTTTCTTTACCTATTCACTTTCTAAGCGATATTATTATTTGATGAGATTGTTGATAATTTTTAAAAAGATTTTTTGCTTCTGTAATAAAAAAAAAACAGCAATTTCACTAGCTACTGGTAAGACGCAATGACATATACGATGAAATAATCGTTAAAACGGTTTCTCGTCAAAACAATCTCACGTCTCGATAGCCTTACCCGTCGTCTAAAGTCGAGGGAATTGTGAATGAAGATCGGCGCGCAAGATTGTGAAACGGATAATCGGCGGAAAGTCACTAATATACACGTTCCAAGAAAAAGTGTAAATAAAAAAAACTCGACCGGTGCAAGGCTTGTTTAGTTGGCCAACAAAATGATCACATGACGGAAATGTAAGCGTGCTGCTTATTTTCGTACATTACTAGATATATAATTTGTGGAGGCATAAAACAGCATTCTTTAACGGTCATTGAATTGTCCAATTTAGTTTTTCTCGCTCGCATATTTGACCGCATTCCCGAAAAAAAAAAAATAAACAAGTGAGAAAAACCGAAATATTGACAAGTTGAGAAAGACATACTTCACCTTGCTCAATAAATTCAAGTAGGATTAAATTTTTTAAATAATCGCAAATTTTCTCAAATCCCCGCTTGTAAATAAAAATGTATGTACAGAAACTCGTCAATGATTCAGTTTCAGTTTAAATCTTGTGCAATCCATCTAACCCAGAATTTAACCCCCCTCCGACCCCAAACGATGAAAATGTAATTATTAATTAATAATTATCTTATTAATCAATTTATTATAAATTTATGGGCGATAATAGATATAGGAAAATCATCCAATTGAACTTGTCATCAATTGCATAATTGCGAGTGATGATGAAACTATTTCATCTTGGAGATAAAGGAGGACATTATGCAAACGAGTGAAAAGTTAAATTTCGAACAAGAGAGAGAATAATACATCGGCAGTTACATATAGCGAACAGGCAACAATATTTGTATGTATATATATGTATATATATATATGTGTATATATATATGTATATATATATATGTATATATACATATATATATATATAAAAGGCGCGAATGAAGTTCTTTCAGTGGCGAAGGAAATGCGAGAAACCTTGATCCGTTGACCCGGTTGTCTTGGCTCTTCTCTCGCTAAGGTAAGTACAAGCACGCGGCCAGAAAGTCGTGAATGGCGAGAAACTCGAGAAAGCCGCGAGAAATATCGCTAATGTCGAGAACAACAGTACCTACACGATCCGGCGCCTCTCGAATCTCGTGACTTATTCTCAACAGATTACAGGAACAAACGCCCACACGATCGCGCGTCATAAAGAGAAATTAAAAGAAAGAAAATCTTCAAAAAACTGCCTCTCTGCTTTAACCATTAAGTAGTGATTGTAATAAAGAGAGGCCGTTTATATCGATATTAATTTCCCTACGCACATGGGGACGATTTTTCAAAAACCGATCTACTTCCGGTTTTTTGTATGAAAAAGATTTTGTTCGTAAGTGGGACCGTTTTTGTAAAATCTACTAAATTCCAGTCTTCTGGATAGAAAAAAAATTAAATATATAGATAATCCGTCGATTAAAAAAAATCTCTACCCATGGGTCGATCTTCAATATTTTAATCGAAATTTAGCAAATTTTGGTTTGCGAAAATATACCACACGAATCGACTTTGAACGATTTAAAAACGTAAGTTATCGTCTGCGGTTATTTTACAAAAAGCCACTATATAATTATAAGGACACACTTAAAAGATGATTGTCTCGTTTGTAACGTGGGCTACGTATGAAAAATGGAAAATGCTGCCTAATAGAGGCCTGTTAGATAGCATTTTCCATTTTTCATATGTTCTCCTTTGATATATCTCAACTTTGCTTCTGTAAAACCCTAAGGCGCTTTCACCGCTGTTATTTGTTTCGCAATCAGTTTGAAAGTGGTTAATTCATCATTGATCATATATATATATATATGGGGAGAAAAGATATATCATCGTATCTTCAAGTCACAAATTTACTTACCGAACGATTAGATGAGAGTGATTTAAAAGATATTTATTAAAATCGTTCCGACTGTATGTAATCACTACGTAGTTAAGTTGTTCGATCGAAAAAACTTGAGCGAAGGAAAAACTTTGGACTCGTGTCTCACTTTTGTTTGTGCACGTTTGTGGCTCGTATTGAGAAATATGCCATTATTCACTTGTAGATGAAGTATAAAAGTACAATTATTGCTGGCAAATTCCCTAAAATGTAAGTGACATTCCGAAACCGATTTGTTTTTAATGAAATATTCTAAACTAGCCTCAAACACTCCTCTAGTCTCACTTCTGTCGAAACATGTCAAATTGACTGTAAATATGGGCCAAACGATAAATCTGTGCGATGCATCTTCTTATTGGCCCTCAACGAAAAGCATTTTGGGTCACGTGATAATAATTTTTATTTTTGCATTACCGGATTTATAAAACATTTGAATTTTTGAATATGTTATATACCTTGCAAGCGTTGCATAAACAGAATATACTTTTTTTTAAATAATTTTCAATAAATATTTGTAAGGCGAGATTATTATTATGTTTATACACAAAGAGATTGATGGCGTTTACGCGGTGATTTCAGGTACTACTTACGCTACGATCATTTTCACCGTTTACGTGCGCATAATATGTGAGAATATTCCAATTCCAATTATGCTAATATGCTTTTATCTGATACACTTTGCATGGGAATTTTCTAAAATTGCGGGGTTTTTGTACTGTGAGATTTATTCAAGGGGATTATATCAAGTCGCGATATTCCTCGTTTATCGGCAATACACTCACGCTAAAATAGAAGTATTAATTAAAATCACCACGAGTGTGAAAGAGATAACGCCATTGGCGTTTCATCGCGGAGCGAGAGAGTACGATAGCGAACTCGTTTCACATTACGTTAATTTCACTCATTTACTCCAGCTGGCTACTATTGCAATAAACAATATTTTCGTGGATCAGAGATTCCCCTTCATACGCAGTGATTTATCATAGTTTATGATAATTCGTGTATAATAGATAATTCAGGAGAAACGCTCCCGCGTAAACAATAATATATGCAAAAATTACCATCGTTCAAATTCCTCCGTGAATGCAGCCACACGTCTGATGTGCCGCCTGTCGCAGTACGCACTTCCTACGTTGCGTATCTTCAAATTTTCCTCGTTCCAAATTTTTTGCATTCGTGGCTTGTGCACTCCATTTATTATGAACAAGTCACGTGTCACATTTGGACGCGTCACGATTGTCACAAATGCACCTTACCTCGTAAAACTCGTCAGGCCAATAACGATAATTACTCCGTTTAGATAAAACTTGACCATGCCATATATCTATATATGTGAATATACACAAAAAACATAATTCAGTAACAAATGGTGAAGAACAAAAAAAAAGTATCAAGTAGTCTTTCACACAAAACATTTTAATTGAATTATATTACACGTGCATAGTATGAAAAACATGACGGTGTCGTTTTTATCAGATCGAAATCGTTTGCCGACAAATTTTCAAACGACTTAGACAGATATTTAAAGAGGTCCATGAGAACGTGATGGATGCGTGTATATGTATCGAGATGACGATGTGATCCTAAACAGCTTGGTGCAAAAAGCTTTTGTAATCATCATTGGCACATTACATCCCGTACCAACATCCTTATGAAAAATATCCAAACACTCTGTTATCAGCCATCAATAAATCAATGTTTCTCACTCAGACACTGCGAGCACGAGACAGAAAAATTCTCCAAAGTTCTCTTTTTCGTCATGATCTCACGATTTTAGCTAGCGTTCCTCGGCACGATCGAACATGGAGTGAAGAAATAAGAGAAGAAAAAAAAACAACAGAATAAAACAACACGAAATTTGGAGATTGCTAGATATCGAAGAATCTCACAGATTGTTTTATCTTGGTGATGATTTTTAACGTTAAATTCATGAAACTCTCTTTTGATATTCGATTATTTAATTGATGAACGACACGGATGAGATCGTAATGCCCTGACACAGCTAATTATATCCTGCAACCGCGGGATCACTATAGGCGTTGAAACGGTTTTCTCTCTGTGAAGAAGTTTTTGAGGACAAACACTTGACCTATCGTGATTACGAGAATCGCGAATGTCTCCATTAGCGACCACCAGAGCACACGTTCGTTCAGATCTTCGGCACGTTTTCTACCCTGAGCTTCGCGCAATCTGTGCGATGTTTGGTAATCCACAATTCGTACCAAATTCTTGTGCACCTCCTGGGCCGATGATTCCATCTGCAAGTAAAAAGACAAATATCATTGAAATTTATTTTTGCGTGAACATAGTAAATTTTCGAAGCATCTTAAATCGCACTTCAATGATATGGCGGCTTTGAAATAAATCTATATTTTTATTGTTCATAATAATTGGTCCAGTGGCTCGTCGTTGATGCAAAATTGTTTATGAACTATGGAAAAAAAAATTCTGTACGTTTGAGCACTCATTCCTTTATTATGAAATTTTTGTAATCATATCAAGTCCCACAAATCTGAAATTAATTTAATTAACTGGTCATAAGTAATAAAATGGATTTAAAAAATATCAACAAATTTATGGTAGGTTAATGTCCCACCAATTAGTCAAATGGATAATCGTTTAAAAATGAAAACGACTTTATTTGAATATTTTTTTGTCACCAAATAATGTTCAGATATAGCATAATCAAAATGCAAAATAATTATTTTGACAAATCCACTTGTAATAAATATTATTTTGTTATAATTATTGTAAAAAAAAAATATGTTTTGTTCATTATATTAAGTTTTTGTAACAGATTCGAATTACCTGAGTCATAACAGTGACATGTTCCTCGAGACCAGGGAGGGTTTGTTCATCGCCAACTTGGAAATCCATATAGACTAGTTTATGAGAAAAAGTGGAGAATTCGTTGCTAAAACAAGCCTTGTATTCTCCACTGAGTGGTGCAGTGAATACATGAGAGTCAAATTGTGTCTTGACTTGACGATATATGATCTCCTTGTTGGGTGCCTCCAGTGTGACATCGATGTCATATTGACCACCCGTTACAACCTTGTGAAAAAAAAATAATCATTTTTTTTAATATTAAAAAAAAATACACATAAAATTTTGCAGCTCGGATAACATTACGATCGATCAACAGAGATATAAACTTTTATTGAAGATT
Organism: Dyspetes luteomarginatus; assembly: GCA_963669185.1. Taxonomy (NCBI): domain Eukaryota; kingdom Metazoa; phylum Arthropoda; class Insecta; order Hymenoptera; family Ichneumonidae; genus Dyspetes; species Dyspetes luteomarginatus. The sequence continues at coordinate 18,525,729 of OY769905.1, read as the reverse complement.
TTCGAATTGCAATCGTCATCAATACGAAGCAATGAAATTAGAGATTTTTGTCAAATCCGCTAACTGAACGATGAACGAAAATTTTGGAGCCTTTCGGGGTTGGAAATTTTATTCGCTCAATCTTTGCGCATATTCACCTGAAACTCAAGGGACGCTGTAACGTTTTTCTCGATCTCCTGGTAGAAACATTCCTTGGCGTTGTCAGGTAATTCGAAGGTTAGCTCGACTCCGCCGGAAAGTAAAACGGAGGAGAGAAGTGAAGTAACAAGAAGCCACGGAGTCCAGTTGTCCATTATTGATGAGGTTAAACACTTACAATACTAATCAAGATTCATTTAAGCGACCCTAATCTCCGTAATAATCAGTCGATTTTTTACGACGTCACTCTTTCCGTTCACGAAATTTACTAGCTCAGCTAAATTATACAGACATTCGTACTAGTATATCAAACAAACTGTTTTAACGTGGCCGGATATTAGTTGCCGTAATCTCTCCGAGGGCCGATCGACGCGACATCTGTATCGTCGGTTGAGTTGCAGAAAGTCTGGTGCAACGGCGAAACGAACCTCCGTGATTTCAGACAACTGCTCAATCGTTTGTATTTGTAGCTATGTAATTATCATAACGTTTTTTTATGTATAGTATTTACACCACGCACGCTACTCGCATTATACTTCTAATACATTTACGAAACGTTTGTGAAACTTATTAAACAGCGTATTCTTATAATTGCTACTCTTCGTAAGTTTTTGTTAACACCGGCAGCGTCTTGCAAACGTCTGGTGTAGAGCTGTAGGAATAAAATCTAATTCAACTGACATAATAAAGTATAACAAATATATGTATATATATTCTCTGCAGGGGGTGTAAAAAGGGCAATACAATCGCAGCTATCTTTGTTCCGCGCAAGCTCAGTCGGTATATTCGGTATGGCACGCGCAACTGGTGGACCACGGTGGACTCCATCTCAATTTGCTCGCATACAAAAACGGAAAACTTGTACACTCAGTGCACCGGTTGAATATATAAGGGAATATTTCGTCGCGATGATAATATGCCTCAGGGATATTTTGCGGGATACATCGAGGAATCGAAATTAGAGTTAACAAAATAATTTGATCAACAACGAATCCTTCATGCGATCGGAGCAGAAGGATTTCTATCGTTAGCGCACCGATTGCAAGTCAAAAATGCTGCCAAAAATGTCCCCTCTTTAAAATAGATTCTCACGTGAGATAATGTGTACCCCATAAATGTATAATTAAGGAGGATAATTTTGCGTACAGAGCGGATAATTCGCTGCGATATGAAACATGCGGTGGCGACGGAGGAAGAGAGAGAGAGAGAGCAGTATGCTTGCCGGTGGACTCGGGAATATTCCCGGCTTATGTCCAAGTAAATTACACGAAAAGCAGATTCTGCAATGGTCCATTATTATGATATATTGCGGCGAAGAGCTCTACGTGAATCTCGCGTATCCCAAGTACAAGAATTTTGACCGCATCATCTAGGAATCGCGTGACGGTCAACGAAGAACGAAGAGTGCAGTGGATGAGAAGTCTCGAGGTTTTCTCCTTTCCATACTCGATTTAATAGCGCACCATTAGCGAGAGCGAGAGAGACGATGTAGCCTGACAGAGCGACGCGGTAAGAAAAATAGGTGGGAGGTGCACTACTAGTGGCAGCACGATCGCTAGCTCTGGCGCGCATCGCACGTACCACGAGTTTTCGGACAACCGCTCATCGAGACGGTTCTTCTGACATTGGTTTTGTGTGCGCTCACGATTTTTATTCTCTCAGCGTACATATAACACGACACTTGTCTAATAACTTACCAGGCTCTAATTTCACCTACGATCCAATCATTATAGCGCATCTTTGGCTAATATATTTAACACCCTTTCGAGACTTATACAATTATAAAAGATGAGAAAACTTCGAGTGCGCGAGTGCTCGCGTTGCATTCTATGAGCATCTGTGCTCGAGTGCGCGCGAGTTGTGTACAGTGAATTTGTTTCGTCCGAGAGACAGATGTAAGACACGCGATATAGCTGGACAAAACTATATACTTAATTCATGAGAAAAGAGCAAAGGAGAAAATTTTCTCGGACTGCTGCTGACACGAAAAATTAAGGGAAATCCGGTATGGTCAATTGAATAGGATTTTCGGTTTTCCAGGAATTACAGGGTGAGCAAAACTTCTGTTTTCATTATATAGATATATATATATAGATATAATATTATTTGTAACTGGATGAAGATAAATAAATCGACCGAATAATCACGAAATTGACGAATTACTTGAATTGTGCATAAACAATTTAAGTAATTTACTAACTTATACTACGAGATGGAATTTTAGTACATTTACGAGCATTTCATTTTACCTGAGTGAATTTTTCAAATTCACAAATTTATCTGCCATTTCGTCGATTGGGTCAACTTTATTATACTACCAAAAATATATGTACGAGCATAATTGTATTTTTTCCAGATGACTTTTTGTTTTTCATTCGGCGTTAACGTTGCTCGGTCTTCTAAAAGCCAGATACGAGTCACGTACACTTCAGTATGATTATACGATAAAAAATATTTTGAAATCCGTTGAATTCGTTCGTTATGAGCGTCATTATGAATATAATGAAATATGAAAATTTCAAAAAATTATTTTGTCAATTTCAACACATATTTTTATAATTTTCAATCAATTCAATCATCTGATAAATATCCAAATGATGTCTCTTAATGATCCGAGAGTTTGTCATCAATTTTAGTAAACAATGCTTAAAGTCTTAGAGGACACTTAAAAAAATCGCAATTTGAAAACTGTGACTCTAAATTACGTCGTTAAGATGCTATTTAGCTTTAGGGCTCCCACAAACTTTCCAGCACTTATTTTCATTACCAAAGGATAATTTTTCCTTCTTTATTTCGCAATTAATCGATGCTGCCATTTAAAATTCTTCACATAAATAATTAGATATTTCTTATCATGTACCGTCAAGTTACGTATCAAATTTGTGAGCTTGAACAATTTCGTGAAAATCAAACGTTGAAACAAATAGAGCCGAAATTCGAAATATTTGGTCGCTTATAGTGCACTTGCATTATTTTTTCGAATGATTAAACATTTCATTCGAAGAAAATTTAATAGACACAATCAACAAGAAATCCATCGTTTACTAAAAGTTATTAACACAACGTAAAAGTTTTAAAACGTTATTAGGTAAAAATTATTTGTAAAAATATTTCCGTTTTATGTAATATCAAAGGACGATAATTAGGACAATTGTCGAAAAAATAACTGAATTGAAATATTTTATTATATCTTATTTTCTTTTAATTTGGCTTATTTTATTTCATTTTATCTTATTATCTATTCTTATGGTTATAAATTGCTCTCTAAAACTCTAAAACTGGTATACTTCATATACTCGAATAATATAGCGATTGCACGAGAATACATGGGGTTGGTATAAATTCTATATAAGACATGTTTCGTTCTTTATGGGTCCCGAAAGGAGCTTGCGCCGAGTTGGAAAAGCACGTTTTGGCAGTAAAATAGAGAAGGTATAGGGTAAGAGAGAGAGAGAGAGAGAGAGAGAGAGAGAGAGAGAGAGAGAGAGAGAGAGAGAGAGAGAGAGAGAGAGAGAGAGAGAGAGAGACAGACAGAGAGAGACAGAGAGAAAGAGAGAGAGAAAGAAAGAGAGAGAGAGAGAGAAAGAGAGAGAGAAAGAAAGAGAGAGAGAGAGAAAGAAAGAGAGACAGAGAGAAAGAGAGAAAGAGAGAGAGAAAGAGAGAGAGAGAGAGAAAGAAAGAGAGAGAGAGAGAGAAAGAGAGAGAGAGAGAGAGAAAGAAAGAGAGAGAGAGAGAGAGAGAGAGAGAAAGAAAGAAAGATAGATAGTGAGCCTAGACTCCGCGGAGACCGTAAAGTGTCGCGTCTCGCTCGGTTCGATGCACACGCGAACTCCGACCGTAACTGATCGATCCTTCGTCGAGCGTCCGGTCCGCTCTAGCAAACGATTCAACCGCTTAGCAATCAACCTCTGTGAGCAACATATATAAATATATATCTCGCATAGGTACTCGCGAGATCGGCAAACTTCTTTACACAGAGGTTGTTGACCGGTGTTAGACCTTCTCGGTCCGAGACTAGACCCAGAGCAAGACTCACAATCAAACTTACTTATATCTAAATAATATAAATCGCAAACTTCAATCATGTAATTTTTTCCACCTCGCATACTTATATTTTTGAATCATCTCAATTTTTTTATTCCTCCCACATTTTTGAGTCGCTATGATTTTTTGCAAATCGATACTAGACAAATCGATACTAGACACATCGATTATACAATATAGGTCTGAATGTAAACGATAAAGAGCCCGACCCCAAGTTAGACGGGGTCTTATCAATATCGCACTGCCCAAAAGTTTAGAAATTTCTTTAAAAAGAACATTATACACATTTCATTCATCCTCAGTCTTATATGCAATAAAAGAAGTTCGTTCAGCTCCCTAAATGGCTTAAAGGGCCTTTCGGACCCTCTCGTATTATTGTCATCCCAATCCTTCTCGTCTTTTTCCTCTTTTTAAGTTAATTAGTAGGATAAGTTTGTAGGATTTTTGGTAAAAAATGATACAAACGGGACCATATATAAATGAGACATATATGTCCCATATATGGGACATTTTCCCATACAATTGACCGTCTGGTATTCCACAATTATTTGTGTCAGCGCGAGAAAGATTGCAAAATTCAACGCCAAAGTAAACGAATGAGTCTTTCTCAGCTGTAGCGTAAAAAATTGCGTGTTTTTGGCGAAAAACTGGCCAGCGGCTGGCCTGGTCCGCTGAGTAATGCTGCTCGTAGCCAAGCAAAATAGCAAAACTTTTCCGAGCCTGGATAGCGCCTTGCCAATGTGGGGACATTAGCGTCGAATGGGGACATTCGTGTCGAATGGAGATTCAACTGAACTACTCCTGCCCAGAACCTACCTAGTCAAGTTGCGTCACATCTAAGATAAGAACGAAATATTTATCATTATTCCAAATCTGAGCTGCTCGAGTTTAATTTAAATATTTCCGCTTGTCTAAAATATTTCGTAAATCTTTTACATTTTCAAGAAGAACTTTATTTCTCTACCTTTCGTACAATAATGATAATTTAAAATTCAGATTCATGCGTTTACATCTTTCTACAGTTTTTGTTCCGCTCTTCTGCACGTTGCCAGGTGAAATTGACGAAATAATCAGCGCTCGTAATTTCATGTATCCAATACTCATATATATCTTAATTACACGAACATTTGCACTATATCATAAAACATTGCTGTGGTTAGGGAACCTCAACTTATAAATGTGCATTTATCCATTACTTAAGTCCTTAATGATACTTTACCTGATTCGTAACTAAAAGTTAACCTCGATGATAATTCTGCGGACTTTACGATACAGTAAAAATTGAAAAAAAAAAAGAAATCATTGAATGTGCTGAGAAAATTTATTTTCAATAATAGCAATAATAATATGCAAAAACGTATCAACAAATTAGTTGAAAAAATATATTTATAACTAATTAGACGGTAGATAATATTTTTCTTATTACCAAATTTATTCGTTGGTCTCTTCGAATAAATTTTTTAAAGTATTTTCTGTAAATTTTAAAATTTTGGATTTTAAGTATGTTTTAGGGTGAATGTGGATCGAGATAATCGGCCATTGGCCTAACCACATTGCTGTGGTTAGGGAACCTCAACTTATAAATGTGCATTTATCCATTACTTAAGTCCTTAATGATACTTTACCTGATTCGTAACTAAAAGTTAATCTCGATGATAATTTTGCGGACTTTACGATACAGTAAAAATTGAAAAAAAAAAAGAAATCATTGAATGTGCTGAGAAAATTTATTTTCAATAATTTTTTTAAGTATTTTCTGTAAATTTTGAAATTTTGGATTTTAAGTATGTTTTAGGGTGAATGTGGATCGAGATAATCGGCCATTGGCCTAACCACATTGCTGTGGTTAGGGAACGTCAACTTATAAATGTGCATTTATCCATTACTTAAGTCCTTAATGATACTTTACCTGATTCCTAACTAAAAGTTAATCTCAATGATAATTCTGCGGACTTTACGATACAGTAAAAATTGAAAAAAAAAAAAGAAATCATTGAATGTGCTGAGAAAATTTATTTTCCATAATAGCAATAATAATATTCAAAAACGTATCTACAAATTAGTTGAAAAAATATATTTATAACTAATTAGACGGTAGATAATATTTTTCTTATTACCAAATTTATTCGTTGGTCTCTTCGAATAAATTTTTTCAAGTATTTGCTGTAAATTTTGAAGTTTTGGATTTTAAGTATGTTTAAGGCTGAATGTTGATAGAAATAATCGGCCATTGTCCTTAAAACTTTGTGGGTACAATATTGAGTTTTTTTGCAGAATCGTATTAAAAAATTCACGAGTTTCTCCCAATTTTCATGAAATTTAACAATTTTGTTGAGTAAATCCTTAATCACTTCTAATGTGGCCTTGGATATATAACGATGGAGGTAAAACCATAAACATGTACAAGTATGTAGAGTTCCGGCCTGTGAGCACAGAGCATCTGCCTTGAGGCAATTGCACCCAGCAGGAGAAACAAACCGCGGTGCTTTCATTCCCTTCACAATTATCATAAATAACAGTATAAATTTAATTAATTCGCGTGTTTGCTCGAGTGTGTTAACTCGTTGCTTACATACACGACGAGGTACTCAACGCTCTTGCTTTGCCAGATTCGACTATAATAACTCTTCAACAAGATGCGTAGATATATATATATGTATATATATTGTTGAAGAGTTATTATAGTTGAATATATATGCTCAACAATGGCGCCAGAGCAAGCAGTAAATCTGTAGCTTACCTTTGATTATTATCGTTTTATGAAATGAATTATTTGATTTTCTCTCTACTCGACGAACGATCCACCATTGGATTTTGTATCACTTCAGCGACGAAGTATCAAACTTTCACGATTAACTGGAATATATGAGTAATGAGAAATGTGAAAAATTTCATTTCATCACATGTTTATATATTATATTGTTTATATATTAAATTCAAAATCAACCACTTGTATAATCTCGCAATACCTTTTATTTTTTTTTAATCAACATGATTCGATATACTTTTTGCTGAGTGTTGATGGTCACAGCAGCGTTAGTAAATTATTTTGTCCTAATTAGGACTGACCCAAAATTCGAACGATTTTGTACAATAATCGCCATCAGTGAAAAGTTTGAAACTTCAAGAAACTTTTTCAAAGGAATATTTCATACTAGCCACAATAGCACTGTCATGAATTTCCACTTGCATGAAGCTAGTTCATGGCGAAAAAAAATGTTCATCTTTGGATCGACATCTTAAAGTTAACTCAGCCAGGTTTTCGATGACCAAAGTTTGCGGTCGCAAAGCGATGGAACGTTAAAAAAAAAGTGCTGAAATAAGATCGCGTAATGCATCGTTTGCATGATTTACAATGCTGGCAATTTGTTGTACAGCTTGAAGAGTTGCAAAGTTGAAATAATTCATCGTGTTATGTCAGGTGTTGAGCGTACATATAAATTTCCGAAAAAACGGTATACGTAAAATGCACTGGGGCATGATGGGAGCGATAATTTAGAAATATAAAAAAAAGAATCATGCACTTGGCACAAACTACGTGAAATCATTTAATTTTTATTGTATTTCTGGAAACAAAGAGAAATATTTTAAATGAAATTAATTAATTTGGCAGATCCAGAGCAAATCAATTTTTTTCAAAAATACGCTTTGGAATTTTGAGTCTTATATACAGTCCATCAAATTTTGGTTGATTTTAAAAACTTTGATGCACCTGTAAAAAAAAAATATTCTCTGATAATTTTCATGAGAGAAACGTTTAGGTGGAGACTTTCGACTATAAGGATAATCGTAGCGAAGGAGAGAAAGAGATAGAGAGATAGAAAGAGTGCTTGGCAGACGTTGTGTGACGAACGGAGGAAGAGGTTAAAGTGGGTCAAGAGCTAATTCTGTATCATTCTTTATTACACCGTCAACTCTTTCTTCGTGATACTGCTACTGTTATTATTTTTTACGGCTAAACACTGCATGATTCTCTTCTATATATGTACGAGCAATGTGACTAAATCTTTCCACCGAACTAAATAGCACGAAGCTTTTTTTTTCCTTTCTTCCATCGACTATAAACCGTGACCACAACAATAACAGCATTAGTTTGGTAAAAAGAGAGTCGAGGTGCTTCGGAAGAATCGAAGTCAATACGAAAGTCAGGCAGGGAGAGTCTTTTCTATTTGAGCAGAGAGATAACATCTGTTCTTTCATACACTTCATAACAGCTTATTTTCTTTCTTATTTACTTTGAAGCGATGATTTTATGATTTTCATATATAGGGCAATTTCAATGAATTATAATTGATTTTTTTTAATGGGAAATTTGTCGACTTCGTGTAACACTTTTTTTAGTTTCTCTTTTTAAATGTAAGATTTATGATTGTCATGAATTTTATATCTTTTAATAGAAACAATATGTGTTGTAAATGCAATTTAAATAAATTATGAGTCGCCACCCTTACATTAAGTACGTAAAGTGTCAATCTCCCAATACTTTTTTTTTTCGATACCAAAAGGAAGGCTCCATGATCCATTCAAAGAGACACAGCTGTGGACCTTGAATATGTTTCTGTTCAAGGTAAAAAATGCTTCAAAACAAACCCGAGAAACCCGATCTCTCTATATACATTTATGGTGTGACAGTATTGTATACTCATGTACATATAAGTGAGTGCCACAACCCGGACGACATTCCATCCAAGGTCTAACTACTCCCCATATTGAGCATTAAATCGAGGCAATATATATATATATATATATATATCTCCGGTAATTATACATCGGTCTACATTTTAATGATCGACGTTAAGCATTTATTTTGAGGTTGGTCAAAGCCCCATAAATAAAAAAATCGTCTCGAAATTTGAAAAATATCTCAGTACATGCATATTACATGTAATATTTTATATATATATGCGATAGTTGCATCCATCAGTGAATGGAGGAAAAAGTGTTTCCAATCTTGTTTTCAAGGTGCTATTCATTAAACTTAACTCATTTTCCGGCATAAAAACCTTCCAAAGGCAGCTCATGGAGCATTTTATCAACAACCTTAATTCATCTCACTGAGGCATTATTGCAGTTTTATTGCCATAAACAACAAGACAGTGATAACAGATTAGGAATGCATCTTGTTTGAGGAAAAAAAAATAGATTAGAAGTACGAAAAAAATTAAAATACTCTCGAACTCTCCTTTCTCCGAGTGAAAATAGGCAGATATATATATATATATATATATATATATCCGGTAATTATACATTGATGTAAATTTTAATGACGACGTTACGCATTTATTTTGAGATTGGTCAAAGCCCCCGAAATAAAAAAATCGTCTCGAAATTTGTAAAATATCCCAGTACATGCATATATATATGTAATATTTTATATATATATGCGATAGTTGCATCAGTGAATGGAGGAAAAAGTGTTTCCAATCTTGTTTTCAAGGTGCTATTCATTAAACTTAACTCATTTTCCGGCATAAAAACCTTCAAAAGGCAGCTCATGGAGCATTTTATCAACAATCTTAATTTATCTCACTGAGGCATTATTGCAGATTTATTGCCATAAACAACAAGACAGTGATAACAGATTAGGAATACATCTTGTTTGAGGAAAAAAAAATAGATTAGACGTACGAAAAAAAATTAACATTCTATAAATTTTAATGACTTGGCCAAATGGAATTATTTTACCTGTAGCGATTCACCAATTCCTCAATACATCAAATTTTCCAAAAATATAACAAGATCATTGAACCTGTAAAAAAATTATGGAACAAAATAGACAAATACGAACGATCAACTGCCTTGAATCAAAAATACATTTTTCCCTCCTATATTTTTTTAGCAATTATTTATATTGCATATTGACAAATATTCATTTTTAAAGTGTCTACACGACTCGAGACTCAATTTGGGAATTGCTAATTTCGTTAAAATTAAACGACAATTTCTTCACAAAAAAATAATAAGACTAGAAGAAAAGTTATTCGTGTGAATATTTATATTATATAGTTAAAACATTTTTAATCTTCGACTCTAACAGTTTTTGTTTCTTTCGCATACTGCCTAGACTATTTACAACGCCCACGAGTTGCTTAATTAGGCAAGTCTGACTACAACAGGCCAGACTACTTTTGTTGGCGAGCCGCGCCACCTTGACTCAACTTCACCGCCAACAGTTCACTCGTATATGTATATATGTTAGGTACACCATACTCTGTCTCTGTCTGTTTGTCTGTCTGTCTGTCTGTCTGTCTGTCTCTCTCTCTCTCTCTCTCTCTCTCTCTCTCTCTCTCTCTCTCCGCCCCTCTTCTTCTCTCTTTCTCTTTATCTCAATCACGAGTGAAGCTTCAAGTAATTCGCGTACTGTACGGCGCCTGAGTATGTATATACTGCACGTTTCTTTAATTGAAGTGCTCTCATGAATTCATAGGAGCGTGGTGAGTTTAGACAAGAGCAAAAGAGTCGAGGGATCCTAAAATGTTGTGATGCTTGTATGACTTGGTATTGATTCTAATTAGAATACTGAGTTTAATTCTAACATTCCTGACGGATAAAAAATATGAGCAAAATCTATAATGTCTATTTGGCTAATTGAACTTACTCGGAACTTACTAATATGATTGATTTGATATATTTATTTCCTATGGAGGATTCATGAATGTATGCATGAATACAATAAATTACGATATGAGATGAATCATGTATAGATACGAATCTCATATACATACATGCGAACACACACACAAACACACACATATATATATATATATATATATATATATATATATATGTCTTGCTCATACACCCATTTCAAGTAGTTTCGTGGGTCTAGTAACGACGTCGAAAAGGAGCAATAACAGCACACGTGTCTTCATTATTTCTCCACTCGACGTTGCCTACTCCATGGGCCAAGGTTACAAGTCCTTGTAAAGCAAATCAATGCCACTGAAATGTTCGCTTCAAGATCGACAGTGGTTTTACCATTATCCGGTGTGTGACTGATGATATAAATGCCAAAAGTCTTAGAAATATCGAACTAATTGGTTCAAATAAATTCTACATATTCGAGTAGATGCCAAACCACCATGGTCGATCTCACACAAGTGCAGATGGCGCTAAAAAAAATGAATGTATGATCGCTTCGAGATCGGCAATGGTTTTACTCTTATCCTGTGTGTAATTGATGATATAAATGTCAAAAGTCTCAAAAATATCGAACTAATTGGTTTAAATAAATTCTACATATTCGAGGTACATTCTTGTAGACGCCAAACCACCATGGTCGATCTCACACAAGTGCAGATGGCGCTAAAAAAATGAATGTATGATCGCTTCGAGATTGGAAATGGTTTTACCATTATCCGGTGTGTGATTGATGATATAAATGCCAAAAGTCTTAGAAATATTGAACTAATTGGTTCAAATAAATTCTACATATTCGAGGTACATTCTTGTAGACGCCAAACCACCATGATCGATCTCACACAAGTGCAGATGGCGCTAAAAAAATGAATGTATGATCGCTTCGAGATCGGAAATGGTTTTACTCTTATCCTGTGTATAATTGATGATATAAATGCCAAAAGTCTCAGAAAAATCGAACTAATTGGTTTAAATAAATTCTACATATTCGAAGTACATTTTTGTAGACGCCAAACCACCATGATCGATCTCATACAAGTGCAGATGACGCTAAAATAATGCATTTATGATCGCTTCGAGATCGGCAAAGGTTTTACTCTTATCCTGTGTGTAATTGATGATATAAATGTCAAAAGTCTCAGAAATATCGAACTAATTGGTTCAAATAAATTCTACATATTCGAAGTACATTTTTGTAGACGCCAAACCACCATGATCGATCTCATACAAGTGCAGATGACGCTAAAAAAATGCATTTATGATCGCTTCGAGATCGGCAAAGGTTTTACTCTTATCCTGTGTGTAATTGATGATATAAATGTCAAAAGTCTCAGAAATATCGAACTAATTGGTTCAAATAAATTCTACATATTCGAGGTACATTTTTGTAGACGCCAAACCACCATGATCGATCTCATACAAGTGCAGATGACGCTAAAAAAATGCATTTATGATCGCTTCGAGATCGGCAAAGGTTTTACTCTTATCCTGTGTGTAATTGATGATATAAATGTCAAAAGTCTCAGAAATATCGAACTAATTGGTTCAAATAAATTCTACATATTCGAGGTACATTTTTGTAGACGCCAAACCACCATGATCGATCTCACACAAGTGCAGATGGCGCTAAAAAAATGAATGTATGATCGCTTCGAGATCGGCAATGGTTTTACTCTTATCCTGTGTGTAATTGATGATATAAATGTCAAAAGTCTCAGAAATATCGAACTAATTGGTTCAAATAAATTCTACATATTCGAGGTACATTCTTGTAGACGCCAGACCACCTTGGTCGACAAATATGGATGAAGCTCAAAAAAATACACGTATTATCTTATTTTTAGCTGTTTGATCGTCCGTTGCAAGTTTCAAAGTTGAACGAAACGCATTCACATTGCACCAATAATACATTTTGCTACATTTAGCTTCACAATGTATCGTGTAATGTTTGCCTGTGCGTTTTATAATATTACAGGACCTATCAATTACTGAATAACTCAGAGGGTAAATAGTCTTAGCAAGTAAACTCGTTCAAATTCCTCCACTCCTTTGTCCACACAATAAAATTCAAGTGCGCAGCATTTAAATCTCTTTGGACCCGAGCTCGTCGTTAATCATAGCCTCGGTACAAGAAACTAATGTGTCTCTCGGTAATAATAGAGTCGAGACAGACAAACAGACACACACACATAGTCGTGTTAAACGTCCACTGGCTAAACGATCAATCAAGCCATGAGATTCTTTGAAGTATCCTGAAATGTCCCAATATTTGTGTGTCTTCAATTTCCGCTTGGCAATGTTTGCTGCCATCATTATGTGTGCCAGTGAAACACTTCCAGCATCATTCTATAATGACTGCATTGTCTATTCACTCTGTACACCATTCTAAATTAACGATCTGTCCATCTCTGGTAAGTCTCTCATGCTCCCCGGTACAATTCGAGAGAAAATTAAACATCATCACATAATTACTAGAATTAAACAAACTTCAGATAATCAAATTAAAATTGTTCTTTGTAGACAATTTTTCTGTCAAAGTTTGTCAAAATTTTTATTTATACATATATCGACTTAATCGAGAATCTTATTTTATTCACTCAGAAGGGAAAAATTTCAATACAGATAAATTTGTCAACGTGTGCAAAAGCTCATTTGTCCTTCTCGTATCTGCAACGTAGTAGGTCACTTCTCTCGAGTCTCCATCATAACAGAGGAGTCAGCAACATCATATAGAAAAAAAAACTCGGAGTCAGTTTCTTGAGCAAGAGAGAGGTATAGCTTTGTCCTCTCTCACTCTCTCTCACTCCCCCTCCCCTCCTTCGGTTGTACAAGCACCCTTTTTCTTTTCTCCTCTGTTATTCACTCGCAAGGAGGAGAAGGGTGTACTTATACCCCTAGAGTACCCCCAGAGTTATAAGTGCTTCTACACGAGAACGCGATAGGCCGGTATGCGCGTGCAAGCACGATTGCTTGTTGGGACGTGGAAGAAAGAGAGAAAACGTGTAGACACTGTGCGGTTGTTGGGAACGCGCGCGAATTTTGCTCTATAAGGGGTGATTTTTTCCAAAGGGGCTTGTCGTGTAGTACCTCCGTATACAGAATACTTATCTATAGTTTCGTGTACACTACATATATATTCGCGTATACTAGATATATGTTATATATATCTAGTATACGCGAATATATATATACATATCTAGTATACACGAATATATATACATATATAGTATACACGAATATATATACATATATAAGTATATGCACTGTTGTGTGTACAACCCTCGGGTCTCTCTAGAGAGGGTTGAAAGTGAGATTGGCGAGGGTGCGATATGCAAGAAGGTGCCTGTGAGGGAGCAAAAAGCAAAGGTGACGAGGGCATTTCGGTCCACGTACGATGTGAGAACTCACCGAGACCCTAATATCACTCGCTCTTTCGTATCGGAAACCAAAAGCATGTCGTGCACTTTGAACCGAATGTGATTTTTTCCTTTTAAGTTCTTAGAACGACAACGAGCAAGCCGATTATTTGACCCCCATCAGTACCAGCTGCCATGTCTCTCTCGTGTTAAGTGACGACAACCATTTCATAGCGAAAGCTGGGGCAATTTTTTACTAAAAACAGAATTGCATAAATTATTAATTTTAATTGTTGTCATTGCTCAATAGTCATTTGCGACTATGGCAATTTTTCCGAGTGTGAAAAAAACATGCTGATAGAAGTGAATCTAAAAAAGCACAAAAGTTTGAAAATGATTTTTTTTTTATTTTGTTTTTTGAGATAACACCAGCAAAATAAAGTCTGTGCGTGATAGAAGGATATTTTGCACTGCAGCACATAGGCTGCCCCTTCAATTTCGACGCTGGTTTACTTCCTGCGTGCACTGAACTAAGTTATGAGTCATGTAATCCAACTCTATCAGAGAAATTGCACCCTTTCACGATAGCGAAACTCTCACATGGAAGAAATTAATCTGCAAATTATAAATAAATCGATATAAAGTAAAATTGTCCAATGTGCAATGATTTAAATCGAAGGTGGCATGAGAAATTATAATTTCATCGAAAGATATTAATTATCATTAATTACGAGATGTGAATGTCCGTTAAAATAGTAATTCTTGAAAATCGGATGGAGGATCAAGGAATATCGAGACGAAGCAGCAGGGAGGGTGACGAAAAGCTGGCAGTACATAAGCAGTATGACGTTACCGGTGTCCAGCTATGAAGCTCTACTCGTTCAAGTTCGCGAACTCACCCACGAGACGATACTGCTACAACGACAATTATCCTCGGATCTCTATAACAGTGTCGAGTCTACAGATGTCAATCATAATTTGACTAACTTTCGCCAAGATTACGAACAGGGTAAGCTTACATTTTTTCCAGCCTTCATTAAATAAAATAGAAATTAAATAAAAATAAGGTACAGCCCATATCAGTTTCGCCATACACATCCCATAGTCGATGCAATATCCTTTTTTTAAGCCAGAATGTTATTTTAACAACATGTTAGATTCATCCATCAAAATGTAAGAGTAATCAATGGGTGATTTTTAAAAAATAATTAATTAAATAAAAATAAGGTACAGCCCATATCAGTTTCGCCATACACATCCCATAGTCGATGCAATATCCTTTTATTTAAAGCCAGAATGATATTTTAACAACATTTTAGATTCATCCATCAAAATGGAAGAGTAATCAATGGGTGATTTTTAAAAAATAATTAATTAAATAAAAATAAGGTACAGCCCATATCAGTTTCGTCATACACATCCCATAGTCGATGCAATATCCTTTTTTTAAGCCAGAATGTTATTTTAACAACATGTTAGATTCATCCATCAAAATGGAAGAGCAATCAATGGGTGGTTTTTTAAAAATAATTAATTAAATAAAAATAAAGTACAGCCCATATCAGTTTCGCCATACACATCCCATAGTCGATGCAATATTCTTTTTTTTAAAGCCAGAATGTTATTTTAACAATATTTTAGATTCATCCATCAAAATGGAAGAGTAATCAATGGGTGATTTTAAACAATTAGAAAGGATGAGCTTGGAATTTGGTTTACTATATATAGAGCTTAATTTCACCGAATTTCTATATCGTATTAAATTTTCAGCTCTCATCATTCTTTAACTTATGCTTTAATTTTATTTTCATTACCTACCGAAACTTGAGATGGCGCAGCTGGTTGCTCATGATTCTTTCTTGAATCGTTGACCCATTTAACGCTTAACTTAAAAAAAAAAAAAAAAACAAAAAAATGTCAATCTTCACTTTGTGTTCGATGGCTGTTTTTTCAAAACTCTAAACCTTAAGCTTGAAATTAATCACAGTTTGGAAAAAGAAAAATTTAATAGTTTGAAATCTGTCTGAAAGTTTTTCGTCGCGGACCTTTTACCTTGTGCTTAAATTTTTTATTTTCTTTACCTTTCGAGAGTTGAGTTGGTGCAGCTGCTGCTCATGATTCTTCCTAGAATCGTCGACCTATTTTATTCTCAACCCTTAAAGAAAAGTCATCATCATCACCACACCATGTTAACTGGATAATTACAACGCCGTGATCGACGTGCCAGACAATAACTGTAATATCTTTCCATCCTTTACTTCGTGTTAGCAACGTACGTCAGCCTATTTTCACTCGGAGAAACGAGAGTACCGTCTGGCGCTCTTATACATTTCTAGATTATCGATGCCGCTCTCTCTCTCTCTTTCTCTCTCTGTCTCTCTCTCTCTCTCTCTCCTTCTCCCTCTCCCTCTCTCTTCTACTCTCTCGAGCTCGCTTTCAACTTGATTTAACTATCTCACGCATACGATCGCTTCTTGTGAGCCTCGAGCTCTTCTCTCAGCTTCTGTCTCTCTATCCTCATTTTTATGTGTGTGTCTGGATCCATGCTAGTTTCTCGATGTCTGGCCCATCTACTCACTGGTTACTCGACTCACACACACTGTAGTCTGTGCGACGAGAGAATCGAGAGTGCGAGTATAGCCTTTGGAACGTTGCCATCAACGTACATCCAAAAGCCAAAAATGAACGCATGTGCATGTGCGAGAGAGCGCACATGAACGTTCTCGTTTGACTCCCTTTACTCTCGGACCAGGAAACAGAAACGGAGCGAAAATTAAAAAGAGAGAGAGAGAGAGAGAGAGAGAAAACAAAAAAAAAGCGTTTCAGGGCGGACAGAACGTAGGCTGAGCTGGTGTTTGCATGCATTGTCAAATGGCTCTCTCTCTGTATAACTCTGATACAACCATATTGCCTTTTCGCTTCATCGTGTGTATGGATCCGAGCTGCTCTATTATATATATAGTTATGGTGGACAAAAAAAAGTTTAAAAAAAAAAATTATGCATGCATGCAAACATCACACGTTCGTCGACCTTTGGAAAAGGACCAATATATTATTCACCATATGTGCGCATACAGTGAACACACACAACAGACACTGGAAGCGAGCTAATATTGCAGCGTACACGTGAGAATGAAAAATCGAGAGATAAATGCCGGCCAAAGAAATAAACGAAGTTGAAAAATTCACTTTCGTTGCTTTATCTATATCCTGGCTAGTTTGCAACTTTTATTAGTGAATATCAACCTCAGTTTGAGCTTTTTTTATTTATTTGGAAATTTATCAAATGGATTTCATCATCAATGACCCGGAATACCCTCTCGAACCAATTTTTATTAAAATCAAATCATCTTTTATATATGGCCAAAAGGCCAACTTTATTGGCTTTTATCATGAATGGGCATCAGTCAGTGGCATCATGTTGAATTTGGAAATTTATCAAAGAGATCCATTATCAATGATCCGAAAAACTTCTGTGGTAGCCATTTTTGTTAAAATGAAATCTTTTTTTCCTTTTTAATTTGATAAAAATGATTTATTTATTTATTTGACGAGCTACGTTGAAAATCTTGAGTAATTTTTTTAAGTGTGAAAAGATTTTTTTTTACGTTTGACACCGGCTCGAACTCAAAGTCATAATTAATCCTTATCAACCGTTGGAATCCTCGACTCATGTTTGACCATCTGCGAAGTCCACTTAACAACAGCTCACTCACGATCAGCCTTGATTTGGCTGGGCATCAGTCAGTTCCATCATGTTGAATTTGGAAATTTATCAAAGAGATCCATTATCAATGATCCGAAAAACTTCTGTGGTAGCCATTTTTGTTAAAATGAAATCTTTTTTTCCTTTTTAATTTGATAAAAATGATTTATTTATTTATTTGACGAGCTACGTTGAAAATCTTGAGTAATTTTTTTAAGTGTGAAAAAATTTTTTTTTACGTTTGACACCGGCTCGAACTCAAAGTCATAATTAATCCTTATCAACCGTTGGAATCCTCGACTCATGTTTGACCATCTGCGAAGTCCACTTAACAACAGCTCACTCACGATCAGCCTTGATTTGGCTGGGCATCAGTCAGTTCCATCATGTTGAATTTGGAAATTTATCAAAGAGATCCATTATCAATCATCCGAAAAACTTCTGTGGTAGCCATTTTTGTTAAAATGAAATCTTTCTTTGCTTTTTAATTTGATAAAAATGATTTATTTATTTATTTGGCGAGCTACGTTGAAAATCTTGAGTAATTTTTTTAAGCGTGAAAAGATTTTTTTTTACGTTTGACACCGGCTCGAACTCAAAGCCATAATCAATCCTTATCAACCGTTGGAATCCTCGACTCATGTTTGACCATCTGCGAAGTCCACTTAGCAACAGCTCACTCACGATCAGCCAAATCAAGTGTCAACGCGCGAATAAATATTTTTTTAATCAAAAACAATTGAGGCCTTTGAATAACGGAATTTACCCAAAATGACTTAATCTTGAAAATATATATCGTTAGTTTTTTCCCGTTCTCGGACATAATATTCATCGAGACAAGTGTGTTGCATCGGGAAAATATTTATTAAAATTTAACGTTAATACATATCGTTGAAAATTTCGTAGCGCGCATATTACACGAGTTCAAAACTTATCGATAAATATTTGAATGTTTGAATCGTCGCGAGAAGGTTATAGGTACAATTTTTTAAACTCAATTGCCGAAGGAAAATGTATTTATTGCGAAAGTATCAAAAAGATACAGAAATTACCGATGATAGAACACTTTTTAAAAGAGTTCCTATTTTTTTTTTTCCTCAATGAGCGATAATGGAATTTATCAGTGAGTTTCTGTTTATGATTCACGATCCAACATGTAGGAAACTTTTTTTTTCATTAATTGTACAACGTGTATGATTGCAGGAAAATTGGTCGTCGACAATGTAATCCGACGGTGCGACAAAAAGATTGAGATCGGTCAGAGAACTCTCGTCGATCGAAAGTGAGTAATCCCAGAATAGGATATTCTCTTTGTTTCGTACTTGGATCTCGTTTTTTTTTCGATTTTTTTTTTTTTTTTTTTTTTTTTTTATCAAATTACGAGAAATTTCAACCGTGCGACAACCACAGAGACTGGCTCCATCGTGTGATGCTTTCACGAGAACGACACGCTTGAAAAATTGTGCCTCGCACTCCTTCATTTTGTTACTATTTTCTTTGCTTTCACACAATTCCCGTTACATCAAGCTCTCTCGGACGATTTTTTTTTCTTTTTTCATACGAGCGAATTTTCTGTGTTACGAGTGTGCTCGCATCTTTTTTCATTTTTTTTTTTTTTTTTTTTTTTTGCATCGCCGAGACAAAACCGAGTGTACTAAACATTTTTTTATTTTTTATACGAGCATTCTAACGCTTCGGGTTGTTTGTACGTCACAACAAAAGCCTTTTGCCAATGCATGTTCTCTGCACGAGATGAAATATTCAGAGTGCCTCATGCACGCAGCTTCCAACCCTTATTTTTCATACAATATTCGTGTATGGCGATTTTTTTCTTTTTTTTTTTCGTTTCACA
This sequence comes from Dyspetes luteomarginatus, assembly GCA_963669185.1. NCBI lineage: Eukaryota > Metazoa > Arthropoda > Insecta > Hymenoptera > Ichneumonidae > Dyspetes > Dyspetes luteomarginatus. The sequence goes on along the minus strand of OY769905.1, from coordinate 18,505,994 downwards.
GCGAAACTGACTTGACGATGACTTTTTCTGGGTCATTGAACGTTTCTGAACAGTGTCTTTTTTTTTTATACGCCTTATAGCGAATTCACGTTTCATCCTCATCTCACACCGAGCCTTGACTGTGTACGGGAAAGCTTCAACTCTGGTGAATTGACTGCAAGACTCATCGCTTGGAGGAATCAAAATCGTCAGCGTCGAGACCCAACTGAGGTGAATTGAAAAAAAAAACTCATTAGTTTTTGTATCGAATATTTATCGTTGAGACAATTTTTATTCGGTAAAATGATATGTGATGTGAATCGTGGTCGATAATGCATTGCATCCTTATCAAAACTACATAATGTCATATTAATATAGAAAAACAATAATAGGGTTTTATGATCAATCTTTACCTATTTTCCCAAGAAGACATTTCTGAGCTCAATTTTTATTTTCTATAGATTTGTAAAATGATATATGATGTGAATCATGGTCGATAATGCATTGCATCTATTATCAAAACTACATAATGTCATATTACTATAGAAAAACAATAATAGGGTTTTATGATCAAATAGGTAACTTTACCTATTTTCCCAAGAAGACATTTTAGAGCCCAATTTTTATTTTCTATAGATTTGTAAAATGATATGTGATGTGAATCGTGGTCGATAATGCATTGCATCCTTATCAAAACTACATAATCTCATATTAATATAGAAAAACAATAATATGGTTTTATGATCAAATAGGTAACTTTACCTATTTTCTCAAGAAGCCATTTTTGAGCTCAATTTTTATTTTCTATAGATTTGTAAAATGATATGTGATGTGAATCGTGGTCGATAATGCATTGCATCTATTATCAAAACTACATAATGTCATATTAATATAAAAAAACAATAATAGGGTTTTATAATCAAATAGGTAACTTTACCTATTTTCCCAAGAAGACAATTTTGAGCTCAATTTTCATTTTCTATAGATTTGTAAAATGATATGTGATGTGAATCGTGGTCGATAATGCATTGCATCTATTATCAAAACTACATAATGTCATATTAATATAAAAAAACAATAATAGGGTTTTATGATCAAATAGGTGCCTTTACCTATTGTCCCAAGAAGACAGTTTCGAGCTCAATTTTTATTTTCCATAGATTTTTTTTACGATGCCCTGCCAATTTTTCACAGGACATTTAATGCCGATTTCCTCAAGATAAAAGCTGATCGTTAGCTTAAAAACGAAGCTTAACGCCGAATTTACGAGGCAGCAAAATGTGCAATTTCCAATTAGAGTTTTTTTTTTAAATTACTATCAACATTAGCATAGATTAAAAAATTCCCTATAGACGTGTCTTAGGTCAATCCTCTCGTGTAACAATCGATTTTTTTTAGCCGCAAGGAAACTGCGAAATTTAGAGTAAAATTGTTTTTCATCCGAAACTTCGGGGTGCAGTAGAAATCTACTATCAAGGTCACTCGATTTGCGGGCTTTCCTCCTACCAAGTTCGCCGACACCACGAGGAAGAGGGAGAGCTTTTTGCTCGCGTGGCTTTGCACGCGCCTTCGTCCCTCGTGTCTCGTTTTCCGCAACGTGCCCGGTGCATTGGTCTCCTGTTTGCCCTCTGTGTCGTCTATACATAGTTGTATGGGACATTTCAGGCTTAATTGACAGGGTCATAACCTTTGAAATTGCTTTTTTTACCCCAATATCTCATTCGTCTCCTCAATATGCTGTGCGGTAACACAAAATAATACTCGACACAATTTTTTTCAGATTTTTCAAAGCTTCAAATTTATCAAAGCAACGTGTGATCGTTATTGAAAAATTTGCTATAAACGCTTTTAAACATTATTGGTTCATTTCAAATTTTTCGATAAGTTATCGACAAAATTTCCAATTTATGAAATTTTCTAATATTGAAATTTCGTCGGACCCAAATTTCACAAATTTGTAAATCAGGAATGTGATGCAAACAAAAATGAACTAAATTCAGTACACTGTAGAGTGAATGATATAAAAAAAAAAAAGAAACAATGAATTACACTCGGGATGGTCAGGGTCAGAAGCTAGTCGATTTGAGATGGAATTACCAGTATATGATGGTTTTGAGAGGGCATGAGTCTGTACAGTGTGTGTAGTTGAACGAGGGGGATTAAAAAAGGATGCCAGATGCAGAAGGGGGATTTTAATCCAGAGCATGCGCTCTCGTCCATAGATAGGGGAAAGTACTCGTTGCAGTAGGGGTTCGAGCTTCTTCCTAACGTGTTATTGATCACAAAAAGAGAATTGCCTCGCGCTAGTGACGACGAGGCTCTCTCGGTATCGTCCCATTGGGGCTGTTACTTCTTGGGCTGGTCTACAAAAAAAAAAAAAAAAAAATACCAATCGTTATGTTTCGTTTCGACCATCCATATGGATTTTTTTAACTCCCAATCTCGAATTACACGAGATGCTAAATTCATACAAGTAACTCGATGCACCTGCTCTCTTTAACTCTCCACTGTATCACTGTACAAATTTATAACTCCAATTAGATACTTTGACAGACAATCGAAAATTGTCGAAAATTTTCCCATTTTCGGACTATCATGTGGTCGATTTTTTGTCCAAGTTAAATAATAAAAAACGTTTAGAAAAAATCTATCAATTTAAGTTAATTTTTTATCGCAAAATTGATAGCATTTAATAAAATGCTCTAATTTAATTTCTATCTCAGATAGCTATTGAGAGCATTTCATCACTCGCATATATTACAAGGAGTTAAATATATCGTGATGCGTTCATTCGATCCGTATGAGATTATTTATATCCCCTCCCAAATAATACCGAGAAACTCAGTCGTTTTATAATTTCGATCAAACGTTACATCGGACTTTATCTGACCAGTTAGAAATGGCAAGATAGACGAAATTGTGATGAAATGAGTCTTATCGCTCGATTAGGATTCCGGTGTATCGATGCGAGGGGAAAAGGTTGACCCTGGAATCGTGACTGTGTGGGGATATATAGAAGAGGAGATCGCAGAGAACATTGGGAATGCGGTGTATATACGGGGCATTCCTTGTGGATTATCTGACTATCTGAGGTGTATGCCAATATTGGTGGGTGAAATTCTCGGATATTCTGGGAATTCTGGTTTGTCAGCGCTTGTGTGAATGAGCCTTTATGCAAGTAATGTGGCTACCAGTATTGGTGAGTTGACTGTGCGTGAGTGTCTACCTCTGTACGTCCTTTAGTGTTTATTGTCTGTGTTAGTGAATGTCTGTGATGCTGTCCAATTTTCATTATCATAAAAATGTATCTTATTATTCTTTCATTTGCGTGAAATCAGAATTTCTTTTTCATTATAAAATTATGTCAAATAACGATTGGTTTTTTTTTTTTTTGTTTTCGAAATGGAATTCACCGTATGGATAAATATATGAGTATATATATGCATATATGGCGTATCGTTTTGCCACGATGAGCTCTGCGGAGATCCGGGTGAGGGGTGTGCGCGAGAGTGCGAGCGGGGAACGCGCGTCGAGGTAGAGAAACGAGAGAGGGCTGCAGAACGAAAAGAGAGAGAGAGAGAAAGAGAGAGAGAGAGAGAGAGAGAGGGAGCGAGAGAGAGAGACCGAGAGAGACAGAGGCAGTGAGATAGATATATACAAAGGCTGCAGAGTGAGTCAGTGGATGGCGCACAGCAGCCATGCAACGAAGGAGAGCGAGAGAGAGAGAGGAGAGACCTAAGCAGCAAAGCCAAGACCAGCTGTTCTCGTTCGGATAGCCTGGCTATTCTACGTCAGTTATTTCTGCAGTCTTAACGTAGACGCAACGCGTTATCGCGCTAGCTACTTTTCCATGCGTGCGCTCTCTAACTCTCTCTCTCTCACTATCTCTTTCTGTCTGTCTCTCTCTCTCTCTGGTTCTCGAAATTCCGACTTATATCGTTTCACATTTAATTAACTATTTTGGCTAATTAAATCTTTCCATTTTTTTATATTCCTCGACTCGTTGGACGTGTTTTGTAGGACCAAATTGGAACTGGTCAGTGCCAAGTAAAAGTGTCGGTAAAGTCGGAAACTGCATAATTCTTGTCTCCCCCCCCCCCCCCACCTCTCTCTTTTTTTCGATCAACCGGCGTTCAAGTGAATTTAATTATAATACTGACATTGCATTTTGTAGGCAGGTAACTATTGAGTGAAAGAATTTTTTATTTTTCGTAATCGATTTCGTTGTTTTCATCGTGACACACTCATCGTGTACTAGATGTAAGCGTTTTTTTTTTATGTTTTGCAACGTTAAGACGACGACATTGACACGATCGAGACCCCATTGTAATTCGAGGGAGTTTTGTCGTTGTCGTCGTCGTCGGCATCATCATCGTCGCATCCTCGATCGTGTTTTATTATAGGTGTGTAACGTCCGGTGATGTGTGCATATTTACCAAATGAAACGTGAACGTGGGCGCCACAACTCTCCGTCCTCGTTATAACCGAACGTTCGACGCACCAGTGCGTGAGTGTTTTTTTTTTCTTTTTTTTTTTTTTTTTATTCATCATCGTGACAAGCGACTATAATCCTATAATGTTACCTGTCGTGTGTTTTCTTACTTTCGTTGCCAATTGCATATCATCAACTCTCCTTCTGTAACTTCAGTTTATTGTACAGATGACGAATTATAAACCAGAAATCGCTGAAAAAAATATCTACGATCTGATATCACGTTTTTTGCCCACATTACGTAAATCACAATTCCACTCTGACATTGTGTGATGATTGGCGATATTTAAAAAAATCCGGTGGTCAATAATTTAAAAAAAAAAAAAAAAAAAACGCTTTTTCAATATTATATCATTCTTTTTGTATTTATTTTAAGAATCTTATATTATTTCTCTACTGGATTATAAGAGATTTTTTGCAGGAATTCAAATATTATTCTTATCTCGAAAATATTTTAGATGAAATTACTGAAAAGTTTTTTTTTTTTTTTGCATTTAACACCAATTATTTTTATTTCGATAAGCAAGAGTAGATTTTTCTTTCTTAACTTGGTGTAAAAAATAAGAAAATTTGTAATAGTATTTCTGAATGAATTCAAATATTATTCTCATCTCGAAAATATTTTAGATGAAATTACTGACAAGTTATTTTTTTTTTGCATCCAACACCAATTATTTTTATTTCGATAAGCAAGAGTAGATTTTTCTTTCTTAACTTGGTGTAAAAAATAAGAAAATTTGTAATAGTAATTCGGAATGAATTCAAATATTATTCTCATCTCGAAAATATTTTAGATAAAATTACTGAAAAGTTATTTTTTTGCATTTAACACCAATTATTTTTATTTCGATAAGCAAGAGTAGATTTTTCTTTCTTGACTTGGTATAAAAAATGAGAAAATTTGTAATTGCATAATTTTCAATGTCTTTTTGAATCAAGCCGGCCATTCACTCTTGACAATCGCGCTGTGAAATATTCAGAGAAAAGAATGATAGATAATGAAAGAACGTTGAATTTGCTAAGAATTAATCATTTTCATTGTAAATTTATCATTTATCAGTATAAAAATTCATTATATATCGATTATTCTATAAGTGCTCTGTCTTGTTGGGAGGAAAAACATTTGTTGATATATAAAAAATCAACATTTCAATAGAATATCACATAAATTGAGAAAATAAAAAATTCTAAATACATTTAGCTCTGTGTTATTGCATTTAAATTCTCAATGTCCATCGATTAAATTGTACGAGAGCTTTTCAATGCCGTACAAAAAAAAAAACATGGATAAAAAAAGAAAGAAAATATTCACCTTGAAAATAAAACACAATTTTTTTCTCGAATCTTACAGTTATTAACAGTTTTTTTAGAAATAATACTGAAAAGAATTCGCGTCCATTGATAATATAGATATTCCCTTATCATTGCAAATGCCTCGATTGATAAAGAAGAAACGCAGTAAAAAAAAACGTAAAAGTTAAAATATTTTCTCAGGAGAGTCAATATAATAATAATAATAAAAGCATACATATCGTCGTTTCTATCGTTACGTGCGCAATCTCGAGAAGTGTGAAAAATTAGTACGCGCAAGTGATGCTAGGGGGCTGATTTTCATGCAAGGGATGAGAACGCGAGGACGCTGTGAGACATTTTGAAAATCTTTGCTTCGGCGTCTGCGCGCTGAGCCTCGGATTAAATCTCGCGTCGAAGCAACCCCAATATTAGCACACAATATACGAGAGCAAATTAAAGTTGCAGGACATTGAGGAAAACTACAGAGAGAGAGAGAGAGACAAGCGATCAAACCAGACAAAAGTCGACAAAAAGGTCGAAGGAATTGTGAGTTCTTCGCAAGACAGATTGAGCAGCAGGGGGTAGGAGAAGGGATAAGAATCGTCTGGGTTTTACGCACTGTTGAAAAAATCACGAATGAGGAGGCTGCGCCCGGATTATGCCGGATGTTGTCGAACAACGTAGCAACCTTCTTCGTGAAGGGCTTACTCGAGGTTTGTGAACGTGCGTGTGTTTTTTATTTTTCTTTTCTTTTTACCAACGATCGACATACGATAGTGCACGAGAAATATAAAAATCAACAAAAAAAAAAAAAAAAGGTCAAGGACCGTGTTACAAAGTGACAATATATCGGTAATTGTATAACTATATATAGTTGAAATGCCTGGACACAGAGGAGAGTCACCCGCGGGTTTTTGTACAATTCCCGTATCGCGCAACTCGACTCATCATCTCGCAATGGAAAAATGTCCAATAACAAAAGATGAAAATCGCGAACGTAATGTACAATTAGGTATGACTTGCATACCATTACCAAAAAGTGGTCAATTTGCGAGTATTCAGTGTAATAAAAAGATAGACAGTAAATTTGCCAAAACAGAGAAGAATCGGTTGCGACTTATAATGCAGAGTAACGAGGAACACAATCGGGAGGAAGACGAGGAAGATTATGAAGATTCGTTAGTCACGTCAGTCAGTGGAAACGACAAGGAGAAACGAAAAATGGTTAATGCGAGACGCGACAGTCAATTGCCCGTTCATCAGGCCAACAGAACGATACCTCGTTATCAAGCAAAATATTCTGAAGCCCCGAGAAATTCTGATAAGAAGGTGACAATTCATCCGTTCTTTTTTTTCGTCGTATTTTTTAAGTTTCTCTTATTAAATAGTTCGGTAAGGTGAACGAGACATGGGCGTTATTTATTTATTCTTTTTATAAAATAGTATTCCGCCATAGCGTATTCCGCGTATTCTGTAATAAATTAATATTCTGTCACAGAATGGTATTTTGTCATAGAATAGTATTCCATCATAGAATGGCATTCTGTCGACAAATAATATTCTTTTATGAAATAGTATTTTGCCATAAAATTATATTCTGTCATACACAAAAGTATTCGAATATATAATATTCATATACTATTTCTCTCATTTTCAATTTGTATGGCTTAGGACTATGATTGACTTATTGATCGTTAATCGTCCATCTTATTAATCGTTATCAAGCAAAATATTCCAAAGTCCCGAGAAATTCTGATAAGGTGACAATTCATCCGTTCTTTTTTTTCTTCGTATTTTTTAAGTTTCTCTTATGAAATAGTTCGGTAAAGTGAACGAGACAAGGGCGATACTTATTTATTCTTTTTATAAAATAGTATTCCGCCATAGCGTATCCAGCCTATTTCGCGTATTCTGTTATAAATTAATATTCTGTCACATAATGGTATTTTGTCATAGAATGGTATTCTGTCGGGAAATAATATTCTTTTATGAAATAGTATTTTGCCATAAAATTATATTCTGTCATACACAAAAGTATTCGACTATATAATATTCATATACTATTTCTCTCATTTTCAATTTGTATGGCTTAGGACTATGATTGACTTATTGATCGTTAATCGTCCATCTTATTAATCGTTATCAAGCAAAATATTCCAAAGTCCCGAGAAATTCTGATAAGGTGACAATTCATCCGTTCTTTTTTTTCTTCGTATTTTTTAAGTTTCTCTTATGAAATAGTTCGGTAAAGTGAACGAGACAAGGGCGATATTTATTTATTCTTTTTATAAAATAGTATTCCGCCATAGCGTATCCAGCCTATTTCGCGTATTCTGTTATAAATTAATATTCTGTCACATAATGGTATTTTGTCATAGAATGGTATTCTGTCGGGAAATAATATTCTTTTATGAAATAGTATTTTGCCATAAAATTATATTCTGTCATACACAAAAGTATTCGACTATATAATATTCATATATTATTTCTCCCATTTTCAATTTGTATGGCTTAGGACTATGATTGACTTATTGATCGTTAATCGTCCATCTTATTAATCGTTATCAAGCAAAATATTCCAAAGTCCCGAGAAATTCTGATAAGGTGACAATTCATTCATTTTTTTTCTTCGTATTTTTTAGGTTTCTCTTATGAAATAGTTCGGTAAGGTGAACGAGACATGGGCGTTATTTATTTATTCTTTTTATAAAATAGTATTCCGCCATAGCGTATTCCGCTTATTCTGTAATAAATTAATATTCTGTCACAGAATGGTATTTTGTCATATATAAAATATTCTTTCTTTTATAAAATAGTTCTTTTTATAAAATAATATTCTGTTATAAAATAGTATTTCGCCATAAAATTATATTCTGTCATATACAAAAGTATTCTATATACAATATCGATATACTATTTTCTCATTTTCGATTTACATTGCTTAGGACTATCATTGACTTATCGAATCATAAACATTATAATTACGACGCATCAATTTAAATTCCGGTGCATCGTGTATATATTTTTTTTAAATCACATGCCATATACAATCCGAAACATTAATTGAAAGCTTCAATTCAAATGTTTCTTCGTAGGATACAAAATAAAAAATAAATAAAATAAAGTACAACGTGACTCAGAGGTTTAACGTTTCAGTGTTGTGCTCTCATTCGTTTCATCTCCTCGTCTGGAATTGATTAGTTCGCGTCTTCGTAAATCTTCTCGCTGCAGGCCCCTCTCGTCGTCTCGTGTATTTATGCTGCCCTTTCATCATCATGGACTGTACCAGTCGAGGTTTCCATGTGTTTTCATTCAAGAAAAATAAACCACAAGGGCTTCACGCGCTTACGCACTGTGGCACACCTGAACAAATTCGTGATATTCACTCGTTGGATTTTCAGCTAAACATTTATCTATACATATAATACACTACACCTACACCTACACTACATATATATTATTATATTACATTATATTATTATTGTTATGGTATACTATATTTTGTACAGAATAAAACGAAACATGAATACCCTGCAATGGTACATCATAAAAAATAATTCAAAAAATAGAAACAAAGCTGAAACGAGAGAAAGTCGTCTGTATTGCTGCAAAGATGGTCTATAAATCCGACACCTCCATATAAGTGTAGTGTTACTTGAATTTGTCTCTCTCTCTCTCTCTCCTCCTTTCTCTCTTTCTGTGTATGTGCAGGCAGAAACGCTAAATATATGAATTTAAACGGATACGACCCCTTTAATGCTACCAGCATCCAATTTCACCTGCACTGACTTCACCTTCGCGTGCTGCACGCTGACCTGCATTGTAGTACATATAGTATACAGTCGTAATTCTGCTGCGATTATACTATCCAGATTCGTATTGTATATGCCAGTTATAGGACATTTAAAGTGATGATAAATCGATAGAACGACTTTAAGATTTCTCGTTGGCTTGTCGATCGGCTTCATTTGTTCAATGACAATGATGGGTTAACAATATATCTATAAATGTATAATCTCCGCGAAAAAAACGCTTTTAGCGAAAAAAGGTTGGATAATTAATTTTTTTTAAGAATTAGCGACGAGCTATTAAATATTCATATGCATATCTTAAGAAATTTGACGATTCACAACAAAAAATTTATCATTTCTTGGCCAAGTTTGCCTAAACGAAAATATGAAGATTATTTTTATACCTCGATTTTTTTTTTGCTTTTCATCTCGTTAATTGCTTTAGCTCTTATAAACGTTTAAATAATCCAACCTTGAATTACAGAGTATAAATTATGTGAAAAAATCTGCAAATATAAAATTGGCCAATCAATCACTTTATTTTTCTTATTTCGCAACACTTTCGAGCGGAGTGATCGATATGGACTAGGATAAATAATAGGGAAGGAAATGTGCCAATTTATAATCAATGGTGTTTTTGTTTTTTTTTTTTGTTTAAGGTACAATAATTGCGTAGGAAGAATTATTTAATCCTCCCATTTCGCTGGTAAACCAAAAACATCGAAATGGGCCCCCCCCCCCCCCATTTCGCAAGTTTAGTGTATTGTGTTTTCTATGAGGACAGAATGGTGTGTCACGAATTCATGCGCAATGCTCCTTGAAGTGGGGAGCACAGGAAGCCGCTTAACAAGCCGAAAGAATTAAAAATCGTGTCTATTCTTTTGCGAGAAAAAACACTTTTGAAAAAAATTTGGATGGAACATTTATTGAATATATTGGCCAATACTAAATTAGCAAACTTATCTGGGAATCAATTGCATTGTTACGATCAATAATTATATGAATACTGTCTGAAGTTAATTATTTAACAGCTGCTCAATCGTTACTGCACACAATCAACAGTTGGAAAGACTCATTGGGAGAAATCCATCAGAATCATGTTCATAATGAAATGTAGCTATTTAATGCTTTTACATGAGACATAACGTTTTATTAGTACATGGATTAATCGGTAAAATTTTAATTACTAGTTTTACTCCTTGTCGGTATTTTCATTCTAGTTTGAAAAAATTAGGTATTATAATTATTTTGTTGAAAACTGGGATGATCTGGAAATCGATTGCATTGTTAAGATCAATAATCATATTGATTTCTGACGGTCTAAAGTTAACTATTTAATAGCTGCTGTTTCTGCACACAATCAACAATTAGAAAGACTCATTAGAAGAAATTCGTCAGGATCATGTTCATAATGAAATGTAGCTATATATGCTTTTACATGAGACATAACGTTTTATTAGTACCTACATGGATTAATCTTTAAAATTTTTACTTATAGTTTTACTCCTTGCCGGTATTTTCATTCTAGTTTGAGAAAATTAGGTATTATAATTATTTGCTGCTCAATCGTTTCTGCACACAATCAACAATTGTGTTCGTAATGAAATGTATATGCTTTTACATGAGACATAACGTTTTATTAGTACATGGATTAATCGGTAAAATTTTAATTACTAGTTTTACTGCTTGTCGGAATTTTCATTTTAGTTTAAGAAAATTAAGTATTAAATTTTTGTTATTTTCAAAATGTTATAACTATTATAGATATAACTCCATCTAGAGTAACAAACCTAACTATAGAGTTTTACGAAAGATTACATTCAAGTACAGGCTGATTCACCAGACTCGATCGTACCCCAGCAATATATAAATTATTTATCATGTCTCGAAGCTTCCGTGTTTAATTCAGTATCAAAAAGTTTTTTTTATAATGCGAGCAAACGCATTTCCTCCATTTCTTACGTATATTAAAACTTTATCGAATCATAAACACTGTATGGATCTGCCGACTATAGTTCAATGACCAAAACAAAACGCCCAATCTAATATTGCTCTTTTGTGAACTTTTCCAATTCCCTCTTCAATAAGGTCACAGCCTTATAATTGCTGATTTCTCGACAGTTGTTGCCAATCTCTGTAATAAATCGCGTTTGATCGATCGGAGACGCAAATAATATACCAAGAATTGTTACTGGCATTCCTAACGGATCTCATATGAAAAAAAAAAAATTAAAATTAGAACTCTTCGCTTTCACAAAAAATGTGCGTAAGTGCAGTGAAAGAAAAATTAAATGAGAATACAAAGTTGAAGTTAAATTGCAATTCAAATAAAAACTCAAATCACATTTTATAGAAATGAATTCGAATTAAAAAGGAATTAAATAAATAACGTGAATCTTTTAAAATTATTATCTGCGGAAATATGTGAAAAATTTACCGACAACTCGATGAGGTTTTGTGATTCGAGTATGAGGAAAAAAAATAAATACTTTTGCTTGGGTCCGCCAGATATTATCAACGAAGATAGAGGTCTTCGTTGATATTATCAATGACTGAACTTTGCCATCTGCTTAAAAGGCCAATAAGTAAACCCTTAATCCCATGTACATATGCAGTATACATTATATATATATATATATATATATATAATGTCAATATACACCCGGAGATACAATTAATATTCTCAGGGATAAATTTTGAATATAATACCGTTGGCGTATAGAATTATTCTTCGTTGAAATGAAAACTACCCCCACCATATTCTATACGTGTATATTTTTCGTTCAGGAGGATAAGTCATTGCGACGTTCAAAACAGTCGTCCGGAATCAACCCAACGACGACGGGAACGGCAACGACGACGGGAACAGCAGCAACGACGTGTATACCGAGTATCGGACGCGTCGGCGTCGAAACTGGTGGAACGTCGTCGTCGTTACTCTCGTGGGAGGCAGGAGCAACCGTACCACCGCCTACAACGAGAGAGGGTACTATCGGACGACCGTACTACGCCGTGGGAGATCCGCCCCTGGGCCACGAACGTACCACAACGGAGCTTCCGCAGTCGGCAACTACCACCAGATTCTGTCCAACATTCAACAACAGCCTTCTCTCAAGATCGACAGAATCCCGAGAACGATGCCCGATAAACACGAGGCTCACCTATCGAAATCATCAAGTATCATACGCTAAAGGTCATGACATGGATACACCTGACACCAACAGTGAGAACGTGCCAAATTCTGGCACCCCCAGTCCTGAGGTAAGAGATTGTGAATTAAAAAAACAAAAAAATTACCAAAAAAAATTAAAACATTCGTGTTAAAGTGAAAAGTGCCCGCGTGAAATTCAAACGGTAATTTTTTTTATTTAATTAAAATCAATGTGTATTTTTTTTTTTCTTTTTTTTTGTGAGATACATAGTGAGAGACTGCCGAGATCGAATTTGAGACACTGAAATATTCCGCAAGGGGGCTCTAGCATACACATGTACACTACACACCCCACAAAACCCGGAGCTTCCATGATATCATCACCAGTGGCGCGTATTGATTTTCCTTACACCCCGCACCATTCTCCATGCTGCCCTTTCGCCCGGGTCTCTCTGCCATTATCTGTGAAAGTTCTCAACGGTATCCGGGATTTGGGATTACTTGTATTTACTTTTATGGGAATTATGAATGTTTGTGTTGTTGCCAATTTCTAAATTGCTGACCAATTGTTTTTCTTTTTTTGTATGATCGAATAGCTTTGGGTTGGTAGGAAGAATTTAATCATGATAGTGGAGGATAAATTATTGATCATTGTAGAATTTTCGTATTTGAATTTGATAAAAAAAATATTTTTTCAACTTATTTATATTTATAGAGAGAAAGAAAGGGTCGAGCTGATTTTAGTAAAATTTCAATGGTCTCTTTGGAGAATGTACGATTTAAAAAAATCTTTTCTTTTTCACGTTTTCAAGGTCATGCAAGGTTATTATAGTTATTCCGAGAACATGTGAAAAAATTGGTCTGATCGATTTATTGTACAATATTATGATATAAAATATAATACGATATAAAATATTATGAGAAATGTGGATTGTTCATTTGACTTTATTTATGAACAAACAATGCATCTTAAATTTGGAAAAAGCGTATGAAAATCTCCTTCTTACGAGAACATCCTTTGATGAATTCATCACTCCGAATTCTTCACATGTTCCGGAAATTTTATTCGAACAAAATAACAGCATCGACAACCTTGAAGTTTATGAAAAACATTTGTGCTTTCAAATGGTGTGAATTGTTCTTTGAAAGAAAAAGAAAAATGAGAAAAAATGTAGCTCTTTGGAAATTGGCATAAATCATTAAACTTCGAAAATAATTGTCCGTCAATGATTTTTTACGTCAAGACCCCACGGAAAAGCGATATACACGAAAATATATCCTAAATATAAAACTTGCCTTCCTTCTGTATATCGAGAATATATTTCAAATACATTTTAGATACATTTTTTATTGATTTTAAACTCGCCTTAAGATATATCAAGGATGTAGAAGTTTTCGTAAAAATATATCGAATATATCTGAGATATATTTTTCATATATCCAACACACAATTCTTTTCTATGGGGGAGAACACATGCGCTTGTGCAGGCCACACCTATAATTATTTCTAATTAGTCCCTAAAAGTGAATAGAAACAATTTTGTTAAATATTGCACTCCCACGAGTGCCTCCTACTAGTTGATTCACCACCAAGAACAATTTGTTTTAACAGACGTTTCATTTTATTCCTCATTTCTTTCCTTCTCACATGTTATAATTTAATCTAAAACCCATAATTTTTCCATTCCTCTAAAAAACAATAACAATATCCAACTTTTTTGTGCGGAATTCCATTTTTTTTATTTTTATTTATTCAAATCATCGTTCTATTACTTTTAGCTATACGCAAGGACTACCAAGTGCTACGACGAGGATGGAAGTAGCGAGGAGGATAGCAAGCACGACGATGTGTCGCAGGCTAACAGACTGTCGTCTCTCTATCACGGCACATGGCCTGTCAAAAGGGATCTCTGGAACAGTCAACAAATGAGCCTTCCCGGTCCTCAGAGTGGCTCAGCGGCAAGTCAACATAATGTACGTATTCGTCTCTTCTTCGGTCTTTTAATTTTTCACCACTCAATGATCAATTGCTGTCTCCCGTATTAACAGAATATTTTTGTAAACATATAAAACTGCACAATTATTAAAGCTAAATGATTTTTAAGACGTTTGTCTTTTAAATCAAAAATGAAATGGAAATGCATAATTTTTCGTAACACAATATTAAGATTTAAAAAAAAATCATATTTCATATGATCAGAAATTGTGATATTTGTCTTCAAGTACACTTCCTTCAAGCTGATCAAACTATTTTGCACTCTATTTTAGTAGATAAAGAAATCTTTACGTTTTTTAATAAAACAAAATACAAGATAGAATATTTTTTCAATTAAAAAAACATAGTTAGCAAAATTAATTGCAGTATGAAATAATGATCGATTGTATGAACGAAAAAAAAAAATTTAATTATGTTTCAGGATATGGCTAGCGTGATGAGTTTCTCATCGAGTACCGGTGTTAGCAGTAATTCAGCCGGAATTCACGGACATCGTCGTTTGGGTGCCAAAGTCGATGTGGTTTACAGTCTTTTAGGTATGCTCGGTAGTACAGAGGGTCGTGAGGACATGAGCTCGACCCTATTGGCAATGAGCAATTCGATCGACAGTTGTCTCATAATGAGACAATCGGGTTGCTTGCCATTGCTGGTACAGTTGATCCACGCGCCCGGCCAGGATCAGGAAACGCGTATGCGTGCCATGCGAGCTCTTCACAATGTGATAAACGCGAGAAGTGATGAGAAAGTTGGTAGACGAGAGGCGCGAGTTCTCAGGCTTCTTGAGCAAGTACGAGACTATTGTCAGGCACTTAGAGCATCCCTCGAGACCGAAAGACCACCCGACGATCTTGAGAGACATCCTGGACCAACGATAGCGGCGCTGATGAAATTATCCTTCGACGAGGCTCATCGACACGCAATGTGCCAACTTGGTGGTCTTCATGCTGTTGCCGAACTCATCGAGATGGATCATGCCTCGCACGGCAGTGAATCTGACGATCAGAGTTGCATAACATTGCGACGATACGCCGGTATGGCACTGACCAATCTGACATTCGGCGATGGTAATAACAAAGCACTTTTGTGCTCCTTTCGAGCTTTTATGAAAGCTCTCGTCTCGCAGCTTCAAAGCTTGAGCGATGATTTACGTCAGGTGACAGCAAGTGTATTACGAAATTTGTCATGGCGCGCTGACAGCAGTAGCAAACAAACACTTCGAGAAGTTGGTGCTGTTACGGGTCTAATGAGAGCTGCCATGGAGGGCAGAAAAGAATCTACATTAAAATCCATATTATCAGCACTTTGGAATTTATCAGCTCACTGCAGCACTAACAAAGTTGACATTTGCGCTGTCGAGGGCGCTCTTGCTTTTCTCGTTGATATGCTGAGCTACAAAGCACCCTCGAAGACACTCTCGATCGTCGAGAATGCCGGTGGAATATTGCGCAATGTCTCAAGTCACATTGCCGTGCGTGAGGATTATCGTAAAATTGTTCGCGAGCGTGATTGTCTTCAGGTATTATTGCAACAATTGAGATCACCCAGTTTAACTGTTGTTAGCAATGCTTGTGGTGCTTTGTGGAATTTATCCGCACGTTGTCAGCATGATCAACGTTTATTGTGGGATTTGGGGGCTGTACCGATGCTACGAAGTCTCGTTCACTCCAAGCACAAAATGATTTCAATGGGTTCGAGCGCAGCTTTGAAAAATCTTTTAAGCGCAAGACCAGCCGGCAGTAATCTCGTACATTTGGATTCGACAGCACGTGGTCTCGGTTTACCGACTCTGCCGACTCTCGTTGCTCGTCGTCAGCGTGCTCTTCAGCAAGAAATCGATCAAAATCTTGCTGAAACGTGCGACAATATCGAGCCAAGCAGTTCACCGACCACCAAAGATGAAAAATTCTCATTCAAGGTTGATCAGAATTTTGGCGATGTTGGAGCACGTGGTAGATCATCTTATCAGGCTCATTCCAATCAATCAGTCGCTGGAAACTCGAAATATAACGTTGGAGTTCCACGAAGCGAGAGCAGAGAATCAATGCGCTCGGTAACGAGCACGCATTCGGACACAATTTTCGAAAGAGTCAATCGACACATTTCCAATGGTCTTACACCTGCTGAATTGCAAATTAAGCAACAATCTTCGTCTCTTCATTCGGCTGTTGGTTTTAATGCTACAGGCTACACTGATAATCACGGCAAGACCAATAATACAGAGAAAAAGTATGCCTTGCGTTATAAAAATTCAATTCCCGAGAGACTGAGACCGACTGAATTGGGCGTTGGTGAGATTGGCGATTTGAGATGTACGACGTCGACAATGTCATGGGCAACTGCTCCAGATCAAGAATCTGCATGCTCGCAAATTCTCATGAATTCGTCGTTGGAGGAAAGTCTCTCGCCTACGAGTAAATTGCCCATTGGGCGGAGCAATGTTGATTTTACCAAGAGATCGGATGATTCTACAGTTCGTAATTCGAAAATTAATTACAAAAGTCCTGGGGTAAAATCGCCAATTGGCAATTCGGCGTTTGTTGGGAATTTCGTCGAACCAACGCTGATTGAAGACGAGACGACAAAGGAAATGCAAATTCAATCGCCCACGATGAATCACTCATCGGAGACTGATCCGTTTGAGGTTTACGCGGAAACTGATCTTGATCAGCCAACCAATTATAGTCTTCGTTATGCCGAACATAATTCTGACGAGGATGAGAAACGAACCGACGAATATTTTGCCCAAAGTGAGCATGATCTCGAGGACACGGTCAAGACTTATTGCACCGAGGGCACACCCTATGAGACACCCCTGACATCGTCCGGCGCAGCCTCTGACACCGATCTGCCTGATATGAGAGCAACGAAAATGATCTCGCAAAAGATTCATCTAGGAAGAATCGATGATGTTGCGAGGGAAATAAGGCGAGAAGGATATTCCCAGAAAAAACCGATTATTCTTGATTCGGATGTGCAGAGCAAAAATTTAAATGTTTCGCCACGAAAAGGAGCAGCGAATTTGTCTATGTCACCAAATAGCTTTCATCGTAATTCCGATGTGATTGAGTCAAGGTAATTTTGTTGGAGATTTTTTTTTTGTATTATGAGAGAATTTTCGATTTATCCGATTACTGATGAACTTTTATCCAAAAATTTCTTTTTATTTGTCGCAATTATTTGATTTGTCAATTATTTTGCCATGACAGTATTTATGTTTGAGTTTTTTTTTTCCATTCTTGAATTATAGTTACGGAATTGAAATTTTTTCATTCAAATTTGATTAAACCTCGTGTCGTTGTAAACGAGCTCAAGAAATTTTTTGAAATTTCTGATCATTGAAAAATCATCCTAATTCAGTTGTAATAACTTTAATATCAATCTTTTATTTTTACGGAGTAATGAAAATGAAAATTCATTAATCAGTGGTCGGTTTATAGTGTAAATGTTTATTTGGCTCAAAGCTGGTTGAGTCTTAAAAAGCACTCATGCCCTCGAAAACTTTCTCCTTCCCTCAATCAAGCTGACCAAATTACTTCATCTCATACCGTAACGTTGCAATATTTTTCAGCGATTCATTTTCCGTTACGAAACATCACGTAGTCGCTGAAAGATCTCTGACGAGTCCGTGTCATTCTGACCCGTTCACATCTGGTTTTGACGACGATTGTCCATCAAGTATCGATACAGCTGTAACGCGACTAAATTCTTTAGTCATCAACGATGAGCCAAAAATCATCAACGATTTGATCCATAATGAGACCGAATCACAGGCAATAGGAAATCGTGGCGATTTATTAGACGTGGAAACCTTTCCAGATTCCATGATAAGCGACGGAGATGACGATGACGAGGATTTACTGGCTGCTTGTATTCACATCGGAATGCAAAATAACCGGTAATATTTTACGATTTTTCTCCTCCATTTGTCCTTCTCCCCTTCAGTTTTAACGATTTACCAAGATAACGTCAAGATAAAAAATATATATATACGCCCAATTTCAGAAGACTGATTTGACGATGTTAATGCTAAAAAATATTTAGTCTCGAACTAAATGGAAAATAAAGTAACTAAAGCCTACGTAATTGAATATTTTAATCATGATTGATAATCGATCAATCGTCGCATTCAAAATTTGTTATGTATGTAAAAAAATTATAAAGTTTGAGTAAAAAAAAATGTTCTTAAGCAGAAAAAATTGTTTCCTCAATGAAACACTTTTTTTTTCTCTGACGAAAAGCGGAGCATCGTATTTTATCAATATACTTTTTGTATTTTCAAATTGTCCTTTTCTCAGGCACAGACAATCATTCCGAAGGAACAGCCTCGAAAAAACGCCACCGGCCGAGAGTAATTTAGCCCGATATCAAACGAGCATAGCTTTGGATCAAGTAGAGATTAATGGATACACCGAACAGACAGATCGTCCATTGCAATCGGATGCTTCGAGATTCAACATAAAAATGACTACAGCAACGGGAAATGATTATGCCGACTCAGACACGTTGGTTAACGGATACGCCTCTTTTGAGGATAATTTTAACGTTGCCAAAAACGACGACAAAATAACCGTAGAATATCAAAAACTTCAGGAATATTCGTGCGAACAAGAGTCAAATCCCGACAACGTCGATGGAAACATCACCGCGAAAATCATGAAACATCACGAGACTCAGAGTCGCGAGATTCGCGCAAATTCAGTTGAGGATAATTTAGCCCACGATGTGAACGAGGTTGCGGCTCAATCGGATTCGAGCTCGAATCAAGAAGTTCGCGATTCCGAGAGCATGGAATCCTTTGATTCGGTGGAACGTTCGGAACAAGCATTGTTGCAATTATGCATAAAATCTGGTGGAACAAAAACCGAGCCAATTCCAATGAGCGAATCAAATTCAATATTGTCAAATACAATTTTCATCGGAGATGCAAGTTCAAGTCCAACCGAGAATTCTGAAAATTCGCGTATTACGATTTGTGTCGATCAGCCTGAGTTTGACAATCTCGTGGATTCGAATCAACATCGTACGAAAGAGAATCAAGCAAAAAATGTCGAGGAGGAGTACCGAAGACAAAGAGATCCAGACGCAATGATCGCATCTCTCGATCGTTTAACAGCGACTCTTGTACAGCAGACAGAGGCTATGCGCGAACGTGAATCCTCGGCTATGAAGCAAAGCGTCCTGAGCGATACTTGGAACGAGGATTCACCAAATGATGTTTCCTATCCAAGTATAAGCGTGAGTGCTCCTCTGATAGCTTCGTTCAAGAGTGACATTGACGATGAGAATATGACAGGAGGAGGTACGACGATGCCGATACTACAAGAAGGTGAAAACGTTGAATCGTCATGCATGACAAACTCTCGAATAATCGAGCGTGAAGCGATACGGTTGGCCGAAGTCGTGAGCGCCGAGGCAACGAGACAGGGCATTGATTATGGCGCGAGTAGTCTCACATCAAATGATCTCGAAGCTATAAAGCCACCATCAACCATGAACAGCCTGATTTCACTTACCACGAGTTACATCGGTCCTTTTGAGACACACGAAGCTACACTCGAATATTCAGATCATTGTCAATCGACTTCCGTCTCGCCAATTCGCGTCAGAGGACAAAACCCTTTTGATTCGCGCAACGGACGTAAAAAATCACTTCCAATCGGTGTAATGGCAAAACGTGCACTTGCACAAGCTACAAGTTACACCGGAAGTCTCGAGAGTCTATTGAACGATTGTAGTCTTGGTGGAAATTCACAGCTTGAAAATGTCATGCCACCATCGTTGATGGATGAAATTTTCGATAATGGAGATATGGAAAATAGTATGCTGAGCGTTGCGAGTATAACTTCTGAGATTGCCGACTTGAAGGATCAAGATTCGAGCAGTCTGACCGGAAGTGATCCAATCTTTGATCTCGTTAAGCCTGTTGCCAATGTTTTATCAATGACATGCATGAGATACGCTGAGGCCATGCAAACTAGCGCAAACGACAGTATCAGCGAGTATCTTGAAAATATTAATCCACCCTCGTTGTTCAATGAGATAAGCGACATGGACGATTCAACCGTTGAGGCAAATACCGATACGCTCTGTAGCGATACGCTCTGCATGGATGCGGAATTCCGAACCGAGGAAATTTCACATCCTCCAATAGTCGATAAAATTGAAGAATTTGATAACGACACCGATGAGGCAGCTACGCCAATTACTACGGAATCTTGTTTGACCAGCTCGGCCGAATCAACACCAAAGAAACGTCCTCACAAAAATCATTTGACACCGAAGCAAAAGAGACAATTGGCCAAAGAGAGATTCAAGACTTATACAATTGCGGCTGAATTAGTAAAAAAGGAGGAGGAGGAAAGACGCAAGCAGGAACAAGCAACGGCAGAAATTGGTCAAATTTCACGTGGTAAATTGTCACCATTTACAAAACTCACGCCAAAACAGAGAAGACTCGAGGATCCAGCAAGATTTCAGACTCAAGTTGTCGAAAATTCATTGTCCGATTATAATGGCTGGATGAAAAATACAATTCAACAGAGTCAATCGACGAATCCGGAAGTCGAACAACCTGCCTCACCATCAAAATCGTCCATTCCAACGCTCACTAATCTTTGTGGTAGCAAAACTTTTCGAAAAAAACGTACCGAGAACAAAGAGAATGTCGATAGATATCGAACGAGAACTTTAAACGATTTCGAGTCTCTTGTGCGTGAAAATGTGCAAACAACCGGAAGTGCCGCTGAATCAAGTGATGAGAGAATTGTCGATGAAATTCAGGATAGCGAGGCTATCCAAACAATGCTCGAACAAAATGCCAATATTGTTTTGCACACTTTGAACGAGACGAGCAAAGTTGCCGATTTTAATGGAGAAGAAACAATGCTCGATTGTGAGACTCTCAGTCTTATCTCGAATGATTCTGAATCTGAGCACAGTTTACGTGCACGTTTTGCTACTGGTCTTGGCAAGAAACTTTTGAATAATTTTGCTCAACGAGCGAGTCAACAGGCTCTCCAAGCACGCCAAGAAGAATCTGCGGAAATTGTGGAAAATGTCATTTGCATGGACGACGAGAGAATCGATACGAGAGACGAGACACCGGAAATAAGTGATACTGAGAGTGAGGAAGAAGCTTCTAACAACGCGGAGGAACAAGCTCAAGAACCAAAAAGGCCAAGAATCGTAAAACCGGGCACGGTCAGCAGAGATCGTAGTGCAGATTCGCAAATAGCTGAAAAATCTGAGCCCGGAAGTCCCAAAGCCATAAGAGGAAAGAGGAAGGCTCTTTATTCGACTCCGAATACGAGAAAAACGACGCCACAATCGTCACCGATCAAACAAACAAATGCCTCGAGCGGTATTCCAATTGGACGAAGCAACACATCGCCAGTTGTTCGAGCAACGAGAGCAACGACCCTACGACAAAATACAAATACGTCTGTCAATATTGGAAAAGACACGGTAAGATCGAACATAGGTCAGAAAATACCGCAAACGTTAAGTGCGGAAAAACGCACGAGAAACGCTGGTCTAGCGAAGAGAAGTTCCATACCACAGCGTGGCTCAACTTATGCCGTGACAAAATCCGTAAAACGTCACAGTACGCCACCTGAATGCGCGACTAATACGCACAAAGAGGCCAAAGTTGAGACACCAACTGTAAAGCCACTTGAGAGACAAGGAACTTTTACAAAAGATGAGCCCGAGGTCGAGAATGCACCGACCGTAGTATTTTGTCCCTCGCCAACGAGATCAAAAATCGTCAAATCCACAAAAGGCTCGCCAATTCGCGGTACTCCGATGGCAGCGGTATCGGGAAAATCAAAAATATCCATACGAACACAGCAGAATGCTCAACAATCGAGATTATCGAAATGCTCGAGCACCGAGAGAATTCAGACGACGAGAATCTCATCGTCATCTCCAATCGCTACCAAGAAAATATCCACGATTGAGCCTCCTCTCTCCCGTGATAGATGCCAAATTGATCAAACAAACGCACAAGGTACGATCGCTGAAATTGGCAAAAGTACGAGACGCTTGACGAGCCTCGGTCAAAGATCAGCGAGCAATTCGAGTATCGTTTCATCCTCGGGTACGCCACCGGTTGGTGGTCGAAAATTGCCAAAAGAAGCTACGAGCAAGATCGCGAGTTTGTGGAAAAAGGTCGAGGAGAGCAAGAACAAGCAGAGATTTGAGAAACCTGACACGAGACAATGGATCAAAGCGCCAGTTAATGATTCGACGGATTGTCAGGAAGTGACGATAGCCAACGGCAAACCGCCGGCTTTTCGGTTGTTTCGAAGTTCAACTTTTGAAGGTGTGCCACAAGAGAATGGCGATGCTTTGCCAATCGCCAAGTCTCAAAGACCCACGAGGATGTTTGAGGCACAAGCGAGTGCCTCGAGATATAGAAATTCTTGTGATTTGACGGGAATGTCACAGGCTGATGCACCCTGCAAGATTCCCGTGAAATTTGGGGATTCTAAAACAAACAGTAAAGAAACGCCCATTGGATATGGTACGATTGTACTTAGGAAACAGCGGAGTGCCGATTCCAGCGCCACGACAGAGATCGATGGTACCAAAAGGATATCGCGCTTGGGCTCGTTCTTCAGGGTTGAAACTCCAGAGGCTCCAGATGCAGCTTCCAGTCTGATGCGACCAAACGGGAATAACGCTCGTACACCAATTTCCGCAATCGTGCCACCATTCAACTACAATCCACGACCGGATATACCATCAGCGTCAACGACAAAAACAAGACTCGACGAGGATCATGATATTTACGAGTTTCAGACGGATATTGTCACGGGTTCGACAAGAGTTACGACCGTTTGAATACGCATGGATAGCCCCGACGGGGATTATAGGATTATTCAGCGTTATACCTTCCGAAATATGCAAAACGTGGATAATTCGTTTTGTTTTTCTTGTTTCTTCTATCATTTCGGGCTAGTCATGAACCCTTCGTGTAAGTGTATTTTTTTTTTTTTTGTATTTCGAATGCTGCGACTACTTCGTTAATATTGTGAGCTTATTATCCGTCTTCTCTGATGTCATTGTCAAAACGCTGTAATTCATCCGATTTGCGTTATTGAGAACTCAAATGGCGTCAGTCATTTCAGAAAATGACAGCTTCGCGACGGAAAAATATCGGACATATAGATATATTTGGCCGTGTATTGAAATCGTGTGGCTGAGTACAAAAGTACGTCACTAGATGTTGCATTGCAGTCATAGAGTTTTCAATGGCGTTTTTAGGCAGCGCATCGCTTCTCGTTGTTCGAGAGACTCATTTGCGTATGTACATAAATTAATCGAATTAATTACGCGTAAAATTTGGCGAGAGACTCATACACGGAGTTTCAACGGGTGTGTTTGCACTCGATTATTTATTTGAATTTGTATATATAAAGTTGATCGACAGAGTTGAACGTGATGAAAGATGATTAATGATGACGAGTACGCGTCCCCAGTCTCTAAGCGTTACATCAGGTAATGGCGCTATAAACGATCGAGAAGAAAAGGAATGGATTTCTTTTCTTTTCGTCCAACAAAACGATAAAGTCACCCTTCGCATCGGCACGAGCATTCTAATTACTTTTTGAAGACTGATAGTAAAACATGATGAAGAAATCAACAAAGAATTCCGGAAATATAGTTTGACAACAGACGTTTGCGATTGAAATAAAAATATATAATACGAGCGACAGGCCACACGCTAGGGACGTGAATTAGCGGTCTAAGTTACAATAAGATGGTAATGAAGAAATAGAGTGAAGAACAAAAGATAGAGGAGGAAAAACTTTGTAAGCATTACCTTAAGTTTCTAGTCTACTTACAAATCTACCGGCAATATAGTGTCTATTTTGAACATATACAAACCATTTGAATTAATGACGCGTGTAAGGTATCTCAACCGATCTTAACCGCAATTTCATCCCCGTAAAAACAAGAAAAAACATACCTACATACATACATACATACATAAAAATACCCTTTCCTAAATTCAACACACGGACCAGATTATCCTTGCAAATTTACAAATTATTATTGGCTTCACTAGAGTTATTCTCAATAGGTCAGATGTTTAAAAAATCTCTTTTTACTCTTTCGTGCTGCCATAGTCTTGTGTACATAAATATTGTTTCTTTTCTTTCTTCTTGCACCGACAATTTTCCTTCCAGCGCGAACACACTGAGATGTTCGAATTTCAATTCCGAAGGAAATCACTTGCCGTCGCAGGGAGATAATTTTTTTCGTATTATTTGCTCGCTCGAAATGAACTAAACGTTTCGAATTTTTGGCCCCTCTTCCAGTTCGGGTTAATTCAATTTAACTCTTCCAACTCGGAGTACGCACGGGGGTTGACTTTTTTTTTCCATTCCAACACTCGCAGCATCGCTAATTTGATCCGTGTAAGCATGAAAACTTCTCGTATACATATATATACACTTTGTAATAGCCTCTCTATTATATACTTAGATACTAAGTGTATTTTTTTTCCTCGTTCTCATGCTACAGGTTTGTCGGATACTACAATGAGATGTATATTATTAAAACGAAAAAAAAAAAAAAAAATACAATAAAATTTATAGCTAATAATCTCAAGTTGTACAATTTCTACTGCTATCGACGAATTATTCGCGTATTTGAAATTTTTGTCAGGATAAACAGTTGGGAATGACGAGGTTTTGGGGGAAAAAAAACATTTTCACAAGAAGATTTTATTTAAAAAGTTCCGTTTTATCATCACGTTTTGGATGCTGTGTTACAGGGGATATTCATAGAGATTGATTGATTTGTCCTCTGACACCGATACGAGCAAATTATTTCTTTCTGGATGATACTTAACGGACCATACTTGATCACTATGATCGTTGAACGTGTGCAAGCACTGTCGCTGTGCCAATTCCCAAATTTTTACCGTATGATCGGAACTGCTTGATGCAAATTTTTTGCCATCCGGAGCAAAAGCTACGCCGAGCACCCAAGACGCGTGTCCTGAGAGTGTGCCCGCAACGTTCGCATCTTTGCTGTAAAAATTTGATAAATGGCATAAAAACGATAGAAAATTTTTACAAGGCTTTTTTTTCCCTGTTTATGCTACTCACACGTCATAGAGTTTCATGTGACCGTCATCGGACGCTGTCAGTAGTAACTGCGAATTGGGTGAAAAACAGAGTGACCTGATTGGCATAGCGTGACCTAGAAAATCAAGGATTATATTAACGAAGAAATGCCAATTTTTTTTTAACATCGAGCGAAGGAAGAACGGACCTTCCAATGTTCGCAATACTTTTCCGGATGCAACGTCAAAAATGTTGATAATTCCATCTATCGCGCCACTGGCAATATATTTGCCATCGGGACTCTGTAATGTCCAACAAATAACATCGTTAAATCCCTTTTAACGAGGATTGGAAAACATTGAATTTTTAATTATTCTGCTCATTAAACGTGGTCAGGGAAAAAATGCTACAAAAAAATATGTGGCAATTCATTAGCAATAACAGATGTCGTTAATACATACAAGGGCAATTAAATAAAATTACATTATTATGTTCACTGAACATTATCGATACATTTAATTTGAATTTAAAAAAAACTGCATCTGCCTAAGAATACAAATTTCGAAGATCATTCAGTATTGCACAATTATCTTCATGATAAAGCAAATATAAACCATACTGTCGAAATCTACCTTTACCTCATTAAATCATTGTAATGCTTGCAGCTGCAAACAAAGTTTTTGCTACAAATTGTATCGTTTATTAATTGGTTTTTCCTGCATTTAATTTTTCATTTAAAATGTAAAAGGACTATAAGATTTTGAGTCTTTTTAAAAGAAATTAATTATTTTCATAATAATTATACTCACACAAGCAACACTGAGAGTAAACTTTCCACCTCTGGTGTCAAGTGTTTGCTGTTGTTTGCCACTCTCGGTACCATACATGTGGATTTTTCCAGCATGACTGCCAGACACTATGAATTTGTCATCAGACGAGAAGACTACTGTCCAAATATCTACAGGACCAACTTCAATGCTGGATATTTTTTCACCAGTTTCCAAATCCCATAATCTCAGACTGGAATCCAGTGAACTGGAAGCACATTCTACAAATTTCCCATTAAATCAGTTTTCTTTTTTTTTTTTTTAATTATTCATCGTGTAATGTTGAAATAATAAATTTCAAAGCTCAACTTACTAGTTCCATCAGCACTCACAGCCACAGATACAACTCCAAGGGAATGTCCCGATAAAACGTGTTTTAATTTTAAGCCTCCATCTTTGTGTTCCCATACTTTAACACTGTCATCGACTGAACCAGTTACAATGTATTCTACGGAAACTTCGTCATTTGATCGCATGGAATCGCTGAAATATAGTTGAATATCATACAAAATATTTTTTCTAACCTCCAAAAATCTTCAAACATACCGCGAATCTTCATTATCCGGCTGTGATTCTTTCTTCTTTTTTGGACAACCCCAGGCGCAAGTCCAAATACTATCCTCGTGAGCATTTTCAGTTTTGTGTATCAACGAGTACTAAAAATTGCAAAATATTCCAAATTAATATCATACTTGGCAATTTCTAACCTACAAAGCGTTTTCACTCATTTCATTCTCCAGTTGTACTGACCATATTATTTCACAAAAATACGTATTTATCGAGGCTTCACAGTGTTACGAATATTGTATACGAGATTATATTTTCTTACATTCGTTACATTTGTTTATATCGTATAATTTATCGTAAAGATATAAACGGTGGAAGAGATTTAACTTCTGTTGACACACACAATAGCTTCCCGGGCAGTACCGATGTTTTCTATTTGTTATGTATTTTTTTTATTTTTCAATGCTATGGTTGGATCGTCTGCTAGTACGGAGACCTTGCTATTGTTCTCGACTGCCCCTTAGTAACTATCGCCATCTAGCAGCAGTATGTACAATGACCTGTCTTCCAAAAAGAGAAATAAAAATACACAAGCTCCGCAAAAGTTGATCATTGTTTGTGCTGTTCATGAAGGGATCAGTTCATTGTTGTGCCTTCGCAATGGTTGACGGTGTTTGCGAGAGCTTTTCGTTGTTTGTGTACTAACAGTGATGTGAAAGATCAACATAACCTCAACATTTGTTTTGGACAACTTTGTCATGGAAATAGTTGACGAATAATCTATTGGAAATTGTTATGAAATGCCTCAAGCAACTTCGCATATCATAAGACTTTTCTTTTATTGTTCATGAATATGAAGCACCTTGGACATTAAATGGACCCGTCGGATCCATCAGCTGCAGTGGTATGTATCGCATGCGACAATTTTCTTTAATTTAGTGGAGGTTCTCCGAATTTTTGATTATTGAACCGTTGACTCGTTTCCCATCGCACTCAATAATTATGTACGTTTATTTAATGTATATGTGTGCATGTGTATATATATTTAAAAAACAGCCGGTTAATCCGTTCGAGTTTCCAAGTACTTGTGACAAACAAAATACTTGATGAATTCGCGGGTATGTAAAGCTCATAATGCTCGGCAAAAATGTAGATTTCGTTTTTCGAAACTTTTACATCAACCCCTGAAATGTTAAATCTGTCATCCAATTAAAAGATGAAAACAATAATAATTGTGCTGATTCGGCGGTTCGAACAATCGTATTATTGTTACCATTTACGTTCGATGATTCATTCGTTTCGTTTGTAACATTACGAGCGAAGAATTTACGTTCGCATGGACATTACGATGAGTCATGTCTACCGTGACCATCAGATGGCACGAGTCGTCAAGCGGCGCTGCTCTCTCTCTCTCTTTCTCTGATAATCGCGTTCTAGTACTCGTAAATCCGTCGTCGGAAAGCCTGTTGTTCATTCATTTCCATAAACGAGACACTCACACGCAGTTGATGTGATAAGAGTAGGACGGAACTTTACAATAGGAGACGAGCCATAGGCTCGAAAAAGAAAAAAAAAGTGGCTGTGATAAGAGAAACTACAGTGAAGTTATAGTCGTTGCTTTGTCACAGAGTGCAAATCGTGTAAACTCGTGCAAAATTCGCTTCTCGCGTCTCTCACGCTCCCAAATGCTATACAATAAAGTAATAGTAGTGAAAAAACTCCCCGACAGACGGTTTTTATTTCGAGTATTGATATTGGAGTGTTTTTGTTTTTTCCCATAAGAGTATGTAATATTGTGTCTCGGGAAAAGTTCGCATTTAGCTAAAAGGTGTTGTCTCATACACACATACACACACACACACACAAGGGTCGGGTATGTGCGCCCATACACACATGCACACACGGGGATTTGTTGCGTGTGGGAAATAGCACATGGGCGTCAAAAGAGTTCAAGTTCGTCAACGGAGTGTAATCAGTGTCACGTTTGACTCGAGTGCTAACAGTAAGGAACATTACAATACCTTTGGTGCCAATTCCATTTAATAATATCTTTCGTGTTTTTTTTTTTTGTATTCTTTACAAGAGAACAGAGAATTAAAAAAAAAAAATGGCTGCGAATGAATCGTATCTTTAGCATAGAGGAGATTTAAAGGAGCCAAAAGGTAAAAATTGAATTTTGCAAATCGCTTGAGATTTTTTCACCCTCGTTCACACCTATTCGCTGCACTTTTGCTCCGAACTTTTCTTCCTCGACGTCTCGAGACGTCGAACAAAACAGAAAAAAAAACTTGCAACGGAGAGACGAAAGAATTTTGAAAAAACGGAGCGACGCAAGTCAGCGAGATTTCGCGCCAAGATGAGTCTCAGTATATCAAAGTTTTTCTCAAAGAAGAACAAAACAACGCCCGATCACGTAGGCGAGATTGGCTTACCGACAAATGTCTCGCATAAATTTCACGTTAGCAAAAATGAACAAACAGGACAACTCGAGGGTCTCCCTGATCCTTGGATACGCCTTTTAAACACTCAAATAACAAAATCTGAACAAGATTCGCATCCCCATGCGGCTCTACAGGCTATAAAATTTTATAATTATTCAATCAAGCGTAAACCCCAGGAAGAAGTTTTCAAGCCTTTTGTCACGGAGGATCTCATCGAGGAAGAATCACAGGAGATCGACAAGATATTGGCAAAAAAAAAATATGGCTCGAGAGACAGCGATGGTTCAACATCCGCCAGTTCGACTGACAGCCAAGTGCAAAGATTACCAGAATTACCACCAAAAATTGGCAAACCGCCAAAGCCTGCGCCCCGAAGATACGTCGAACGTATGGAAAAAACTCTGACGGAAATACTCGAGGATCTTAATGCTTGTCAGCTGGACGAGGAACGTTTACCAGTGGAGAAAGTACCCGGTGTGACCGATAATCGAGTCCAGGAGGAGGAGGAGGAGGAGGAGAACGAGAATGAGAACGAGAACGAGGGAAGTCCAATTTTGCGAAGAAAACAAGATTCAGCGATAGAGAGAATGAGCGACGAGGAGGTTTTCGAGGAGCTCAGACGTATTTGCCAATGTGGCGATCCAAATCGACGATTTGAAAGAAACAAGGAAGTTGGCGCTGGAGCTTCTGGCACAGTTTTCATAGCAACTGACTTGATAAATGATCACAAAGTCGCTATTAAAGATATAGACATGTCCAAACAGCCGAAAAAAGAATTAATTCTCACAGAGATCAAGGTATTGAAAGAATTTCGTCATCCGAATCTCGTAAATTTTCTTGATGCTTATCTCGTCGATGAGCATCTTTGGGTAATAATGGAATTGCTCCAGGGTGGCCCGTTGACCGACGTTGTCACGGAAACTGTTATGAAGGAGGGACAAATTGCTGCTGTATGTCGCGAGGTCCTAAAAGCCATAAGTTTTCTTCATGCCAAAGGAATTATTCATCGTGACATAAAAAGCGATAATGTCCTTTTAGGCATGAATGGAGCTGTTAAAGTTACGGATTTTGGCTTTTGCGCAAATATCGACGGGGATGAAAAACGACAGACAATGGTTGGTACGCCATATTGGATGGCACCGGAAGTTGTCACGAGAAAACGTTATGGGAAAAAAGTTGACATATGGTCACTTGGAATAATGGCCATTGAGATGATCGAGGGTGAACCACCGTATCTGAAGGAAACTCCACTCAGAGCTTTGTATCTTATCGCAGCTATTGGCAAACCGTCAATACCACGCTGGGAACGTCTCAGTTCGAGTTTTCAAAATTTCTTGGAACGCTGTTTGGCCGTTGAGGTCGATGAGAGAGCAACTGCTGAGGAATTGTTGGCACATCCGTTTCTTCAAAATTGTGCTGAATTATCAACGCTTACGCCTCTTATACGAGCCGCTCAGAAAATTTTGCACAAAGCTTTTTAGCTCAAATAACAAGCAATTCGTACAATTTTTTTACTCGTATTTTTTTTTCTTTCCATTTAGAAATCTTTTTTGGATTATCTGCCTGGACTTAACGTTGATTCGTCCATGGAGGAATCTGATTGTGACTATCAATGAAATTTTTTTTTCGTGATAAGCGATTATTTCGCTGTGACTTGATTCGTCCAATTTTTCACTTTTGTGAACAGTGGACGAAAAAAAAAATAAAGTAAACAATTTTAAGGCAATTTTAAGTGCATAAGTCATATCGTACAAGCTTGGCTTGTAATATCGATGGTCGATTTGTACAAGTAAAATTGATAATCGTTGCTTTTAGCTTGTGAGCATAGGCCTGATAACTGAAAAAGTTTCATTGGGGAAACAGATTGAGGCAAAAAGCACTTGTGCGAAAGAGACAGCTGCAGATTTTTTGGACAATTTTTTTGTACTTTGCAAATAAGCTTGAGAATGTGATATTCGGTGATCGAATCGAGAAATAAATGAATGAGAGATTGGAGGAGGTAATTGTCGAAAATCCCCATCTTGACTATAAATTGAGTATAATGGGCCATCGGTCTGTTTCCCCAATATAGTGGCATAATTCGTCAAGGTAAAAAAAAACCCAAGTGCCAAATTTACGATCTAACAAAAACATACACACACACACACACATATATACATATATATTTATATGCGGATTGGCAATCTGTGGCACAATTGCTTCGATTTTGATAAAAATCGTTAATTGAAACTCGACGCGAATGTCTAGCGAACATAGACAATATACGCGATAAGCATATTTCAAGTGTTCAGAGAACGGATTACTTTTTTTGATTGGATCCGAAGAAAAAATTGAGAACGAAGAGAAAAAAAATATATACATTTTAGCCTTATGAGATTGAAGTTGTTATTCGCTAACTCTAGCGAATAACAACCAAAACGTATTAATGATGGAGTATTATTGTAAAACGAAGGACCAAACGCGATTTAGGCGAGATGCAGTTTTTGTTTTTTTTTTTTTTTTTTTTTTTTTTTTCATTTCCCAAAATATTTGTAACGAAACAAATCTAGTTTTATCTAGTACAGGACAAAATTAAAAATCTTTGAATCGACCAATATATTTTTTTCTTCCGTTTCCGATCATTTTGTGCCTAAGAGCGTTAATATTGCTCAACCAAAAAAACTTTCATATTATTATTATTACTTAAAATGTAAATATATATATATAATAATGTATTTTAAACATTAAAAAAAAAAAACGCAAGATTTGTATTGAAATAATAAGAAATTTTATGACAAAAAAAAACGATATTCGACTTTTATACATGCATTATTTATCAATCGTTGGTATGCTGGTCGTTTGTCCGCTTGGATATCCTTATTGGTATTGAACATTGACGTTGTTATGACGTACGGATGTTTCCACCTCGGATAGCCGATAATGTCCCGATGAGCGTTTCCGGGCAATTTTTCGTCGATCCTGTCAACTAGTTCGTAGTGCGGGGCAATCCTGTTGAAACATTTTTCATTTTTTTTTCTTTTTTTTTTTTTCACAAACATGTTTCAAGTTTGAGTTACCTTTAATCAATTACTGGATTAATTATTTACTCAATTAAATGATTAATTGATTGACTTAATTAATTGTCATAAGTACTTATTTTCTTAAGCGCTTCTTCCTTTTACAGAAACGCATATATACACAATCACGGATAATGCTCGAGTGTATGACATTTTTTTTCTTTCGTATTAAGTAGACTTTCCAAGCGATATAAACTATACAATATTATTATGCAATTACAAATATAATTGATTATATATATTAAAAAAAAAGGAAGAAGAGAGAAACGAAGACTATTTTTGCTCATAGCTCGATGAGATTAAATGAGTATATGTAATTTAAACGACAGCAAATAATGCCAGAGAGAGAGAGACTGATCCATTCACCAAAAGCCACCACCTTAAGACCATGTGAAAACTGCACAAGTGCAATAGAGATAGCGCCAGTTTTTTTAAAGCAACATCATTTACATTTTGGACCAAAGTAAATTCTCGATTAATTCCTCGGGAGAATTAATCGATCGAGGGCATCAAAAATTTAACTTTTGCACCAAATGTCAAACATCTCTGAGAAACTTGGATCATAGTTTTTTTTTTCTACCGATCATCCGTATTTTACGTTACCAAAGAGATTCGATCGTCTGATTTATTTTTTAAATGTGAGAAAAAAAAATCTGGTGAGATTAACTGGGCAGGCCAAGAGTTCGAGACACTGATGAGTAAATAAATTTTTGCGATTTATAATTTATAATTAATCGTCTAAATTAGTATGAAAAAAAATCAGAGATATAAAAAAAAAAAATCAAAAACTATGATATTTTTATGATCGAGTAACTCTCTGAGAATTTTTGTCCCAGCAGGCTGGATCAAGTAAAATTGATTAGTTAAATTTAATTAAATTCTATTTGAATCAATCAAATGATTTGATTTGAATCGTTAATGCATTTTCTGATACTCGTAATCGTATTCGATTTAGCAAAATTTAATAATAATAAACATTTTTTAAATCTAATTAATCCCCTTTTCTCATTGTCAGCACATAGTACCTCTGACATAGTTTTAAAAAATCGCTTTCTATCGTGAAATTGAAGTAACGATCCAATCTCCTTAAAATGTAGCACACATAACACAATCTCGTAATACACTCTTTTTTTTTCGACATATAACAACGACTACACAATGTTTCGTGGATTCTTATTACACATGAAAGCGAAGCATAAATTCAGTCTTCATTAAAAAGGTGATGGTACATGAAAGTTAAAAAAAAAAAATACTGTTACATTTAATCCATTGGCACCGACGTGTTTTCCATGCCATTCCACCCTAAATTTAACCTGGCTGTGATGCTCATTATTTTTTATTTCAGTATTCTAATTAATATGTTTCATATGAAAAAAAAAACTACGTTAAAATATTTTCCAAGTTCTTGAAAAATTGATGTCGCCATTATTAAATTGATATATTTTTTTTTTCAATTTTATAATATATCTGATTATTGGGAAATTTTAATTTTACAAAAAATCGCCATCACACAGCAAGTTCTTAATTACAAAACAATTATTTTCATAATACCATCCTATTTTTTTTAAATCTGAAAGTATTTGTGGAATATTTTTTTTTAATATAAAAATACAACATATTAATTGAAAAACAATAATAAAAAAATTATTAGCGTGGTTAATAGCACGTTTGATTTGGGTTGGAATATTTCATATATATATATATATAGATATATTCACGACGCGTGCTCACCTAACTTCGAAATTATGGCAACTAAGATTAACAGAAGTGATACTTTTGCTCTTCGTACTCGTTGATAAAATCCTATACGGGACAATTACATATACGTGAAAGCACGTATGCGAATACAAAAATGTTGTTCGAAGTGAAGTGATACTTGCTCTTCGTACTCGTTGACAAAAGCCTATACGGGATAATTACATATACGTGAAAGCACGTATGCGAATACAAGAATGTTGTTCGTATTTCGGAATGTATGGGGATTCTATCTAAATCTCCGGATATTTTCGACTTGAACGTTATCAACTCTTATCATCGAGTTTGTCATGTTTGTTGATCGATAACAGGCGTACGTATGTCGTGAGATAATTTCTATCATGACTCGTTTATCCAAATCTGAAACGACGATCGTTTTTTTTTTTTTTTTTTTTTTTTTTTGCTATCTAAGGGGAAAGAGGCGAGGCGAGTGCCCCAGTTACCGATTGTGTCCCAGTTGGTGAAAAAAAGTTGTAAATTTTTTTTCGTCTCGGCTCATTTGTAAAGTTATCAAAATATGTCCCAGACATGCGAATTAACATAAACTTTTTTGAGGAATTTAATTTTATCGGATTTGTTTATTCTGACAGTCCTCATGTAAATCAATGAGGTATTCGTGGAATTTTGTGCAGATTACGCAAGCGCATGAATTTACCGAAAATAAGAAATTCGTGTTAATCTCTTTTAGAAGAAAAAAAAGTTTTTTTTTTTAAATCTATAAGCATTCCCAGCAAGCACAAATTAATGTTCACTTTTCTGTTACATTTACAATTCCCTGCTCAGCAATTTCCGTATTGTGTTATAATTATTTTACAGAAAAATTATATTTGCTCAGTGGTAAAGCATAATTCGAATAATCGTATAACTTCTCGGACAAAAATATTCACGTAAGATCGTAAAATAGAAAATAAAAAATCGTTAATTATTCACATTAGGGGAAACGTCTTGAGTATTTTTTATCTCCTTTGCACATTTTTCTGTCTATCTGCTTTATTATATTTTACATAAATTTTAAGTAAATAAATTGGGTGTATAAAAAAAAAATGTATCCCAAGTATAAATCAATATCTTGATTATACTTTGACGATGCATTAATTATGGCAGAATGTCTATATCTATATTTATACGAAATAAATAATATCTCGTATAAATATTTAATGTAGCGAAAAATTCATACACGCGTTTACTTTCCATGAAAGAGGGCATGCCCCTTAATGTGATTAATTAGCGCAGCTTTTCGTTTGCTGGTTTTTCAAAGCTCCAAACTAATTTCAATGTTTATCTAAATTTAAAAAAAAATCAAAAAAAAAAAAAGTCTATATATACAGAGATTAACATTTCACACCACCTACCGATAGTAACCACGATCGATTGATATGGCATGCTACCCGAGGGATCGGCAATTGGGGCACACACCTTGCGTTTAAATCTATCGATTGCCAGATAAATTTTTGTACTCGTCGCTCTCAGGCTTCTCAGGTCCCTGAATCATGTTTAAAATGCTAAATAATATAAATTTACACTCCCGTTTGGTCATTTTGACGATTATTATCCATGATAATGTAGCTTGGATTGGTGAAACTAGCAGGAGCATCTTTTCGCAAATCGTTCTTTTGCCTAGGCATATTTACGTAATTGTCCTGAGTCCTGATGATCGAGGGTACGTAACTCTTTGGATCCTTGCTCGTGTTTTTAGCCTCGTTCCTTTTATCACCGTCGACAGCGCTCTCTCTCAATTCTGCATTATTTAGATCAATGAGATGTAAATTTAACGGTGTATTGCAATAGCCCGTATCGTTAGAGTTTGATTTTTCCTGCAATTTTGCAGCTGTTTTTTGTGCCTGCCTTTGTCTCGCAAATTCGGCTCTTCGCTCGTGAACGTTTATTGGCTTGAGATAATTGTCATCCTCGTGATTCAACATTGGCGATATCTCAATAGCCTCAGATTCAGAGTCTGATTGTACATTCGATGGAAATTCAAATTTTCCATTTTCCAAAGTTATTCTCGGGCTAAATATTCCCGATTCGCTACCGTGATGACACGAGGGACTCATCGGGAGATAAGAAACCTCTGGATTTAATCCTGGTGATGTGCATGGTGAATTTACGTAATCACGATTTGGTGAAGATAGTGCATCGTGATCAGGTGCTGACATCATTGTGAGATAATCATTTTTACCACTTTCGAGAACCATTGTGTTCATGTCCATGTAAGGAGCATTCAAATCCACGTAATGCTGAGCAAATGCAAATCGATTTATAAATTATTCGTTTTTCTTCTTCTCTCATTTGATGTTTATCGATGGTGAAAAAAATTTTAACTTTACCTCTTTGACGCTTTCCTCGAGCAAGTCTCCAATGCTGGCGACTAGATTCGTGAAAGTTGGTCGCAATATTGGTTTAGCTTTCCAGCATTGCAGCATTATGTCGTATCTGACAGATAGAAAAAAAAAGTCATCTTATTTCCATAATTGGATGGTCTTGGATTGTATGGTGCAAATTTATTTTCTAGTTACACGTGTATAAATTTTCCTTACGAAATAAAATACTTAACTTTATTAATTAAATGGCTTATTTGGTGAAGTGAAATGAATTTTGGTTTCTTTATCATTGTAGGCATTATTGACCTTTTTAATTGTTTTGATTAATATTTTAACTAATTAATTCCTGAGAGGGTTTAAAAAATTGCTGGTGCAAAAGTTCTTTAATTTTTTAACTCACACGTCATCGGTAGCGTATTCTGGCTGTTCCATTCTGTATCCCTCAATCAATCTTTGATACTGTTTTTCGGCCTCCATACCAGGATATGGTGTTTTAGCAAGAGTGAAAAATTCCCAAAGTACTATGCCAAATGACCATATGTCCGATTGTGTCGAAAATACACGATCCCTGATTGACTCAATGGCCATCCACTTAATCGGCAGTGGGGCATCGCCCTTTTTCTTGTAATTTTCGTCCTTGTACATTGTTTTGGCAAGACCAAAATCGCATATTTTTACGATATTATTCTCAGCTAGTAGAATATTTCTCGCTGCGAGATCACCGTGCAAAACCTGATGAATAAAATATCAAAAATGTTATTTCTTTTGCTTTTATTTATTTATTTTTTAACGATAAATATTATTTAATTACTGAGTAGCTGAGATTACCTGGTATAACCCTGGTATCTTTGTTTTATTAACAAGTTACATTTTTTAACACAAACGCTTTCGCATATTAAGGACGCTGTTTGAAATCCAGTGAAATTGCTTGAAATAATTGGCATTGACAGCGAGAAAGGAATCATTCCGAAAGAATTTAGCGATAAATAATTTCTAAACAATTTAGAAATAAATAAATAAAACCTCCGTCTGCATCGCATTTTTTCGCTAACGCGTAGCTGTATCGTAGAGCTTGAGAGATCTACAATACCGACGGAGGGTAAAGATTAAATTCGAGACACATTTTAGCGATTTGTACTTACTTTTCTCTGGCTCAAATATTCCATTCCACGTGCAACCTGGAAAGCCCAGGACAACAAGTCTTGGGTACAAATTGGTTTGAGATTCTGATCCTTGTAGTCACCGTGATAGTTTGAGCGCCAACCAGGCTGGGTCGAATTGTTACTCAGAACACAACCATCCGGTGACATACTGACACCTTGAGAATCCGTGCCAGCCGTATAAGCTACGAGTTCAGCGCCCTGATTGCTGTTACATGAATTTGCGCTGAGACTACGAGAAAAGGAGAGTGCCGCGTACTTAATTCTGTTGTAACCGAGTTCAATTAAAAGCGATAAGATTTTTTTTTTTTTTTTCATTTTTTTAAATGGTCGTTGTAATGACAAACCGCATGCACCAGTTTCGTTGTTGGTGTTAGAAGATATTTGAGTACCCGAGTGAGGATAGATCAGCCGAAGAACATGAAATTAAGTCGAAAGAATAACATTCGTTAGTTCATTTATGTTAATCACATTGAATTAATCGTAATCGATTACTATTCGCATCGATTTATTCAAATCTTATCCACATGATATTCGAGAGAGAGAGAGAGAGTTTGGGATTCACCGCATTCATAATAAAGGAAAAATCATTGATAAAGATTCAATCCATCGTACTTAAAAAGTCACATTGCAAGTACGTAGGACAAAAATTTAAGAGTTTGTTAAAATATCACATATAGCAGGAATAATTTGCAGGATTTTAGTCATCAGCGTATTATTAACTAAGGAAAACAAGTATCTCGATAATATTTAGGGGTATTCAGTCACCATTTGTTATATAATTTTTTTATGCAATTCATAAAATTATTAAATTATTGTGTTTTATTGATAGACTCGTACCTATTATTGCTCCCAACGCTCGTAGTTCTCGTCAGTATGTCAAGTCCAATTGAGGGATCGAGCTTGCCAGTTGCTGGATCTATTTGATTGATAAAATCTCCACGATGCCTCAATAGGTAATTGTGCAAATTGCCAAAGCGACAATACTCGACAATCACGAGTAGCTCGCCTGTATGAATAAATTGCATGATCTTTATTTGAAATAAAAATTCCCCATGGAAATAATTCATATCCGAAATATATGAAAAATATAAAATTGAAAAAAAAATGGTATCTTGCTTAAAACTATTATTATTTTGTCTTATCAATTTCATCGCCAAAATAAAATTTACTTGATTTTTAACAAAAATTTTGTCTCAATGGAAAAACAAAAACTTAAAAAAAAAGACTCAATTTTTTCATGTCAAGATTTATTTTTTCAATTATTTTAGAATCAATTTACTCACGTTTTGTGATATTTTTCGTACATGCACCAAGAAGATTAACGACGTTTAGATGCTTGCCAAGATGTACCATGATTTTGAGTTCACTCGCCAACGCTCTTATATACGTAGATTCCGTTGATCTACGAACCATTTTAACAGCTACCGTGGTAACAGCCTCGTCCTCGCAGATACCTTGTGCATCTGCCTTCATAACGACACCAAAAGCACCAAAACCCAATTGTTTTCCAAATTTCAATCTCTCACGTGGAAATTCCCATTTTCGATCATACGGCAATAATTCCGCTTGATCGTCGACCGTTAAATCTGGATTCAAGCATTCCAATGCACCTTCCTCGAAATGCGTCAATCCTGCTTCCATCAATTGTTTCCGCATCACCTTAATTCGCGTTTATTATATCGAACGATTATTAGTCATGAAAATGTTTCATTCGTAACAATTTAAAATTGGAAAAATAAATTATGAAAAATCATAATGATAATATTATCCGACGTACCTTTTCTCGACGCATTTTTATCGCAAAATAGATAACGAGTATGATGCATATTCCTACGAGAACTCCTATCGATATTATCAATACTTTCGAGACTTCTTTTACTAAAAAATAAAACAATCGATCACGTTATTTTTTATATACAATCACCAATTTTTTTTTCATCATTTCGTCGTATTTCAAACGATCACTTTTGACCTACCTTTGACCATGATAATCTGATAATTTTCTTCTATTCCAAAACGATTCGCTACCTTGCATAAATATTTTCCACTATCCTTGTCGAGCAAGTACTTTATGTGAAGTTCCTGATTCTTGTGCAGGCACATATATTGCTCGTTTGTATTGATTCTTGTGTCATCCTGAATTAGTTTTTTTTTTTTTTTTTTTCATTAATAATTTACAGAACGAAGTAATTTTTATTCGAGTCGTCACAGAATTTTTTGTTAAGATGATTGGATGTAAATGAGGTTCATTATAGATAAAACTACTGATAGTTTACCTTGTACCAAGTGACATTTGGCGTTGGCATTCCTCCCACGTAACACTTGAGAACAACAGTCTTGTGGCCTTCGGTGCTAAGATCAATGGCAACCTCAGTTTTGTTCAT
Source organism: Dyspetes luteomarginatus (assembly GCA_963669185.1). Classification (NCBI taxonomy): domain Eukaryota; kingdom Metazoa; phylum Arthropoda; class Insecta; order Hymenoptera; family Ichneumonidae; genus Dyspetes; species Dyspetes luteomarginatus. The sequence continues at coordinate 18,465,760 of OY769905.1, read as the reverse complement.
ATTAGTTTCCAAAAAGTATGGAGCAACAGGATCTACGATAAATAATGAGACTTTTTAATTCTAATCTTATAATTGTTAATTTTTTATCGAGCATTCAAAAATTTCAAAATAAATAGAAAAATATAGAAAATTGGTAAGTTTTATCTCTGCATGCGAGGAAGTAAAATCAAGCAATGGTTGGTGGATTAAAATTGATTGTTTATACCGTGAATTTCGAGATAGTAGTCGGCACGTTCGATGGTTCCTTCGGAATCTTTAGTACTGCAGACGTAATAGGTATTGTTGTCGGATTTTTTAATATTTTTTATTCGTAATATGGAACGATGTGTGAAATTTGTCCTGGCCTTGACGATTGAAATTTTTTCTATAAATTCGTCATCGATTGATTGATTTTCATACATTTTTATAATATCGTTAAATGGATTTTATGATCACACTTACCATTTTCAAAAATTAAATCGTCTTTCTCGTCCAACCATTCGACGCTCGTGTAATTATAAATTGACGCGGCACACGTGCGCTCGACATTGTCACCAACAGTCAGTTCTGTTTTTTCCTCCACTATACCAAATCCTCCGGATACGTCTGTTATAAAATATACGAATGCAGTTTAGTTTAGAAAAAAAAAACGATTTTTTTTTTTAATTTGAAGTAAAAATAGCTGCAAAAAGAAATTCAATAACGAATTTATTCTCACCGGAAACGAGAAGAAGATCGGTAACTGTATCGCAGCCTAGAGTGTTGCATGCTGTGCAAGACAAATGACCAGACATATCAATCTCCGTCGAAACGACCGACACAAATGTCGTCATTTTTGGAGTCATTGCAGAATTCTGTTGTAAAATATTTTTATAATTTTTCAATGGTCATTTTTTCATCGTGGCCAATTTTTTTTTATATTTCTCTTGATCAGTGAGACATTTTACCTTGAGCGATATAACTTCCGAATCCACGAATGATGGATAGTTTGGTGCTCTCAAAAAACTCCACGATATATCAGGGGCAGGAAATGCTGCAACGACACAGCGAAACTGGACCTTTTGTTTAGGCATATAGAAAGCATCCATTCTTTCAAGCATCGGTAGAGGCTTTGCTAAAAAAAAAAAATTGATCGTAATTTTTGGAAATTCTTAATGACTTTTTTTTTTTTAATTAGTATAAAATTTTTTGATTTGATCGTCAATATTTACCTATAACGTCTAGGGTAAAATTAAGCGTCTCAATTCGATCTGCATTTGTTGCTTGAAGAGAGTACAGTCCCATATCGCTCAGGTCGAGTCGATTTATGCGAAGAATTGTCGACGACGATGAAATATTTATCGCCCATTTCGATTTCTCCGGTTCCATCCATGAACCGACGATCTCGTCGCCTTTGGGATTTAGCCTGTTTGATAATCGAACACATGAATAAATAAATAGATAATAGATAAATCTATATATATATATATATATATATATATATATATATATATAGATAGATAGATAGATAGATAGATAGATAGATAGATAGATAGATAGATAGATAGTAAGATAGATAGATAGATAGATATATAGATAGATAGATAGATAGATAGATAGATAGATAGATAGATAGATAGGTAGATAGATAGATAGATAGATAAATAAATAAATAAATAGCCTTGATTTAATGAAGATTTCGGATAATTTACCATTTCAACACAGGTTGTGGATACGCATCTACACCCACGACCCATTGAACTCGATCGCCATACTTTGTTTCGTAGTATCGATTTTCGTCCTGTGGCGTTAAATTTATATACTTCACGTTAGGATCTGAAAAAATTGATAATCGATAATCATCCAATTCAAAATAATATTCCTTTTCTTTTAAAACAAATTCTAAAAATGCTCAATTTTATTCCTCTTATCCAAAATGGCTAAATAAAATATTAATAATGTTTATACCAACCGTGAACTGTGATGTACGTTTTAGCTTTCTTCGTAGCTGAATAAGTCGCGATTGTACACTCGTACTCGCCCTGATCATCGTCCGTGACTCCGTTGATTGTCAATTCACATGTTGCCGTTTGCTGATTCAGTGCAAATGTTTTTCTGTACTGACGTACGGTTATTCTGTCAGTCTGAAATAATCACGTCATCGTTTAAAATTTTAATTTACTAGCATATTTTTGTATCTCAATAATCTGTGCTCACAGCTGCATACCCGCTGCGGAGTTGTCCAATTGAATTTATACGGTATGTCCGCGTCGACATTTATTGTGCAATTAACATAAAGCGTTTGTCCCCGAGTCACGTGCCTCAGAGTGTCCTCAATGATTTTTGGCTCGCTCAAAACTTGATTTCCTAAAATACAAACAAACATCGAATACTTTTTTTCATCGTGTCAATTTTTTTTTTTACAACTTGTCAATAAATATTATCGAGTAAAAAATCGAAACTTACAAATTACTGACAAATCGAGTGTGCTAATTTCAAAAAAATAAAAATTTATTAAATTTCAAAAAATGAAATTTGCAAAAAAAAATTAACATAAAGCATGAATTTTATGACACTGAGTTTTTGTGTACGGTTAATAATTTAAGAGTGAAAACAAAAAAATGTTATCTAAATTTTTAGATAAAATATGGAATGTGAAAATTTGAACATATTTGTAAATTTTTTTTCACTATTAAATCTATTTTGATTTTTTTTTATCAATAATCACTTTATCAGAAGAATTGTTTAAATGATTTTTTCACTCATATTGATGACTGGTAAATTTTTCATACTTATGACGAGTAAGTGATAGTTGATTTCTTGAGTATCGTCGCCTTCGTTTATCTCACATTTGATGTATCCACTGTCTTTGAGCGTTATATCTGTCAGCTCGAAACCTATTTTGGGATCATACAAGACTCTGTCACCGATCTCCATTTCCTGATAAATGAAAAAAATTTCATCAATCGTTTATCAAATTTTCTTTCTCGAGAAGATTAAATTTTTTTTTTTTTAATGATTTATCACGTAGATTTAATTTAACTCACGATGTTCTCATTTGAAAAAATAATGGGCTTGTAAGTTGGCGCCGTTGGTCGACACGGTATAATTACCGTTCCACCGGAAACTCCCCTTACAGATTCGTAGGTATCGCTCTGGATGAAATAGCTCGAATTTGCTAAAATTTAAACAAACATTATGTGAAACTTTTTATCAATTTTTACGACCTTTTCTGACACTGAGAATTTCGAGCTTATTTTCAAAATGTAGCAAAGTTGTAATTTATTATAAATTTAATTTCACAACTTTCTTGTTTCAGAGGGTTATACAGGTAATAATAAGAAAATTTTCATAATTCTCAATAAATTTTTTTAATTTTTTACGAAATTTTTATATGCTACACTGAGAAAAATGGTTCGATTTCCATTAAATTCAGTTTTATTCGAATCAAATTTAGCAGGTCTATTTGAATAAAAATAGAATCGATCAGAATGAAATAAGTTCTATTTATGTGAATTATATAGAGATTTATAACATTATGTGAAACTTTTTATCAATTTTTACTACCTTTTTTCACACTGAGAATTTCGAGCTTATTTTCAAAATGTAGCAAAGTTCTAATTTATTATAAATTTAATTTCACAACTTTCTTGTTTCAGAGGGTTATACAGTTAATAATAATAAATTTTTCATAATTCTCAATAATTTTTTTTAATTTTTTACGAAATTTTTATATGCTACACTGAGAAAAATGGTTCGATTTCCATTAAATTCAGTTTTATTCGAATCAAATTTAGCAGGTCGATTTGAATAAAAATAGAATTGATCAAAACGAAATAAGTTCTATTTATGTGAATTATATAGAGATTTATATTTGGCCGGAAATTAACAACTTAAGCAAAATAAATTTTATTTTTATGCAAATTGACTCTATTTAAATTAAGACGATCCCTGGATCAAATTCGATAAAGTAAAAGGAAAAAATATGATAAAAATAACGATCACCTACATTTAACGTACACATATGTCCAACTGACATCGGTCTGATTGTAAATTCCGGAAGTTACTTCGACATTTTCGTCAGCACATCCGTACCATCCTGTGTCACCATGGACCGTTTCGTTTCGTTGAAATATGATTTTGTGCATTTTGCCCAATTTTTGCTCTTCCAAATATGCTGGTGATGTATAGATCTGCACGAATTTGAGAATAAAAATTGCAACGTTGTACTCATCCGGTCGCAAAATTTACAATATTTCCATTTTAAATCGTTTATTCGAAGATTGCTCCTAAATATTTGCATTTTGTTGAAAAATTGAACATCTCCAAATACTTGAATCATTGTGCATTTTTAAAAATCTGATAAAATACTATAATTTAGATTAAAATATTTTAATTTAATTAAATTTAATTTAATTTAATTTAATTTAATTTAATTTAATTTAATTTAATTTAATTTAATTTAATTTAATTTAATTTAATTTAATTTAATTTAATTTAATTTAATTTAATTTAATTTAATTTAATTTAATTTAATTTAATTTAATTTAATTTAATTTAATTTAATTTAATTTAATTTAATTTAATTTAATTTAATTTAATTTAATTTAATTTAATTTAATTTAATTTAATTTAATTTAATTTAATTTAATTTAATTTAATTTAATTTAATTTAATTTAATTTAATTTAATTTAATTTAATTTAATTTAATTTAATTTAATTTAATTTAATTTAATTTAATTTAATTTAATTTAATTTAATTTAATTTAATTTAATTTAATTTAATTTAATTTAATTTAATTTAATTTAATTTAATTTAATTTAATTTAATTTAATTTAATTTAATTTAATTTAATTTAATTTAATTTAATTTAATTTAATTTAATTTAATTTAATTTAATTTAATTTAATTTAATTTAATTTAATTTACTTTAATTTGTTGAAATTAAATTTTCGACAAACAGCTGAAACCTGATGGAAACTTTATAGACACAGAGCAACTTCCCAGATTTATATTCTTAGAATGTATAGACCAAAATTCAATGATTCGATTAACTCACCGCGTATCCTACATCTTTGGGATAGTAAAATTCCATTTTTTTCAAACTCGTGCATGACAATTCTAGAGATTCGCCCTCGTTTATATAAAATTCAGGATAATCCGGATACATTTCCGGTCCCCATGCTTCGGACTCTGGAAAAATTATTGAAGAAAAAACAAAAAAATTATCCACTCATTATCAAGAATATAATAATAAATAAACATTTTGGGATTCTCATATTATTACAAAGTAAGAAGCATTTTCGTTTGGTTTTATTTTTCAAATGAGGTTTGTCCTCATCACTCATGATAGCCTGTAGATTTTTCTCTTTCTCTCTCTCTCTCTCTCTCTCTCTCTAACTCGTTATCCAATAATACATGCTTTACATATGTTTCTACGGAATGCTGGTATAAAACGAATCTCTGCAGTGAACGGAAGTCCTTTCTTTCCTTTCGCGATAAGACCACTGGTATTATCAACCTCTGCTGTTTCATACAGTGCCTGTACGAACTGCGGAAATATCGTTTATACCAAAGAATCAAGCATTCCGATTTTTTTTTTTTTTTTTTCGTCTCCCTCCATATAGTAAAAGGATTATTTTTGTTTGAATTATATCATGGAGGACCCATGATATATTTCATGTACACATAAGTCATCTTTTGATTATTTTTCCTAGTCCCCCAATTTAGTATACTGGCAAAGTTTGAGTAGTTTGCTAGTAAATTAACTCCCGAAAGCTATAAATATTTATTAATTCATTTATTTTTTTATATATATTTTTTTTTAGACATTTTCAATTGTTTTTTTTCGGCAAGGGGGTATGAGACTCGTCGCTGTTATTGAAGATACTGTGACGAGGGCTAATAGAGGAGTGGTCCTCGTCGCGATAAGTGCTTCGAGTGCAGGCAAAGTTAGCAGTTCAAGTTTGTTCGAAAAATCAATTTTTCCTGCAGATAAAATATAAATTATTATTTTTTCGCGATAACGATACGAGTTTTCCATATACATCCTTTTAAGGTTTTTCGGGCTTTTGAGAACTCGAATATTTATACTCTCAAATGAGAATATTTTATCTGCTTAGATACCCAGAGTGTTTTGACAATCATATACGGTCAGGAAGTGAATGCCTCGCGAGTGTGGGCGTCAGACAAACAGGAGAATGGACCAGATGATTTTTCAAACTGATAACTCAACTCTTCGGCTGAGCTGAAGTAATAAAAAAAAATATTTAAGGGGAGTTATTCGAGTATACGAATAATAATCAAATGAGAAGTAAAAATGAATAAAAATAAAAAGAAATAAAAATATGTCGCGTGTACGAAATGTATAATAGATAAATGAGTACATACGACCATTAATTTTATTTCTTTTTTTTATACCAATACAGTCGAGTCTCCATATAGTACGACGCTTTGTAATAGAAGACTTTCCCTCCGTTCTTTATCCAGGTAAAATATGAGAGAAGAAGTCACCTTTTGCAGTCGATGTACGACAGTGTCCTACATCATGTCCTACACGTGTCCCACCTGTTAACCCTCCACTGTAGTCACATTACCGGAGAATTTCACGGTAGTCACACTGGATCGATTCTACCCAGTCAGTTTCTACCCAGTCAGTTCAAAAAACCATCGTGAGAAAACTATCCGTTCAATATGGATGAAAAAATTACGGAACATGCTTTGAACATTCTAGATTACGTACGAAAAGTCCATTTATAAAAAATCAAATGGCAACATGTTTAAAAAAAATCATAAAGAGGTCAATGCGCAAGGACACTTTTTTACTAAATAAATCAAAGGGTCGATTCTACCCAGTGCGACTACGGAGGGTTAACCTGATGCTATAGCACCCCCCACCCCCTCAATCTATTAAAAATCGGGAACGGTCCATAGCAGTCCGTTTTTTCCAGTGCCCAAATATATCGGTATCGGTATCGGTATCGGTCCGGATATATAAAATATTCGGACCTGTCTTCGTAATACTAGAGAGTATCGACTGTATTTTTGAAAATCGATCAATACCGATTAAAAATGAATGTGGCAAAAATTGAATCTTGCACAAAGCTTTCTTCTACTTCTCAGATCATCCAGATATTTTTAATATCATTATCTATTTTTTTTTTTTAACGATTTAAGTATCATCGATTTTTTTTTCTTCTATAATGTGTGAAATTTTTTTTTTTGATTTTGCAACTCGATCGATCGTAAATTGTTAGCAGATCTTCTTTAATATGTTGCACAGAATCTTCTGACGGAAGTTGAGCAAACTCAGTTGAATAATTTGTTCGGCACGGCCGATGTAACCAACAAATGTGAAAAACCGGTTTTTTTTTAAATGAAATGAGCAACAATTGAAAAAAGCGCGTTTATTATATATCGATAGACGTATATGTGACGTCATCCAGCATGCCACATATTGCGAACGCTGACTAATGCGAGACGTGACCGGTATTGAATGGACCCGATGGGGCCAGACGAGACCATTTCCAAGAGACGCAATCGATCGTTTACTGTTGAGATATTATAATAAATATATATATATATATATATATATATATATATATATATATATATATATATATATATATATATATATATAATTTTCTATCGTGAATCACACTGTTCCTTCTTCACTATTTTATCTTTCAATTCGTCGTCACAAGCAATAAATGCCTGCAGGAATAAATGAAGCATTATTCGATCGCATAAATAAAAATAAAATTCCATGTAACTCGGTATCTATTTTTTTATTTTAATAATTCATGAAAATAGTTTTTGTCTATTATTGACGAAACGTACTGAAAAAAAAAATTAAAATATTCGCCCATTTCCGTTTCCATTATTTTTAATTATTAGAATAAATGGATACTGTATGTTGGTTATATTTTTAAAAGATAAATTTAAAGAAAGGAATTTATCCGTTTCTGCATCGTAGATTGCAACGAATAGTATCGATACTGTGGATCTGTTGAGAAAAAAAAAAAATAGTGTCAAGGGTGTAGCCATGTGAACGATATGTGTACTTGTCCAGGCCGTGCTTTGCTCATCTGTCGATCGACTTTGCGATTGGAGTATTTTTTCACCTCATGACCCCCCCCCCCCTTCTAATAAATTTTTGTTCGTTTACTGTAGATTTTTCTATTAATAATTATTTTTTCATGGTATATCCGGATTTTATGACAAAATACCGGAATGAGAGATTTTTATAAATCGAGGATAAATTAAAATTGAATACAACAAATTAGCGAGTAGAAAGTGATTTGTCCCTGATTCGATTCCGCGATATTTTTTCGAGGATAATTTGTAGGCCACTCTATATCGCATTTGCCTTGTATAAGGAGAAAAAAATTGCGAAAGAATTGTACTCGATAAATGCGCAGCTTCGAGTTCACTTCATCACGATGCAGATACATATATAGGCTGGTCGATTAACCTAAGTATCACGCACTCACGCAGTGCAGAACATACAACTCAACTATACACATGTGCAATTGAGATATTATTTATAGATGTGACTTTGCGATTAGAGTATTTTTTCACCTCATGACCTCCCTAATCAATTTTTGTTTGTTTACTGTACATTTTTCTATTAATAATTATTTTTTATTTTTATTTTTAATAATTATTTTTTGTCCCTGATTAAATTTCACACGATATTTTTTCGAGGATAATTTGTATAAGGAGAAAAAAATTGCGAAAAAATTGTACTCGATAAATGCGCAGCTTCGAGTTCACTTCATCACGATGCATATGTATAGGCTAGTCGATCGACCTAAGTATTACGCACTCACGCAGTGCAGAACATAAAACTCAACTATACACATATTACTATTGAGATATTATTTATAGATGTGACAGATGTGCTTTCTTGTTACACCCAGACTCTTATTCAGACACGAGACGATTGATAAATATTAGCCAAATAGCGTAAATAGCCAGGATGAAATTTCTCGCTCAACGAACCAACCGGTGTAGGAGACCATCAATTACTTAAGGGATTGATTAACCTCAACGATAAATTTTTATTCAATGAAACGACACTGGTAACAACAAAAAAGGATACAAGATTGTCAACAAAAAATACACCCAATATTACATGTAAATTATGGGAATTATGTGAAAATTTTATCGAAAATTCATTCAATTTCAATCTTTTTTGTTTATAAATTATTTAAAAAATATTATGGTGTTTGAATTCTATATACTTCGCGTTATAAAAAAAAATTTAGGTTTTTATAATTAAATATTAAAGAGTCTACTATAATTTATTATTATTTCTTTATGGCTTTTCCTTAAAATTAGTGAAACTTTCCTTATACAATGCCCAAAATGAATTTTTATTATAAAAATATTGGTAGTCGCTATCAAAGAATAATTATTTTATCATTAAATAATTTTTAATGTATTTTTTATTCGTATAGTGCCAATCCCTGATTAAAATACACGGATTAAAGGTATCTCGAAAGTGCATACTACAAGAATATATTTTTTTTTTAATCGTGTTCGATGGGATAAACCCATAATGAAAGGTACACGCGTGAAATGCGTCAGAGACCGCGAAGATCTCGAGGACAATGCATGTAACCAAATATATATATATATATGGCCATACCGAGCAAAAGTGAAAACCGGCAAGGCCGAAAGCTGAGCCGGCAATCGGTGCATTCGTCAGTCCGGCTTTACAATTTCTCGTTAAATGCACTATATATAGTATTATATAGATGAAAAAAAAAAAACTAAACGAGATTCCATCGCGAGAAGCATGCACAGGTGAGCGAGAACCTTTTCCCATTTTCCCCACCTCTCATCTCGTCTCGAGATAGCATGATTCAATGGGCGTTTGTGAGATACCACGTGACCTGTGATCCAATCAGTAGTAGATACACTCACTGGCGTCTTTCGCCGATCGCGATGAGTCTTTTATCACTACACACGAGGTAGGCCAATATTTTTTTTTTTTTTTTTCAGTTGTCAGATAACTTAAACGAGGAATTAAGCAAGCAAACAAAAACGATTAAACATTTTAAAAGTTTGTTAATAAAGAAAAATAAAATTACCTCGATATAGCACGAGGATAATAATCATCCGAAGCCATTTCTTCAATGCCCAAAACATTTTATCGTCAATTCTGACACACTCAAAGCACTCTTATTCTCCCTTTACGAAAAAAAATCACTAATGAATTTTTCGCATTCATTCGATACGTTTGAACGATTAAATCACGTTTGATAATTCATTAAACATCGAAGAAATCGATGAAACAGCTTATTAAAAATTCACAAAACACACATCACCAGTTGCGCACATTTGGAGAACACGGCAAAGAGATTTTTAACAAAAAACGTCATTTAGTGTGATGATGAAATGAAACATTTAAAAATTTGTGATTAAGAATAATGTATAGAATTTTTTTTATATATAATTATTATTATTTATTTTGACAGTTTATAATGCCAAAATATAAACATGGCAGAGTCTATAATTTGTGTCGTGGAATTTACGTCGTCTCGCGCTCAAGTCACTTTCTCACTGACGCTACCAACTCCACGTACAAGTTTACCAAAGCCTAAACCCCACCCTGACACATTACGCGGATACACCAGTCGCGCTTGTGGTTCTCCTTCGCTTTTCTACATTAACCAGTTGCTGCTGGGAGTTATCGGTATGGAGGTGGAGGAGGCCATTCGTTGTCGTCATCGTCATCCTTTTCGAAAAATTGAAACCGCGCTGAAGAACCATCGTAGGATGCGGTTAAGTGAAGGAGAATATATATATATATACATATAAATGGATATATATATATATATACATATATATGGGTATATATATATATATATACCGGACCCAAAATATATGTTCATGTATTATAGATGCGTTTGGGCCCAACCCTGCAACACGTGTAATGCAGATGAGAGTTGAAAGGAATCTTGAGCTTGTTAGAGTTTAGTAATTTGCTTACAAAATATTTTCAACAATGATAATTCCGATTTTGTGCAAAAACATTCGTGTTTAAAACGACGTTCGAGTTCTAATTTTTTGAGCTAGTTTTTACATGAATTGACATGAATGAGACGCTGAAGCGTTTTTTAATTAAATGGAAAAACAATGTTTGTTGATTATGTCTCTAAAATTTGAAATAGTTTTACTATACCGTCTAAGAAATGTATAATTGTAAGACGAGCTGCTCCTGCACAACTTTTGGCTTTACTTATTTTTAGTTCTACTTTTTTTCTCTCAAAAATGACAGTAAAAATGTAATTAGAGACCAAAATGATCAAGTCAATATAGCAGTCTAAATAGCCATAAAGTAATTTGATTTTAACAAAAATTCGTATTTGAGCATTTTTATGGTTGCTGATTTTGATTCCAATGAAGAAGTCCAGAATCTTCTGAGCCGGCTGTTATTTTTGTGTTATAAGAATTACGCTATTTTTTTTTTCCATAATTCCTTTGTCATATTTATCTGAAAATATAATTGAAAGAAGGAGAATCGTGAAGGATGGAGAGAAAAAAATATTAGCCTGTTTATTTCATGGCAAGTCAATATCCGAAGAGTTAGTCAAAGAACGAAAAATTAGCGTCAGCAAAATGCTCACACACTTGTGAAATAAACTGTTTTTTTTTCACTCATGAGCTCAGCAAATCTTGCGCATGAATCACTAAAATTCACGCAGTAGTTATAACGTGTATTTTGTACGGTAAATTATTCAGTGGACAACGCGAAATCTTTTTCATTTTTTTCGTCATTTATTTCTCATTCACAATTTATGGCCAAAACGATTCACGATTTAAGTATATTCGTCTTCCTAAAACGAGGACGAGCCATTACTCGATCTTTATCTGCAACTTGTCGTTTTATTTCTTTCCTTTCACTAGCACATGGCACTCGTCACATTGGAATAGTGCCGATTGAGCGAATAATTTATCATTAATACTCTTTACTATACAACGTTTAGTAACTGAGCTGAAATTTTCATTCAAGAAACCGGAGAAGAAATTCCGAGAGAGAGGTTGAAAATCGCATCAATGAAATATATTTAATTATCATATACGTGGTGTCCGCTTCGTAAAATTTATCTGTTTGACCTCATTTATCTCGTAGTTGAACATCTGCTCAATAATAAAAGTACCAGTAAAAAAAACCATTTTTATACATAACTTGTCTTTCGAAATTCAATATCACAAGTTCAACAACCCTTCTATCAGCTGATTCCAGTTGACTTTAAAGTGAATCTAACTCACTGGATGCTGAATAAAGTTAAAAGCACAGCTCGGTTCATCATACAAATTTTTTTGTCATTTGACATCGTAAATTGAATATTTAAACAAATTTATAAAAATTTATCGTAAATTTTATCTGTTTGACCTCATTTATCTCGTAGTTGAAAATCTGCTCAATAATAAAAGTAGCAGTATAAGAAAACATTTTTGTACATAACTTGTCTTTCGAAATTCAATATCTCAAGTTCAACAACCCTTCTATCAACTGATTCCAGTTGACTTTTAAGTAAATCTAACTCACTCGATGCTGAATAAAGTTAAAAGCACAGCTCGGTTCATCATAAATGAATTATTGACATTTGACATCGTACATTGAATATTTGATTTTTTCATGACATTGTTCGTAAGCCACCTTAAGGCTTCATAAAACCTTATAACGTTCACGAGACCTTATAAAAAATCCAGCAGAGTTTCAATAGAACGTAACAAAGAAAAACTTCAAATGAAATATATGATGATAATAACCATAAAAAAGACCAAAGAATAAAATATGCCATGAAAAAGTTGGAAGGGCTTTGAAGTATGACGAAAATTGTTGGATCAAACGACTCATATGTTAGGCCTGTTTATCGCTCATTTTATCACTGTGGTATCTGACTGACTTTTCGATTCAAAAAAAAAAAAATCATACGAAGCAAAAAAAATCTTCACATGCAACGGATAAAAAAGTGGAAAGTAACCGAACTTATCGTTAGTGCTCGGTCGAAAATAAATGAGTTTATACAACGCGATGTCTGTTGTTTCTCTACCGGAATCCAGGGCGAATGAACTTATTTCGGGAACCGGAAGTATAAGTACGTGCCCACATCTGATATGCAAGAAACGCGTAGCAAGAAAATACGCCAAATTTCCAAGATTTTTTTTTTCATTCTAATAGAATAAAGGGGTCTTTACCTTGGGGTATTTCTACTGTCTTTAATCTTTTTAAGCTATTTAAACATGTGTTTTTTCCTTGTTTTCAAAGCCTGTGACATTATTAATTGTTCAAGTCACTTATCTGTAATTTAAAAGTTTTACAGAGACGTCTGTCTCGGTCTCATGTGAGAATAAACAAATATGGCGAGGAGTAAACAAACGTTCGAGCCAACCCGATATAGACCAATGGAGAATACGAAAAAAAATCAAACATTTTTCTTAAAGTCTGATGTTATAATTTCACTACTCATAAAATGAAGAAAAAAAACCGATTCCAGTTAGGGCAGCACACAAATTTCTCACCTTAATCAAACAGACTCATGTGTATTTCTAATAGGATAAAAAATACATGTAGAACTTAAGGTAAAATTAAATAAATTCGTGAAATATATGAACCGAAGTGAAAATTATACGTGGCAAAAATTCTCGAACAAGATCGTAACCATACAGTTAAACTTTCATAATACTTAAGTAATATAGAGTCGCCAATTGAATTCTAGAGAGCAAAATAATTAACGCGTTAGGTGTCGACGAACGAGAAGAGAAATTTTACTTGCAACACAGACGAGCGAAAATTAACGTCTAGGTTGAAAGTGTGGCAAGACAGCATAGGATGAGACTTGGTTAGAAAATTATATGACGATTTTTTATTGCTTCATTCATTAATTTTTCACTGTAAACATAACTATATCGCTTACATGAATATTATAATATTTTCACATCAACTTATAACACTATAAAACTCTTACAAAGTTGACACTCATGCATCTGACAATTAATCATTTCGTTTAAATCTCCTTAAAAATTCTTCTTTCAATATTTTTGGTTCATCTATCTGCGTCTAAGAGTCAATTAAAATTAATACATTTCACAGAACGAGATGCACCGAATCTCGTACAATATCGAATGAAATTTCTATAATATATTTTTTTTTTATAAATCATTTCCTAAACTTGCTAAAATGATTAAATTTAAGAATACATTGGGTTTAACGAGGATACGTAAATTTTCAAAACTTTGGTCATCTGTTGTACTGTATAGCCTATACAATCAAGAGATTTATTATTCTCGTAGATAATTATTTTTTTATCGACGTAGGAAGCTCATGCTGGCTATTTACAAACATACGTCATCCTTAATACTATATACATCTACTATTCTGTTTATTTATTTTGCGAATATCGTGTGGCCAATCGTGTTTTTTTTTTAATTATTGATGCAGCCCATAAATTCATCAAGATTTTAGGCCATCATTCAAAAAAATGTGCTTATCCACTATTCTGTTTATTTATTTTGCAAATATCGTGTGGCCAATCGTGTTTTTTTTAAATTATTGATGCAGCCCATAAATTCATCAAGATTTTAGGCCATCATTCAAAAAAATGTGCTTATCCACTATTCTGTTTATTTCTTTTGTGAATATTATGTGGCCATTCGTGTTTTTTTAAAAAATATTCATGCAGTACATAAATCCTTGCTCATCAACACTTTAGGCCATCATTCAAAAAAATGTGCTTATCCACCTTATCCTCCTCTTTAGTTTCAATGACATCCACATTAATTGCAAAAATACTACTTTCTGGGCAACTCTTACGATGATTATTTGTGTGACTCGTTACCGGAATTTCCGTACTTCCAGTCTCGTTTACCGATCGCGTACTGTCGCTTCTGTTCAGCTTGAATTTCTTCAGATCAACAACCGTCGAGTTTGGTATAACCTCTTTCTTAACAAATCTCTTGTGGACCAAATGACCACGTCCAGTCTCGTCATCATCGGCTGTGCCTTCCTTTGAACAACACTGAGACTCCTTGCAATGTTTGCCATAGCAACGAATTAGACAGGGACTCTTTTCCGCATTTGGTTTCATCTGAAAATAGAAAATAATACACGCGTTTTTTTTTTTTTTTTTTTTTTTTCATTTAGTTGGACATCGTTGACCACTTTTTAAAATTTCATTGTCGATTGCTGATTTTCATGAGGGAAATGCTTTTATACTAGTAGTACCTCCCTCTGGAAAATCAACAACGATTACAACAAAATACTTTTTGGTATTCTGTTTCCAAGCTCGTTGCAAAACGATAGACAATTAATTTTCTCCATTAAATCAAAATCTTCGTATTCTCAAAAAAGAGGATGTGGCTATCTCAATTTTTGCATAATTTTATAAATTTGGAAAATTATCAGGGTGCATAAAATCCTAAAATGGCTTTTACTGAAATTTAATGATCTATCAATAGTGTTTATTGCAGTTTTAGTTTACCAACTGAGTCAGTATGACATCAAGGACTCCCGATAAAAAATTCAAAGACAGACCGAGCATTGTTTATCGTAGATTCTGCACTTCTGCTTTGTAAAAAATTAAGTTATCCAAATAATAATGAAAAATAATGAACTTTGACTTTGAACGTTTAAAACTTCTTTGTCATTCAATGCGGACAGACATTTTCCAGTTTTTTTTTATCGATATGTGCTCACCTTGTGAAATTCTGGTTGTATGGTGACTTGAGTTATTCCCATTTCGAGGAAAAATCCTGTCACCTGATCAGTAATACTCGCATAAACCATCGGATCTAAAAATATTATGTGCGCAGTACAGATGACCTTTTCACCTGCCAGATGCCAAACATGCAGATCATGAACGTTTACAATTCCAGGAAATGCCGCCAACAATTCTTTCTTCAGCGAATCTATATTTATGTGATTGGGTATCGTTTGCAGAAGTATAAGTCCAGATTCTCTCACTGCGAAAGAAAAAAATAAATCTTAATGATGCTTGACTATCAATTAAACAATTATTATTTTACGCTTTTGATTTCCAAAAAAATTATCATGCACGAGTCATTGCACAGGCAATATTCATCTTGCGTTAAATTATCATTTCCTCTTTTTTATCCAGCGTTGGAAATTTTGAATTTTCTTTTTACCCTTCAACTTTTTTTTCAATGACACAAGCTGGAGGCTGCTCAAGTGTCAGAGAAACTGATGCAAATTTATTGAATAATTGCTTTGTAATATGCCGAATGTTTTCGAGCAAAAGAAAATTCTGATGAGATGCCAAAGAATTATACAATGTCATAAAAATGTAATTTTCCCCGAATACGTTCGGCATCCTAGAAAAGAAATTTCTCAAAGCTTTTGTTACCGGCTGAGTATGTGTCACATGGCCTTAAGAGGAAAATTTGATAAATATTGATTGTTCTCAATAATGCCATAATTTATGGAAGTAACGATGAATTTTAATGTTTCTTCAAATTCCATATTATATACAGTTTTGTGAAATCGGAAATTACCAACTGCTCTTGATAAAATCAGAGTCCTGTCTTACCGATTCCTCCTTTCAGTAATTAAAAGTCAATAAAATAATGAAAAATATTCTCAGTAATTTGTTAATTAAAGAGCAAACTCGATATTTTGTTTACCGAAATCGATTTTAAGATTACAGTTTAATGTTAAATTTGCTTGTTTGGATGAAGGTAATCGTAGCTTTCGTTTAACTGGGAATTGATTGATCAAACTTTGATGAAAAAATGTATTGCAGTATTTTTTCTCATACTTACTGTACGGATAGCTCAGAACGAGAAGTAATATCGCCGAAATTATAGCGAAAATAGGATCGATGAATTTGGCAAGATGGGCGTCGGTAAAGTAGACAATTATCGAAGCTATTACAACGAGAAAGCAGCCGAGAACGTCACGCAACATTTCACGAAAACCCTGACGTCTTGGCAATGCCAGAGGACTTGCTCTGTTTGGAACGGATGATAACTTTTGCTCGCCTTCCACGACACTCTCCGGGCGCACATTTCTAAAAAATCCATGCAATAAATATTTTGTTTATTAACTAATCGACAGATTGTCATTTTGTCGAATGGATAAATTATAAAATTGCTTCATGACATATTGACCTTTGCAAAATGATGTTGCCCTCTTTGGTAACGTGCAAAAATATGCCCTGATTGAAGGTGTAACCGCCGATTATTATGTAACAAAATGCGTTCAATAGAATACCGGATACTCCGATGCACATAACCGGAAGTGGATGATGCATCTCGTCGAGATGATCTATGTGAATTAGAGTCTGGAGTGCCTCGACGAGAAGTGAAAAGCAAAATGATGCGAGAAGAACGCAACAGACGAGCATTGTCAGAATGTCAATTCTTGCCCAGCCAAAAGTATTCTTCATTCTTCGGTCGGAGGATGATTGCTAAAACAATAAAACAATAATTAAGTAAAATTTTGGCGACACACAATTTCGAGATTTGAAAAAATATACATTAATGGGGGTCACTCTGAACATATGAAAATATGAAAAAGTTTTTTGCTCTACTTATTTTATACAACTTCAACTCCAAACCATTTTTTAGACGTTATAGTCTAAAACTATTCAAAAAACGATGCATAAGAGATCTTCAAAAATTCTGTTACACGTCTTTGAGATATTTTTGTTTTTCTATATTGAATCTTATTTTTTATTCGGGTTCACAAAACTATGGAGGAGCTTTATGTAATGGATACAAAAATCAAAATGTAGAATTATAAATTAAAAGCGATTGGACCCTCGATGCATTTTTTTTTTGTCATGGTGTTATTAGTTTTCGTAAATTTTAACTTTCAGTAACTTTTTTGCACTTCAAGAATTATAATTTCTGGATTAGACTATTCTGCTCTAGCATTAATCAAACTTCGGAGAAAATTGATTCTGTGCACAGTCTAATAAAGAAAATGTTATTGGAAACAAACCCAGATAATGCCCCTTTTGGATGACAAAAAAATTGTCAGAACGAATAATTGGTCAAACTTCTCGAATATTCGGCATATTTTTATCTCTTTTTTTTTTGCATACCTTTGTTTTACTCGGCACTGATACAGCTGAGCCTTTCTCATCCCCATTTATGTATATCGACGAATCGCTCGAACCGCTGCTACTTTTCCAACTGTCCCTGTGCGCATACTAAAAACAAAAAAAGTATTCGAAAATTAAAACAGTTGCCTTTTGCCAAAATTTCGCGTAATTTGTGATTTCTTCATTTTCATTATTGTTACAAGATGTAAACAATTGTCTGTGATTGAAGATTTTAAATAATTGCAGTTGAAAGAAATTTATGTCGAAGAGGAAATTTCACCAAGATGGACGACATAAAAGCTGAACAATCATTTATCAAGTTTTTTTACTTTCTTTCTTCTGTTAGCGAGCAAAAAATGAATATTTCGAATATTGATTGTCCCTTTCAAATGGATTTTTTGTCACACACCAATGAGATTGGGTGGGGAGGTAAACAATTTGTATTTGTTCGAATACGTTATGTGACTCGATCCGAGATTCGACGAGAATTTGAGGGCTGGTATTGACAATGAAATGAAGCGTCTGAATTCGTGAATATTGATCAACACTCTGGAATGAGTTTCATGAGGGCTCAAGCTAAATACTGACCTTGACAGAAGCGATGCAACCGATGAGAGCGACGATGTTGCAAAGCATGTGGTATGCGTTGAGCAAAAGGGTCAGCGAGTGTGTGACATGACTGGCGATTATCTCAACAACGAAGAAAGCCGTGGTAAAGAAGAGAACGAGATAGAGCTGGACTGGTTGAAGCCTCCTGAACCATTCTTTAACAGCCATGACCCTGATGCGCCGTTACAGAAACAAATGGCGTCTGGTTTGCTACACTTTTTTTAAAACTTTTTTCTTCTTCTATGGATTATAAATCCCTCATCACCGAAGGTGAAGATACTTCGATGAGATACAAGCGAGAATTTCTTCTTTACTTCTTCTTCTTCTTCTTCTTTCGTCTCCGGAGCTAACGTTGAGTCAACTGCCCGACCCCGTTGCCCTCGTCTTTCCTTTAGGAATAATTTCTTTATTACAATAAAACGAAATAAAGGAATTAAAAGATATTAAAAATTAACCCTTTGCTTCTAAACGGCGAAATAAATTAAATTCGAGATTTTTTTAAGCGATATTTTATGCCAGGTACAATTGATACTGTGGTGGTCATTTCGAACGAATGTAATTGGTATATTTTTAGTTTCTTTTATATATACACTGCGAGTAATCGAGCATGTTGAATACAATTTTAGTCACATTGAATTAAAAATCCAACAATTTTTTTTGAACAGTGTATAAAGTTTTTATTGTTCGATTGTAAATTGTATTCACGTCATATTTCGATTGTGTAAAAATCGAATTGTTTATAGAGTATAATTTGCAAATATTGCTTCACCCATTTCATCGATTTTACATGCTGTACATTCTTGTATATGTGTAAATTGTGCCTCATTACAACGGGGCTGCTTTTTATCAATTGTTTATTTTTGTCAATTATTCGCCATTAACTAAAATCATCCAGCACTAAAATCCATCGGCAATAGTTTTCATTCAATTAGTAGATAATTTTATTATCATTTGTTCTTCTTATCCAAATTATTAAAAAAAGTAAACATAATATGAAATTTCGTCATTACAGCACAAGTTTATTAATTATATTGTAATGATATAATCTGCTCTTGATTTATACTCAACTCTCAGTATCACTGCTCTTTACTCGTAATTGCTGAATTTTTACCTGATTTTGCTTGAGACACCGGTGACTCATGCTCTATGAAATAAAAAACTTTTTCATTGAACACGAATGACCCCTGGACTCGTGGCTGTTTTGACATTGGGTATTTTCACAGATCTCACAATATTGAGCATATGATATCTCATATGATATATATTTATAGACAAATTCGTTTCTATAAAAAAATATTGGCATAGATCCACGCAGACAAGTTTTTTCACATGTAGGCATTAGAAATTCCGAAAATAATACAAGATTTGGTTTTTTTCATTTTAAGAATACTTTTCATTTTTTTTTTTTATCGATTCTCCTATTTTATATTTTTAAACAAAAACACTCCATCTTCCCAAAAATCTTGTTCAATTTAATATTCAAATTATTTGAAATATTTTGAGCGCTTCAATATGGTTATTAGGAAAAAAGCAAAAATGGCGAAAGAAAAGTTTTCTCTATGACGAAGTAAAATTCTGGATATTCGATTAATTTTTTAATTTTTATTGTTCCATTTGTTTAAAATTTTCATGTAAAAGATAATTTATAAATATGCGTTTGACGTTTGATTATCAATTAATTATATAATCGAATTATCAATATTAATTTTTTTAGGGCTTTACTCTCGATCTTATTCAATTAAAAAAAAAGCTCCATAATAATCTGACTTTGAAATACCCGCGATTATCCGAATTGCTAGATCCTCTCCTCTATATCAACAAAGATAAATTTCACACGATAAAAATAGATCAGGAGCTTCACGATTCACGGATCCACGTGTAGTTACGCCAAGCTTATTCCAATGGACATTTCGAGCATTAGAATTTCTTTATTATTTTAATTCATGATACTAATACATTACAGATAATTACCGGTCGATTATCCGAATTGCTAAATTCTCTCGTCTATATCAACAAAGATAAATTTCACACGATAAAAATAGATCAGGAGCTTCGCGATTTACGGATCCACGTGTAGTTACGCCAAGTTTATTCCAATGGACATTTCGAGTATTAGAATTTGTTTATTATTTTCATTCATGATACTAATACATTATAGATAATTACCAGTCGCGTTTCGTTGTGAATATTCAGTATCCAACACCAGTTTGTCACAATTTCCCTTCGCAGTTTAATTATTCACTTTAATGTAATAAAATTCAAGTGGAATATTCACAATGCGATGAAAGAATATATTCCTCTTTTATAAATCGTATTCGTCCAATATAGACGTTCTGGAATTCAGCATTAGTCTTTTTTCATTCACTCTCGAAATTCAATTTTTTTTTAAATGAAACATAATAATTGAATTTATTTAAAATCAATTTTTCATTATAGACTTTTTTCGGCTGCAGAGAATAAAAATTGAGAATTGATGAAAAAAAAATTGAGAATGAACTTGAAATTATTATTTTTTTTGTTCAATGTCAAAGAGTAGAAGAGTCGTGTGGCAAAGACGAATTTATGTTGTCGTAGCGGCGTCTCGATGTCAACTACTGAACTCGTGTAACATGGGTCATCCTAACGATAGCCGTTAATAGCGGCACTAACAGCGGCTGTATAGGAGGAGATCAGGTCGGCTTGACTCTCCGGTATCTGCGATAAGATGATCAACTTTTCACTTCGCCCAGTACAATACATTATTATACCCCTATGATGCCTGGCATAGCTGCGATAATTCATTTCTTCGACACTAATAACTGACCTGACTCATATCGCTCGACTTTTTCATTTGGTTTATTGACACTTTCCGTTTGTCAAGACCGTTCGCACGAAAAATCTTTTTTTTCGTCCCATCGTTTTTTTTTTTCAATAATTCACCAGAGTCGAATACTGGATTTAAGCCCAATAATGGATTTAAACTCAATAAATAATTTTAGTCATTTGATTAGCCAATTTTAGATCATCTTCTTAAACTCAACATTTTGGCAAATAAAAATTCTTAAATCTTCCATTCATATGCAACATTCGAAAAAGAATTATATAGAAAAATATTTGTAACAATTTAATTTGTATATAGTTGCGTAATTTGTTCCTTTGATTAAAAATTAACATATTCGTCACATTTATCGTTTTAATCAGAGATCATTCCGTAAAAGAAATCTTGTTAAAGTTTCATTTTATAGTAGAGTTACTAAGAGACTTTGAAGAATTTCTTCAATCTCGATTTTAATTTCACATCAGATGTCTCATTAATGCACTCAATATATGTGCAATTGACATTTGAAAATATTCAAAATAATCAGTTATTTATCCCAGGCCATATTTTTTTTGTGCATCGGACATTTCAGGGTAAAATTGTAACGATTTTCAGCATTTTTCTTTTTGATGGAATTTTTTTGAAAATAATAAGATTTTTTTATTTATATATTGTATAATATATATTGCTGCTTCGAAATCTTCCCGCGCAAAATTTAGCGGGAGAGCGGCTTCATCGTCTTATCTGGTAACCTCCTGCTTACTCGAAGTATACGAGTTAATTGAAAGATTCAATGACAAAATTGAGTTTGTTAATCATTCCTTTCATCTCTTTCGATTATACTCAGTGACTGTCAAATATGACGGAGAAAGAAAGAATCATAAAAGTGTCAACTAGGAATATTCCAATACAAATGTATATAAAATGTTTTTATGTACTATAAAATATACATAAAAAATTAAAAATGTTTCCACATAAAATATTCAACTTTCAAACTAACGTATAGAATGATCAATAAAAGGAACCATTTTCTTTTTACTCTCAGACATATATAAGGCACGTGAGAAAAATTTATATAACATTTTGTTAAAATTGATTTTCGAGTTGCATTTTTCACGAGTACTTTTCTGGGGTCGAGCTTCGAACGAATCTTAAGGAACTCTTACTTATCTCATCGAGAGAGACACGAGAGGGATATCTCATATTATAAGAGACAGTAAACACTCTTTACAAATAGAACACGCGATATCGATGATTCTAAGCGTGAACGTATTAGTTTACTCGTCAGTGATGATTCCTTACACTTCGACCAAGTGATTCATGAATAATTCGTCAATTTGTCCCTCCAGTAAACTTCAGTTCAATATTATCTGCATTAAATTAATTATCGCTATAGTGATTTATTCTTTTATCACTGAATTCATGCATATTTCTTTCGATTTTAAATCTTTTTATTTATTATTTTTATTTGTTTTTCAATTCATTCGGTCAATAAACTTATTGATAAATACTAACAAGTTAATTCATGGAAAATCGATGCCTCCAAATTTTAGCTTTGTGTGTTATTTGTGTATGGATATTCATAAAACTTGCTGCTATATTTTACTCTAACATTTAATTTGATAATTTACAATGAGGGGAAGTAAATTTTCTGAATATAAAAAATTACAGTGTCGATACAGCTGACCAAAAAATCAATCAAATGTCATCCGATTTTTGAAACTTGTTCCTTGGTAGTTTTTGAGTTCGTTGCTTTTTAATGTAAACTTTTCTCGGTCACTGCTGGCCTCCACTGCTCAAAACCAATTATTTGCCCGAGGGGAATTTAGATGCACGACAAAGCATCATATAATAAAAATATTGGTGTGAGAGGCCTATAGTAACTGGCGTACATTATATATATAGTATACTTATTTTACTAAAAAAATCAGTGGGTGGAATAATGCTTTGTATATATATATATATATACAAAGCATTATTCCACCCACTGTTTTTTTACTAAAATAAGTATTAATCATTTTGAATGTTTTTATTTCCAATCGAACAGTGCTCATTATTCAGCTGCTCATTTCTCTCTTGGAATTAAAAATCATTTCTTAAATATAAAATTAAGCAAATTTCAGACAAATTTGAAAAAAAAAAAATCATTTTTTTCATAGCACTAGAATAAGCCTTTAGCAAGGTCTGAAAAATTTAGTTTTTTATTATAGAATGTACTATAAAAATTTCGAATCAATGAATAACGACTGATAGATTTTATTCAAAATTTCGTTCATAACAACCACAACGATATTTTTTTTTTAATTTGAACATTGGCATCGAAAACTTTTTCTGTTTTCCTAAAACCCACTAAAAGGGGAAATATTTTTTTTTAAGGGTCCTGTTAATTTGGCCTAGAATGGTCGATATATCTCCACACATTGTGCAGAACGTTATGCGGTTGACGAGAGCAAAGCAAAGCACAAAACTCTGTGGCTGGCTCTCTCGGTGTTATGTAGAGTTGGAAGGACGTATATCAGAGACACTAGTTGCCAACATCCGGACTCTGTTCAACGACAACGAGGTTTCAGTCACGAATTACACGAGAGACAGGCCTTCGATCGTCATCGTTTCGTTGTTCTCTCGGTTCCAATCGCAAATAAATTTGAACACACACACACACACACACACACACATATATATATATATATCAATAAAACTTATAAAATATAATCAACAAAAATGAACGTAAAAATCGTTGCCTTTAGCACCTTCATTTCATCTATACATAAATTTTGACTCGAAAAATATCGTTTTCTAATATGGGAAAATGTGAAAATTGGTTTTAAAAAAGTAGATACTTTGTTAAAATGAAACTGTCGAATGAAAACTTTTCAAAACTTCCAGAATTACCCTGTTGCTTGACATCGATATAAAATTGACTAAATTATTAAAAACAATTTTTTACTATCTTATCACAATAGTTTGTCTCGCTCTCGCTGCTGTTGACCCACAAATAGCATTTATAATAATTAATTTTGCTAGGGACATGATGGATCATTTTCGCATTACAAGTTTTATGATCGGAAGTGATCGATTAAAATTCCAATTCTACAAATCTTCATTACTATAATTTATTATTACGGCAACTCACCTCGACTGCAAATTATTGATGTTCTTACACGAGCAATTTTAAATCACGTGGTTGACGATTAACGAAAACAAAAAAAAACGATCGATCGATGATCTATCAAACAGGATTTTTAATGGAACGAACCAATTTGCTTCGAACACGATAAATGCTTTTTTTTTATCTTCTTCCAATTCTTGGATTATTCGTGGTGTAATAACTCGAGCTAATAAACTCGATCATTGCTCACCGTTCGATCACCAATGTCGAAGTAGGCAGTAGAGATAACACAAAATTATTATCAGAACCTACATCGCTTCAACGAGATGGATAGACACGACGCACAGAGTAACACGCTCATACACACCCACACACTCACAAATAGACACAATCTCTATTCGAGGGACAAAGAGAAAACGAATGAGATAAAATCCTTGTCTCATTGCGGTTGTCGTTTTTACGCGAGCCATATATCAGCTATTTAACGAACGTTTAAGATGATTAGTGCAAACATATATATATATATATATATATATATATATATATATATATATATATATATATATTTATATATGTATATATTTAAAAATATTTAAAAAAACATCCATCCCTCTATAGTCGATGAATTTTCATATGTATTATTGTTGAAGAAAAGTGGGGCGATGAAAAAATGTATTCTTGAAATATGCTAAGAAAACTGGATGACCATGCAAATATTTTTACACGTGCACGAAGACTTCATGTTTCTTTTAAATTAGCTTGTCGTCCGGGATCGTAAAGTGTTTCAGTGCAAATCTCAATCAATTGCGCGATACTGCAAACACGTGTTTACATATATATGTATATGTATATATGTCATCGTAATGCACATAACTTTGACAATACTTGATAAATTTTCTTTTTTCCATTGTGGACTCAATTTCTAATGCGGGTGAATGCTTTATTTTTTTACCTAACGCAACACACGTCATAAATATTGATGCGTATATATCGTATGCATATATATAGAGACATTCGTCGTTCTATAATGATTTATTATGTCCACTATAGTCGCTACATATTTTTTTCTCGAAAGCAGGAGGATTTTCTTATATGCTATAAAAAAACAGACGAGAAACGTGGCTGAAACACACACGTAACATTGGAACAAAATACCACTGCAAATACCAATAACGCGTCTCGCTACAGTTTTGCTGCAATGCTCACAACAGACTGAAAAGATTAGGGGTCACATTCGTTCGATACCTGACTTAGCCCATGTGGCTCCTATATTGAATAACGTTTCAATTCCAGTGTGATTATAAGATTTGGCTAATAATGTCCTTGATGAAACTGCTGAATAGACAAAAAAATAACGTACAATGCATTTCTTAGGGATAGAAAGAAAAAGTGAAATTGAAAAACAATTAAAACAACGCAAAACATAAAAGGTGGCGAATTAAAACTTGGATATTCTCCTCCGATAATTTCTACCCTTTTAAAAATCTACTATGACTTTCTCAATATTGTCAATTTACTAGAAAGACGTTTGTGAATGTGGAAAAATCATGAGAAAACTAAATGTGGGTTTCAATTTGCACGTTGTTTCGTTTAGTTTCATAACGCAAACACTGCCATGTGGACATTTTACAGAAAACATTAATGTCAATAAAAGTTCGCTTCGAGGAGAAAGCAAATATGGCTGAATATTCGTTTATCCATGCATTTGTTAACAAAAAAAAGTAATCATTGCCTAATTATTTGAATAGGCGAATGGATTTTTTGAACGCAAAGATTTAACTCTTTGAAAAATTCTAATTAGCATCGAGAAAATTGAAAAATTTTATAATTGCTAATCCTGCCTTTAGATAGTTTGATAACTCGAACTCGAACTTTAGTTATTTCAACTCACGTAATCACCGTGGTTTATTTATGCAAATATTTTCTATTTTATCACATTTCGTCGGTATGATTGAGGTTGCATAGAGATGTATCATTAAGTTGACAGAGAGCACGATATTATTTTTATCAAAAGAAGATGTCCTTTAAAACCAGTTGCAATAATTCCTAAATTATCAAAATTAAAAGGTCACTCGACTGCTTCGTCGATTGATTTTTCCATTTTAAAGCTGTGTCGTACAAATCGATATAGTTTAAAGTAATAATTCTTATCTCATTACATTAATGCTTGCAAACGATCGCTATATAGGTACACGTGTTGATTTTCCTAACTAGTTGAGCTCCATAGGTAGTACATGAATAGTTGACTGATAACATTTTCCAATGCAAAATTTGTGAGTATTCGTATAAACATCGAAATGTTTCGAGCTAAATGCGCCGATAAAGCTTGGAAAAATCGATTAATTAGTCATAGAGTTCTGCAAACAGCATCATGTAGGTGCATTTATTCACTGATTAAAAGAAGGTACAAGTTGAAACTTACAAATATGCTTTTATCGACATTTTCTTGCATTTGGCAAGCCTCCACGAGAAATCGATTCTCACAATTTTAGGCACTTTATAGACACAATCATTAATATATAAATTGCCATTTATATTTTTTCGCCTTGTTTCCAATTCCACAGGTGAAGTTTGAAATTCGAAAATTCATAAGATTTAAAAAAAAGGGGTATAAAGCTCTCCCTTTTTTTTAGATTTTCGCCAAAGTTTTGAAACATCCTCAAACGACGTATGTCAGTGACCTAATTTAAGAGCTTTCACATTTGCTTTCACATTTGCAAAACTATCAAACCAAATAAATGGAAATTTTAGTGTACAATCCAGTTAGTAGTATCCTATAAGGTGATATTCATAGAATTGTGGAAATCAAAAAAAAAAATTACAGTTTGCATTACCACCAGTTATCTGTAAAATAAAAATGGATTTACTGACCTTCAAAGCTAGTTATGCAAAAAATTCTTTATGTCACCCTATGCAGTAATCAAAAACTTACACACTGGGTACTTGTACATTTTTTTAGGTGCAAAACTTCGGCAAAACTATTTGCACGAAAATTTTTGTGGTAAGATTACCTGCATACAAGCCGTGGCCGATCAGTTTTCCCCAAATTTGGTTCGCGAACAGTCCGCTAACGAATCATATATACTTGAACGCTAGCGGCGTCTTCTTCGTACTGTAATATATAGTGATAGTGGGAAGAGCCAAGTGTTTCTGTCTCCCGGGCGTATTACCACAGAGCGAAAGAGAGAGAGAGCGAGAGAAACAGAGAGAGGGAGAGAGAGAAAGCGAGACCGCTGCAGTACGCCATGTCTTTAGTCATGTTCATTTGATATGAAAAGTCAAGGTGTTTTAGGTATCCAAGATAATGCAGGGTCAGACTTTCTTTGTGCTTTACATGAATTGCGAAAATCGCAAGATATTTGAATAACTATCGTCGATCAAATATTTTGCAATGATAGGTTAATTATTTATTTTACAAAGATGATAACGATTAAAAATAATATGAATTAAATATAGTAGATTGTCTTATTTCTAAGAATAATGACAATACTTTTAATTAATTTAGATTTCAGGGGTTATGATGCAATAGTGGCTAAAATAATATAAATTTTAAATCATAGAAACTTTGTTCAAATTGAATAATACGAATTTTCAAGCTGCGATATCTTTGCAATCGTTATCCCTATTGAGATTTGATAGGGGGGTTTTGGAAAGGTCGCGAGTAGACTTAAAGAATGGCGCTAGTTTCATCCAAATATGTCAATGATTTCTATTCCTTGAGGCACTTTAAAAATTCGCGAAATCAGAAGCAAAGGGAAAAAATCGCTCGTTCAATTTGAAAAATCTTGAAAAATATTTAAATAAATGGCAGCTCAACCGGGCCGGTTGACAAATACCACATGAGAGCCCGTTGAAAAATCTACTTTACGAGGGCCGGTTGAAAAGTCTACTTTACGAGGGCCGGATGAAAAGTCTACTTTAAGTCTACTCCTCGTAAAGACGAGGGCCGGTTGAACAGTCTACTTTAAGAGGGCCGGTTGAAAAATTGACTTTACGAGGGCCGGTTGAAAAATCTACCTTACGAGGGCCGGTTGAAAAATTGACTTTACGAGGGCCGGTTGAAAAATCTACCTTGCGAGGGCCGGTTGAAAAATCTACCTTACGAGGGCCGGTTGGAAAATTTACTTGACGAGGGCCGGTTGAAAAATCTACCTTACGAGGACCGGTTGAAAAATTGACTTTACGAGGTCCGGTTGAAAAATGTAACTTACGAGGGCCGGTTGAAAAATCTACCTTACTAGGGCCGGTTGAAAAATTTACTCTACGAGGGCTGGTTAAAAAATTGACTTTACGAGGGCCGGTTGAAAAATCTACCTTACGAGGGCCGGTTGAAAAATTGACTTTACGAGGGCCGGTTGAAAAATTTACTTTACGAGGGCCGGTTGAAAAATTTACTTTACGAGGGCCGGTTGAAAAATTGACTTCACGAGGGCCGGTTGAAAAATCTACCTTACGAGGGCCGGTTGAAAAATCTACCTTACGAGGGCCGGTTGAAAAATTTACCTTACGAGGGCCGGTTGAAAAATGCAACTTACGAGGGCCGGTTGAAAAATCTACCTTACGAGGGCCGGTTGAAAAATTGACTTTACGAGGGCCGGTTGCAAAATCTATCTTGCAAGGGCCGGTTGAAAAATCTACCTTACGAGGGCTGGTTGAAAATCTACCTTACGAGGGCGAGTGGAAAAATCTACCTTACGAGGGCCGGTTGAAAAATCTACCTTGCAAGGGCCGGTTGAAAAATCTACCTTGCGAGGGCCGGTTGAAAAATCTACCTTACGAGGGCCGGTTAAAAAATTTACTTCATGAGGGCCGGTTGAAAAATCTTCCTTACGAGGGCCGGTTGAAAAATTGACTTTACGAGGGCCGGTTGAAAAATTGAATTTACGAGGGCCGGTTGAAAAATTGACTTCACGAGGGCCGGTTGAAAAATCTACCTTACGAGGGCCGGTTGAAAAATGTAACTTACGAGGGCCGGTTGAAAAATCTACCTTACGAGGGCCGGTTGAAAAATTTACCTTACGAGGGACGGTTGAAAAATCTACCTTACGAGGGCCGGTTGAAAAATCTACCTTACGAGGGTTGGTTGAAAATTCCATCTTGAAAGGGCCGGTTGAAAAATCGACCTTACGAGGGCTGGTTGAAAATCTACCTTACGAGGGCGGGTGGAAAAATCTACCTTACGAGTGCCGGTTGAAAAATTGACTTTACGAGGGCCGGTTGAAAAATCTACCTTACGAGGGCCGGTTCAAAAATATAACTTACGAGGGCCGGTTGAAAAATTTACCCCACGAGGGCCGGTTGAAAAATTTACCTTACGAGGGCCGGTTGAAAAATTGACTTCACGAGGGCCGGTTGAAAAATGTAACTGACGAGGGCCGGTTGAAAAATCTACCTTACGAGGGCCGGTTGAAAAATTTACTTTACAAGGGCCGGTTGAAAAATCTACCTTACGAGGGCCGGTTGAAAAATTTACCCCACGAGGGCCGGTTGAAAAATTTACCTTACGAGGGCCGGTTGAAAAATCTTCCTTACGAGGGCCGGCTGAAAAATTGACTTTACGAGGGCCGGTTGAAAAATTGACTTCACGAGGGCCGGTTGAAAAATGTAACTTACGAGGGCCGGTTGAAAAATTTACCTTACGAGGGCCGGTTGAAATATCTACCTTACGAGGGCCGGTTGAAAAATTTACTTCACGAGGGCCCGTTGAAAAATCTTCCTTACGAGGGCCGGTTGAAAAATTGACTTTACGAGGGCCGGTTGAAAAATTGACTTTACGAGGGCCGGTTGAAAAATTGACTTCACGAGGGCCGGTTGAAAAATCTACCTTACGAGGGCCGGTTGAAAAATTGACTTTACGAGGTCCGGTTGAAAAATGTAACTTACGAGGGCCGGTTGAAAAATCTACCTTACTAGGGCCGGTTGAAAAATTGACTTTACGAGGTCCGGTTGAAAAATGTAACTTACGAGGGCCGGTTGAAAAATCTACCTTACGAGGGCCGGTTGAAAAATTTACTTTACGAGGGCCGGTTGAAAAATCTACCTTACGAGGGCCGGTTGAAAAATTTACCCCACGAGGGCCGGTTGAAAAATTTACCTTACGAGGGCCGGTTGAAAAATCTTCCTTACGAGGGCCGGCTGAAAAATTGACTTTACGAGGGCCGGTTGAAAAATTGACTTCACGAGGGCCGGTTGAAAAATGTAACTTACGAGGGCCGGTTGAAAAATTTACCTTACGAGGGCCGGTTGAAATATCTACCTTACGAGGGCCGGTTGAAAAATTTACTTCACGAGGGCCCGTTGAAAAATCTTCCTTACGAGGGCCGGTTGAAAAATTGACTTTACGAGGGCCGGTTGAAAAATTGACTTTACGAGGGCCGGTTGAAAAATTGACTTCACGAGGGCCGGTTGAAAAATCTACCTTACGAGGGCCGGTTGAAAAATTTACCCCACGAGGGCCGGTTGAAAAATTTACCTTACGAAGGCCGGTTGAAAAATCTTCCTTACAAGGGCCGGTTGAAAAATTGACTTTACGAGGGCCGGTTGAAAAATTGACTTCACGAGGGCCGGTTGAAAAATCTACCTTGCGAGGGCCGGTTGAAAAATCTACCTTACGAGGGCCGGTTGGAAAATTTACTTGACGAGGGCCGGTTGAAAAATCTACCTTACGAGGGCCGGTTGAAAAATTGACTTTACGAGGTCCGGTTGAAAAATGTAACTTACGAGGGCCGGTTGAAAAATCTACCTTACTAGGGCCGGTTGAAAAATTGACTTTACGAGGTCCGGTTGAAAAATGTAACTTACGAGGGCCGGTTGAAAAATCTACCTTACTAGGGCCGGTTGAAAAATTTACTCTACGAGGGCTGGTTGAAAAATTGACTTTACGAGGGCCGGTTGAAAAATTTACTTTACGAGGGCCGGTTGAAAAATTTACTTTCCGAGGGCCGGTTGAAAAATTGACTTCACGAGGGCCGGTTGAAAAATCTACCTTACGAGGGCCGGTTGAAAAATCTACCTTACGAGGGCCGGTTGAAAAATCTATTTTACGAGGGCCGGTTGAAAAATGCAACTTACGAGGGCCGGTTGAAAAATCTACCTTACGAGGGCCGGTTGAAAAATTGACTTTACGAGGGCCGGTTGCAAAATCTATCTTGCAAGGGCCGGTTGAAAAATCTACCTTACGAGGGCTGGTTGAAAATCTACCTTACGAGGGCGGGTGGAAAAATCTACCTTACGAGAGCCGGTTGAAAAATCTACCTTGCAAGGGCCGGTTGAAAAATCTACCTTGCGAGGGCCGGTTGAAAAATCTACCTTACGAGGGCCGGTTAAAAAATTTACTTCATGAGGGCCGGTTGAAAAATCTTCCTTACGAGGGCCGGTTGAAAAATTGACTTTACGAGGGCCGGTTGAAAAATTGAATTTACGAGGGCCGGTTGAAAAATTGACTTCACGAGGGCCGGTTGAAAAATCTACCTTACGAGGGCCGGTTGAAAAATGTAACTTACGAGGGCCGGTTGAAAAATCTACCTTACGAGGGCCGGTTGAAAAATCTACCTTACGAGGGTTGGTTGAAAATTCCATCTTGAAAGGGCCGGTTGAAAAATCGACCTTACGAGGGCTGGTTGAAAATCTACCTTACGAGGGCGGGTGGAAACATCTACCTTACGAGTGCCGGTTGAAAAATTGACTTTACGAGGGCCGGTTGAAAAATCTACCTTACGAGGGCCGGTTCAAAAATGTAACTTACGAGGGCCGGTTGAAAAATTTACCCCACGAGGGCCGGTTGAAAAATTTACCTTACGAGGGCCGGTTGAAAAATCTTCCTTACGAGGGCCGGTTGAAAAATTGACTTTACGAGGGCCGGTTGAAAAATTGACTTCACGAGGGCCGGTTGAAAAATGTAACTTACGAGGGCCGGTTGAAAAATCTACCTTACGAGGGCCGGTTGAAAAATTTACTTTACGAGGGCCGGTTGAAAAATCTACCTTACGAGGGCCGGTTGAAAAATTTACCCCACGAGGGCCGGTTGAAAAATTTACCTTACGAGGGCCGGTTGAAAAATCTTCCTTACGAGGGCCGGTTGAAAAATTGACTTTACGAGGGCCGGTTGAAAAATTGACTTCACGAGGGCCGGTTGAAAAATGTAACTTACGAGGGCCGGTTGAAAAATTTACCTTACGAGGGCCGGTTGAAATATCTACCTTACGAGGGCCGGTTGAAAAATTTACTTCACGAGGGCCGGTTGAAAAATCTTCCTTACGAGGGCCGGTTGAAAAATTGACTTTACGAGGGCCGGTTGAAAAATTGACTTTACGAGGGCCGGTTGAAAAATTGACTTCACGAGGGCCGGTTGAAAAATCTACCTTACGAGGGCCGGTTGAAAAATTTACCCCACGAGGGCCGGTTGAAAAATTTACCTTACGAAGGCCGGTTGAAAAATCTTCCTTACAAGGGCCGGTTGAAAAATTGACTTTACGAGGGCCGGTTGAAAAATTGACTTCACGAGGGCCGGTTGAAAAATCTACCTTGCGAGGGCCGGTTGAAAAATCTACCTTACGAGGGCCGGTTGGAAAATTTACTTGACGAGGGCCGGTTGAAAAATCTACCTTACGAGGGCCGGTTGAAAAATTGACTTTACGAGGTCCGGTTGAAAAATGTAACTTACGAGGGCCGGTTGAAAAATCTACCTTACTAGGGCCGGTTGAAAAATTGACTTTACGAGGTCCGGTTGAAAAATGTAACTTACGAGGGCCGGTTGAAAAATCTACCTTACGAGGGCCGGTTGAAAAATTTACTTTACGAGGGCCGGTTGAAAAATCTACCTTACGAGGGCCGGTTGAAAAATTTACCCCACGAGGGCCGGTTGAAAAATTTACCTTACGAGGGCCGGTTGAAAAATCTTCCTTACGAGGGCCGGCTGAAAAATTGACTTTACGAGGGCCGGTTGAAAAATTGACTTCACGAGGGCCGGTTGAAAAATGTAACTTACGAGGGCCGGTTGAAAAATTTACCTTACGAGGGCCGGTTGAAATATCTACCTTACGAGGGCCGGTTGAAAAATTTACTTCACGAGGGCCCGTTGAAAAATCTTCCTTACGAGGGCCGGTTGAAAAATTGACTTTACGAGGGCCGGTTGAAAAATTGACTTTACGAGGGCCGGTTGAAAAATTGACTTCACGAGGGCCGGTTGAAAAATCTACCTTACGAGGGCCGGTTGAAAAATTTACCTCACGAGGGCCGGTTGAAAAATTTACCTTACGAAGGCCGGTTGAAAAATCTTCCTTACAAGGGCCGGTTGAAAAATTGACTTTACGAGGGCCGGTTGAAAAATTGACTTCACGAGGGCCGGTTGAAAAATCTACCTTGCGAGGGCCGGTTGAAAAATCTACCTTACGAGGGCCGGTTGGAAAATTTACTTGACGAGGGCCGGTTGAAAAATCTACCTTACGAGGGCCGGTTGAAAAATTGACTTTACGAGGTCCGGTTGAAAAATGTAACTTACGAGGGCCGGTTGAAAAATCTACCTTACTAGGGCCGGTTGAAAAATTGACTTTACGAGGTCCGGTTGAAAAATGTAACTTACGAGGGCCGGTTGAAAAATCTACCTTACTAGGGCCGGTTGAAAAATTTACTCTACGAGGGCTGGTTGAAAAATTGACTTTACGAGGGCCGGTTGAAAAATTTACTTTACGAGGGCCGGTTGAAAAATTTACTTTCCGAGGGCCGGTTGAAAAATTGACTTCACGAGGGCCGGTTGAAAAATCTACCTTACGAGGGCCGGTTGAAAAATTGACTTTACGAGGGCCGGTTGCAAAATCTATCTTGCAAGGGCCGGTTGAAAAATCTACCTTACGAGGGCTGGTTGAAAATCTACCTTACGAGGGCGGGTGGAAAAATCTACCTTACGAGAGCCGGTTGAAAAATCTACCTTGCAAGGGCCGGTTGAAAAATCTACCTTGCGAGGGCCGGTTGAAAAATCTACCTTACGAGGGCCGGTTAAAAAATTTACTTCATGAGGGCCGGTTGAAAAATCTTCCTTACGAGGGCCGGTTGAAAAATTGACTTTACGAGGGCCGGTTGAAAAATTGAATTTACGAGGGCCGGTTGAAAAATTGACTTCACGAGGGCCGGTTGAAAAATCTACCTTACGAGGGCCGGTTGAAAAATGTAACTTACGAGGGCCGGTTGAAAAATCTACCTTACGAGGGCCGGTTGAAAAATCTACCTTACGAGGGTTGGTTGAAAATTCCATCTTGAAAGGGCCGGTTGAAAAATCGACCTTACGAGGGCGGGTGGAAAAATCTACCTTACGAGTGCCGGTTGAAAAATTGACTTTACGAGGGCCGGTTGAAAAATCTACCTTACGAGGGCCGGTTCAAAAATGTAACTTACGAGGGCCGGTTGAAAAATTTACCCCACGAGGGCCGGTTGAAAAATTTACCTTACGAGGGCCGGTTGAAAAATCTTCCTTACGAGGGCCGGTTGAAAAATTGACTTTACGAGGGCCGGTTGAAAAATTGACTTCACGAGGGCCGGTTGAAAAATGTAACTTACGAGGGCCGGTTGAAAAATCTACCTTACGAGGGCCGGTTGAAAAATTTACTTTACGAGGGCCGGTTGAAAAATCTACCTTACGAGGGCCGGTTGAAAAATTTACCCCACGAGGGCCGGTTGAAAAATTTACCTTACGAGGGCCGGTTGAAAAATCTTCCTTACGAGGGCCGGTTGAAAAATTGACTTTACGAGGGCCGGTTGAAAAATTGACTTCACGAGGGCCGGTTGAAAAATGTAACTTACGAGGGCCGGTTGAAAAATTTACCTTACGAGGGCCGGTTGAAATATCTACCTTACGAGGGCCGGTTGAAAAATTTACTTCACGAGGGCCGGTTGAAAAATCTTCCTTACGAGGGCCGGTTGAAAAATTGACTTTACGAGGGCCGGTTGAAAAATTGACTTTACGAGGGCCGGTTGAAAAATTGACTTCACGAGGGCCGGTTGAAAAATTGACTTCACGAGGGCCGGTTGAAAAATGTAACTTACGAGGGCCGGTTGAAAAATTTACCTTACGAGGGCCGGTTGAAAAATCTACCTTACGAGGGCCGGTTCAAAAATGTAACTTACGAGGGCGGGTTGAAAAATCTACCTTACTAGGGCCGGTTGAAAAATTGACTTTACGAGGGCCGGTTGAAAAATCTATTTTACGAGGGCCGGTTGAAAAATGCAACTTACGAGGGCCGGTTGAAAAATCTACCTTACGAGGGCCGGTTGAAAAATTGACTTTACGAGGGCCGGTTGCAAAATCTATCTTGCAAGGGCCGGTTGAAAAATCTACCTTACGAGGGCTGGTTGAAAATCTACCTTACGAGGGCGGGTGGAAAAATCTACCTTACGAGAGCCGGTTGAAAAATCTACCTTGCAAGGGCCGGTTGAAAAATCTACCTTGCGAGGGCCGGTTGAAAAATCTACCTTACGAGGGCCGGTTAAAAAATTTACTTCATGAGGGCCGGTTGAAAAATCTTCCTTACGAGGGCCGGTTGAAAAATTGACTTTACGAGGGCCGGTTGAAAAATTGAATTTACGAGGGCCGGTTGAAAAATTGACTTCACGAGGGCCGGTTGAAAAATCTACCTTACGAGGGCCGGTTGAAAAATGTAACTTACGAGGGCCGGTTGAAAAATCTACCTTACGAGGGCCGGTTGAAAAATCTACCTTACGAGGGTTGGTTGAAAATTCCATCTTGAAAGGGCCGGTTGAAAAATCGACCTTAGGAGGGCTGGTTGAAAATCTACCTTACGAGGGCGGGTGGAAAAATCTACCTTACGAGTGCCGGTTGAAAAATTGACTTTACGAGGGCCGGTTGAAAAATCTACCTTACGAGGGCCGGTTCAAAAATGTAACTTACGAGGGCCGGTTGAAAAATTTACCTTACGAGGGCCGGTTGAAAAATTGACTTTACGAGGGCCGGTTGAAAAATTGACTTCACGAGGGCCGGTTGAAAAATGTAACTTACGAGGGCCGGTTGAAAAATCTACCTTACGAGGGCCGGTTGAAAAATTTACTTTACGAGGTCCGGTTGAAAAATGTAACTTACGAGGGCCGGTTGAAAAATTGACTTCACGAGGGCCGGTTGAAAAATCTACCTTACGAGGGCCGGTTGAAAAATCTACCTTACGAGGGCCGGTTGAAAAATTTACCTTACGAGGGCCGGTTGAAAAATCTATTTTACGAGGGCCGGTTGAAAAATGCAACTTACGAGGGCCGGTTGAAAAATCTACCTTACGAGGGCCGGTTGAAAAATTGACTTTACGAGGGCCGGTTGCAAAATCTATCTTGCAAGGGCCGGTTGAAAAATCTACCTTACGAGGGCTGGTTGAAAATCTACCTTACGAGGGCGGGTGGAAAAATCTACCTTACGAGAGCCGGTTAAAAAATTTACTTCATGAGGGCCGGTTGAAAAATCTTCCTTACGAGGGCCGGTTGAAAAATTGACTTTACGAGGGCCGGTTAAAAAATTTACTTCATGAGGGCCGGTTGAAAAATCTTCCTTACGAGGGCCGGTTGAAAAATTGACTTTACGAGGGCCGGTTGAAAAATTGAATTTACGAGGGCCGGTTGAAAAATTGACTTCACGAGGGCCGGTTGAAAAATCTACCTTGCGAGGGCCGGTTGAAAAATCGACCTTACGAGGGCCGGTTAAAAAATTTACTTCATGAGGGCCGGTTGAAAAATCTTCCTTACGAGGGCCGGTTGAAAAATTGACTTTACGAGGGCCGGTTGAAAAATTGAATTTACGAGGGCCGGTTGAAAAATTGGCTTCACGAGGACCGGTTGAAAAATCTACCTTACGAGGGCCGGTTGAAAAATCTTCCTTACGAGGGCCGGTTGAAAAATTGACTTTACGAGGGCCGGTTGAAAAATTGACTTCACGAGGGCCGGTTGAAAAATGTAACTTACGAGGGCCGGTTGAAAAATTTACCTTACGAGGGCCGGTTGAAATATCTACCTTACGAGGGCCGGTTGAAAAATTTACTTCACGAGGGCCGGTTGAAAAATCTTCCTTACGAGGGCCGGTTGAAAAATTGACTTTACGAGGGCCGGTTGAAAAATTGACTTTACGAGGGCCGGTTGAAAAATCTACCTTACGAGGGCCGGTTGAAAAATTGACTTTACGAGGGCCGGTTGAAAAATTTACTTTACGAGGGCCGGTTGAAAAATTTACCCCACGAGGGCCGGTTGAAAAATTTACCTTACGAAGGCCGGTTGAAAAATCTTCCTTACAAGGGCCGGTTGAAAAATTGACTTTACGAGGGCCGGTTAAAAAATTGACTTTACGAGAGCCGGTTGAAAAATCTACCTTACGAGGGCCGGTTGAAAAATTGACTTTACGAGGGCCGGTTGAAAAATTTACTTTACGAGGGCCGGTTGAAAAATGTAACTTACGAGGGCCGGTTGAAAAATTGACTTCACGAGGGCCGGTTGAAAAATCGACCTTACGAGGGCCGGTTGAAAAATTGACTTCACGAGGGCCGGTTGAAAAATCGACCTTACGAGGGCCGGTTGAAAAATTTACTTTACGAGGGCCGGTTGAAAAATTGACTTTACGAGGGTTGGTTAAAAAATCTATCTTGCAAGGGCCGATTAAAAAATCTACCTTACGAGGGCTGGTTAAAAATCTACCTTACGAGGGCGGGTGGAAAAATCTACCTTACGAGGGCCGGTTGAAAAATCTACCTTGCGAGGGCCGGTTGAAAAATCTACCTTACGAGGGCCGGTTGAAAAATTTACTTCACGAGGGCCGGTTGAAAAATTGACTTTTCGAGGGCCGGTTGAAAAATTGACTTCACGAGGGCCGGTTGAAAAATTGACTTCACGAGGGCCGGTTGAAAAATCTACCTTACGAGGGCCGGTTGAAAAATGTAACTTACGAGGGCCGGTTGAAAAATCTACCTTACTAGGGCCGGTTGAAAAATTTACTCTACGAGGGCTGGTTAAAAAATTGACTTTACGAGGGCCAGTTGAAAAATCTACCTTACGAGGGCCGGTTGAAAAATTGATTTTACGAGGGCCGGTTGAAAAATCTACCTTACGAGGGCCGGTTGAAAAATTGACTTTACGAGGGCCGGTTGAAAAATTGACTTTACGAGGGCCGGTTGAAAAATTGAATTCACGAGGGCCGGTTGAAAAATCTACCTTACGAGGGCCGGTTGAAAAATGCAAATTACGAGGGCCGGTTGAAAAATCTACCTTACGAGGGCCGGTTGAAAAATTGACTTTACGAGGGCCGGTTGCAAAATCTATCTTGCAAGGGCCGCTTGAAAAATCTACCTTACGAGGGCTGGTTGAAAATCTACCTTACGAGGGCGGGTGGAAAAATCTACCTTACGAGGGCCGGTTGAAAAATCTACCTTGCGAGGGCCGGTTGAAAAATCTACCTTACGAGGGCCGGTTGAAAAATTTACTTCACGAGGGCCGGTTGAAAAATTGACTTTTCGAGGGCCGGTTGAAAAATTGACTTTACGAGGGCCGGTTGAAAAATTGAATTCACGAGGGCCGGTTGAAAAATCTACCTTACGAGGGCCGGTTGAAAAATGCAACTTACGAGGGCCGGTTGAAAAATCTACCTTACGAGGGCCGGTTGAAAAATTTACCTTACGAGGGTTGGTTGAAAAATCTACCT
This sequence comes from Dyspetes luteomarginatus, assembly GCA_963669185.1. Classification (NCBI taxonomy): domain Eukaryota; kingdom Metazoa; phylum Arthropoda; class Insecta; order Hymenoptera; family Ichneumonidae; genus Dyspetes; species Dyspetes luteomarginatus. The sequence continues at coordinate 18,426,531 of OY769905.1, read as the reverse complement.
TACGAGGGGCGGTTGAAAAATCTACCTTACGAGGGCCGGTTGAAAAATTTACTCTACGAGGGCTGGTTAAAAAATTGACTTTACGAGGGCCAGTTGAAAAATCTACCTTACGAGGGCCGGTTGAAAAATTGATTTTACGAGGGCCGGTTGAAAAATCTACCTTACGAGGGCCGGTTGAAAAATTGACTTTACGAGGGCCGGTTGAAAAATTGACTTTACGAGGGCCGGTTGAAAAATTGAATTCACGAGGGCCGGTTGAAAAATCTACCTTACGAGGGCCGGTTGAAAAATGCAACTTACGAGGGCCGGTTGAAAAATCTACCTCACGAGGGCCGGTTGAAAAATGTAACTTACGAGGGCCGGTTGAAAAATCTACCTTACGAGGGCCGGTTGAAAAATTTACCTTACGAGGGACGGTTGAAAAATCTACCTTACGAGGGCCGGTTGAAAAATCTACCTTACGAGGGTTGGTTGAAAATTCCATCTTGAAAGGGCCGGTTGAAAAATCGACCTTACGAGGGCTGGTTGAAAATCTACCTTACGAGGGCGGGTGGAAAAATCTACCTTACGAGTGCCGGTTGAAAAATTGACTTTACGAGGGCCGGTTGAAAAATCTACCTTACGAGGGCCGGTTCAAAAATGTAACTTACGAGGGCCGGTTGAAAAATTTACCCCACGAGGGCCGGTTGAAAAATTTACCTTACGAGGGCCGGTTGAAAAATTTACTTTACGAGGGCCGGTTGAAAAATCTACCTTACGAGGGCCGGTTGAAAAATTTACCCCACGAGGGCCGGTTGAAAAATTTACCTTACGAGGGCCGGTTGAAAAATCTTCCTTACGAGGGCCGGTTGAAAAATTGACTTTACGAGGGCCGGTTGAAAAATTGACTTCACGAGGGCCGGTTGAAAAATGTAACTTACGAGGGCCGGTTGAAAAATTTACCTTACGAGGGCCGGTTGAAATATCTACCTTACGAGGGCCGGTTGAAAAATTTACTTCACGAGGGCCGGTTGAAAAATCTTCCTTACGAGGGCCGGTTGAAAAATTGACTTTACGAGGGCCGGTTGAAAAATTGACTTTACGAGGGCCGGTTGAAAAATTGACTTCACGAGGGCCGGTTGAAAAATTGACTTCACGAGGGCCGGTTGAAAAATGTAACTTACGAGGGCCGGTTGAAAAATTTACCTTACGAGGGCCGGTTGAAAAATCTACCTTACGAGGGCCGGTTCAAAAATGTAACTTACGAGGGCCGGTTGAAAAATCTACCTTACGAGGGCCGGTTGAAAAATTTACCTTACGAGGGACGGTTGAAAAATCTACCTTACGAGGGCCGGTTGAAAAATCTACCTTACGAGGGCCGGTTGAAAAATTGACTTGACGAGGTCCGGTTGAAAAATGTAACTTACGAGGGCCGGTTGAAAAATCTACCTTACTAGGGCCGGTTGAAAAATTGACTTTACGAGGTCCGGTTGAAAAATGTAACTTACGAGGGCCGGTTGAAAAATCTACCTTACTAGGGCCGGTTGAAAAATTTACTCTACGAGGGCTGGTTAAAAAATTGCCTTTACGAGGGCCGGTTGAAAAATCTACCTTACGAGGGCCGGTTGAAAAATTGACTTTACGAGGGCCGGTTGAAAAATTTACTTTACGAGGGCCGGTTGAAAAATTTACTTTACGAGGGCCGGTTGAAAAATTGACTTCACGAGGGCCGGTTGAAAAATCTACCTTACGAGGGCCGGTTGAAAAATCTACCTTACGAGGGCCGGTTGAAAAATTTACCTTACGAGGGCCGGTTGAAAAATCTATTTTACGAGGGTCGGTTGAAAAATGCAACTTACGAGGGCCGGTTGAAAAATCTACCTTACGAGGGCCGGTTGAAAAATTGACTTTACGAGGGCCGGTTGCAAAATCTATCTTGCAAGGGCCGGTTGAAAAATCTACCTTACGAGGGCTGGTTGAAAATCTACCTTACGAGGGCGGGTGGAAAAATCTACCTTACGAGAGCCGGTTGAAAAATCTACCTTGCAAGGGCCGGTTGAAAAATCTACCTTGCGAGGGCCGGTTGAAAAATCTACCTTACGAGGGCCGGTTAAAAAATTTACTTCATGAGGGCCGGTTGAAAAATCTTCCTTACGAGGGCCGGTTGAAAAATTGACTTCACGAGGGCCGGTTGAAAAATTGAATTTACGAGGGCCGGTTGAAAAATTGACTTCACGAGGGCCGGTTGAAAAATCTACCTTACGAGGGCCGGTTGAAAAATGTAACTTACGAGGGCCGGTTGAAAAATCTACCTTACGAGGGCCGGTTGAAAAATCTACCTTACGAGGGTTGGTTGAAAATTCCATCTTGAAAGGGCCGGTTGAAAAATCGACCTTACGAGGGCTGGTTGAAAATCTACCTTACGAGGGCGGGTGGAAAAATCTACCTTACGAGTGCCGGTTGAAAAATTGACTTTACGAGGGCTGGTTGAAAAATCTACCTTACGAGGGCCGGTTCAAAAATGTAACTTACGAGGGCCGGTTGAAAAATTTACCCCACGAGGGCCGGTTGAAAAATTTACCTTACGAGGGCCGGTTGAAAAATCTTCCTTACGAGGGCCGGTTGAAAAATGTAACTTACGAGGGCCGGTTGAAAAATCTACCTTACGAGGGCCGGTTGAAAAATCTACCTTACGAGGGTTGGTTGAAAATTCCATCTTGAAAGGGCCGGTTGAAAAATCGACCTTACGAGTGCCGGTTGAAAAATTGACTTTACGAGGGCCGGTTGAAAAATCTACCTTACGAGGGCCGGTTCAAAAATGTAACTTACGAGGGCCGGTTGAAAAATCTACCTTACGAGGGGCGGTTGAAAAATCTACCTTACGAGGGCCGGTTGGAAAATTGACTTTACGAGGGCCGGTTGCAAAATCTACCTTACGAGGGCTGGTTGAAAAATCGACCTTACGAGGGCCGGTTGAAAAATCTACCTTACGAGGGCCGGTTGAAAAATCTACCTTACGAGGGTTGGTTGAAAAATCTATCTTGCAAGGGCCGGTTGAAAAATCTACCTTACGAGGGCCGGTTGAAAAATTGACTTTACGAGGGCCGGTTGAAAAATTTACTTTACGAGGGCCGGTTGAAAAATTGACTTTACGAGGGCCGGTTGAAAAATTGACTTCACGAGGGCCGGTTGAAAAATCTACCTTACGAGGGCCGGTTCAAAAATGTAACTTACGAGGGCCGGTTGAAAAATTTACCCCACGAGGGCCGGTTGAAAAATCTACCTTACGAGGGCTGGTTGAAAATCTACCTTACGAGGGCGGGTGGAAAAATCTACCTTACGAGGGCCGGTTGAAAAATCTACCTTGCGAGGGCCGGTTGAAAAATCTACCTTACGAGGGCCGGTTGAAAAATTTACCCCACGAGGGCCGGTTGAAAAATTTACCTTACGAGGGCCGGTTGAAAAATCTTCCTTACGAGGGCCGGTTGAAAAATTGACTTTACGAGGGCCGGTTGAAAAATTGACTTCACGAGGGCCGGTTGAAAAATGTAACTTACGAGGGCCGGTTGAAAAATTTACCTTACGAGGGCCGGTTGAAAAATCTACCTTACGAGGGCCGGTTCAAAAATGTAACTTACGAGGGCCGGTTGAAAAATCTACCTTACGAGGGCCGGTTGAAAAATTTACCTTACGAGGGACGGTTGAAAAATCTACCTTACGAGGGCCGGTTGAAAAATCTACCTTACGAGGGTTGGTTGAAAATTCCATCTTGAAAGGGCCGGTTGAAAAATCGACCTTACGAGGGCTGGTTGAAAATCTACCTTACGAGGGCGGGTGGAGAAATCTACCTTACGAGTGCCGGTTGAAAAATCTACCTTGCGAGGGCCGGTTGAAAAATCTACCTTACGAGGGCCGGTTGAAAAATTTACTTCACGAGGGCCGGTTGAAAAATCTTCCTTACGAGGGCCGGTTGAAAAATTGACTTTACGAGGGCCGGTTGAAAAATTGACTTTACGAGGGCTGGTTGAAAAATTGACTTCTCGAGGGCCGGTTGAAAAATCTACCTTACGAGGGCCGGTTGGAAAATGCAACTTACGAGGGCCGGTTGAAAAATTTACCTTACGAGGGTTCGTTGAAAAATCTACCTTACGAGGGCCGGTTGAAAAATTTACCTTACGAGGGTTCGTTGAAAAATCTACCTTACGAGGGCCGGTTGAAAAATCTACTTTACGAGGGCCGGTTGAAAAATTGACTTTACGAGGGCCGGTTGAAAAATTGACTTTACGAGGGCCGGTTGAAAAATTGACTTCACGAGGGCCGGTTGAAAAATCTACCTTACGAGGGCCGGTTGAAAAATTTACCCCACGAGGGCCGGTTGAAAAATTTACCTTACGAAGGCCGGTTGAAAAATCTTCCTTACGAGGGCCGGTTGAAAAATTGACTTTACGAGGGCCGGTTGAAAAATTGACTTCACGAGGGCCGGTTGAAAAATGTAACTTACGACGGCCGGTTGAAAAATTGACTTTACGAGGGCCGGTGGAAAAATCTACCTTACGAGGGCCGGTTGGAAAATGCAACTTACGAGGGCCGGTTGAAAAATTTACCTTACGAGGGTTCGTTGAAAAATCTACCTTACGAGGGCCGGTTGAAAAATTTACCTTACGAGGGTTCGTTGAAAAATCTACCTTACGAGGGCCGGTTGAAAAATCTACTTTACGAGGGCCGGTTGAAAAATTGACTTTACGAGGGCCGGTTGAAAAATTGACTTTACGAGGGCCGGTTGAAAAATTGACTTCACGAGGGCCGGTTGAAAAATCTACCTTACGAGGGCCGGTTGAAAAATTTACCCCACGAGGGCCGGTTGAAAAATTTACCTTACGAAGGCCGGTTGAAAAATCTTCCTTACGAGGGCCGGTTGAAAAATTGACTTTACGAGGGCCGGTTGAAAAATTGACTTCACGAGGGCCGGTTGAAAAATGTAACTTACGACGGCCGGTTGAAAAATTGACTTTACGAGGGCCGGTGGAAAAATGTAACTTACGAGGGCCGGTTGAAAAATCTACCTTACGAGGGCCGGTTGAAAAATTTACTTTACGAGGGCCGGTTGAAAAATTGACTTTACGAGGGCCGGTTGAAAAATTAACTTTACGAGGGCCGGTTGAAAAATTGATTTTACGAGGGCTGGTTGAAAAATTGACTTCTCGAGGGCCGGTTGAAAAATCTACCTTACGAGGGCCGGTTGGAAAATGCAACTTACGAGGGCCGGTTGAAAAATTTACCTTACGAGGGTTCGTTGAAAAATCTACCTTACGAGGGGCGGTTGAAAAATCTACCTTACGAGGGCCGGTTGAAAAATCTACTTTACGAGGGCCGGTTGAAAAATTGACTTTACGAGGGTTGGTTGAAAAATCTATCTTGCAAGGGCCGGTTAAAAAATCTACCTCACGAGGGCTGGTTGAAAAATTTACTTCACGAGGGCCGGTTGAAAAATCTTCCTTACGAGGGCCGGTTGAAAAATTGACTTTACGAGGGCCGGTCGAAAAATTGACTTTACGAGGGTTGGTTGAAAAATCTATCTTGCAAGGGCCGGTTGAAAAATGTAACTTACGAGGGCCGGTTGGAAAAATCTACCTTACGAGGGCCGGTTGAAAAATTTACTCTACGAGGGCTGGTTGAAAAATTGACTTTACGAGGGCCGGTTGAAAAATTGACTTTACGAGGGCCGGTTGAAAAATTGACTTTACGAGGGCTGGTTGAAAAATTGACTTCACGAGGGCCGGTTGAAAAATCTACCTTATGCGGGCTGGTTGAAAAATCGACTTTACGGGGGCCGGTTGAAAAATCTACCTTTCGAGGGCCGGTTGAAAAATCTGCCTTACGAGGGTTGGTTGAAAAATTTACTTCACGAGGGCCGGTTGAAAAATGTAACTTACGAGGGCCGGTTGAAAAATCTACCTTACGAGGGCCGGTTGAAAAATTTACTCTACGAGGGCTGGTTGAAGAATTGACTTTACGAGGGCCGGTTGAAAAATTGACTTTACGAGGGCCGGTTGAAAAATCTACCTTACGAGGGCCGGTTGAAAAGTTGACTTTACGAGGGCCGGTTGAAAAATTGACTTCACGAGGGCCGGTTGAAAAATCTACCTTACGAGGGCCGGTTGAAAAATTTACCCCACGAGGGCCGGTTGAAAAATCTACCTTACGAGGGCCGGTTGAAAAATGCAACTTACGAGGGCCGGTTGAAAAATGTAACTTACGATGGCCGGTTGAAAAATCTACCTTACGAGGGCCGGTTGAAAAATTTACTCTACGAGGGCTGGTTGAAGAATTGACTTTACGAGGGCCGGTTGAAAAATTGACTTTACGCGGGCCGGTTGAAAAATTGACTTCACGAGGGCCGGTTGAAAAATCTACCTTACGAGGGCCGGTTCAAAAATGTAACTTACGAGGGGCGGTTGAAAAATCTACCTTACGAGGGCCGGTTGAAAAATTTACCTTACGAGGGACGGTTGAAAAATCTACCTTACGAGGGCTGGTTGAAAAATCTACCTTACGAGGGTTGGTTGAAAATTGCATCTTGAAAGGGTCGGTTGAAAAATCGACCTTACGAGGGCTGGTTGAAAATCTACCTTACGAGGGCGGGTGGAAAAATCTACCTTACGAGTGCCGGTTGAAAAATCTACCTTGCGAGGGCCGGTTGAAATATCTACCTTACGAGGGCCGGTTGAAAAATTGACTTTACGAGGGCCGGTTGAAAAATTGACTTCACGAGGGCCGGTTGAAAAATCTACCTTACGAGGGTCGGTTGAAAAATTTACCCCACGAGGGCCGGTTGAAAAATTTACCTTACGAGGGCCGGTTGAAAAATCTTCCTTACGAGGGCCGGTTGAAAAATTGACTTTACGAGGGCCGGTTGAAAAATTGACTTCACGAGGGCCGGTTGAAAAATGTAACTTACGAGGGCCGGTTGAAAAATCTACCTTACGAGGGGCGGTTGAAAAATCTACCTTACCAGGGCCGGTTGAAAAATTGACTTTACGAGGGCCGGTTGAAAAATGTAACTTACGAGGGCCGGTTGAAAAATCTACCTTACGAGGGCCGGTTGAAAAATTTACTTTACGAGGGCCGGTTGAAAAATTGACTTTACGAGGGCCGGTTGAAAAATTAACTTTACGAGGGCCGGTTGAAAAATTGATTTTACGAGGGCTGGTTGAAAAATTGACTTCTCGAGGGCTGGTTGAAAAATCTACCTTACGAGGGCCGGTTGGAAAATGCAACTTACGAGGGCCGGTTAAAAAATGTAACTTACGAGGGCCGGTTGAAAAATCTACCTTACGAGGGCCGGTTGAAAAATTTACCCTACGAGGGCCGGTTGAAAAATTGACTTCACGAGGGCCGGTTGAAAAATCTACCTTACGAGGGCCGGTTGAAAAATTTACGTTACGAGGGCCGGTTGAAAAATTGACTTTACGAGGGTTGGTTGAAAAATCTATCTTGCAAGGGCCGGTTAAAAAATCTACCTTACGAGGGCTGGTTGAAAATCTACGTTACGAGGGCGGGTGGAAAAATCTACCTTACGAGGGCCGGTTGAAAAATTTACTTCACGAGGGCCGGTTGAAAAATCTTCCTTACGAGGGCCGGTTGAAAAATTGACTTTACGAGGGCCGGTTGAAAAATTGACTTTACGAGGGCCGGTTGAAAAATTGACTTCACGAGGGCCGGTTGAAAAATCTACCTTACGAGGGCCGGTTGAAAAATGTTACTTACGAGGGCCGGTTGAAAAATCTACCTTACGAGGGCCGGTTGAAAAATTTACCTTACGAGGGCCGGTTGAAAAATCTACCTTACGAGGGCCGGTTGAAAAATTGACTTTACGTGGGCCGGTTGCAAAATCTATCTTGCAAGGGCCGGTTGAAAAATCTACCTTACGAGGGCTGGTTGAAAATCTACCTCACGAGGGCGGTTGGAAAAATCTACCTTACGAGGGCCGGTTGAAAAATCTACCTTGCGAGGGCCGGTTGAAAAATCTACCTTGCGAGGGCCGGTTGAAAAATTGACTTTACGAGGGCCGGTTGAAAAATTTACTTTACGAGGGCCGGTTGAAAAATTGACTTCTCGAGGGCCGGTTGAAAAATCGACCTTACGAGGGCTGGTTAAAAAATTGACTTTACGAGGGCCGGTTGAAAAATCTTCCTTACGAGGGCCGGTTGAAAAATTGACTTTACGAGGGCCGGTTGAAAAATTGACTTTACGAGGGCCGGTTGAAAAATTGACTTCACGAGGGCCGGTTGAAAAATCTACCTTACGAGGGCCGGTTGAAAAATGTAACTTACGAGGGCCGGTTGAAAAATCTACCTTACGAGGGCCGGTTGAAAAATTTACCTTACGAGGGCCAGTTGAAAAATCTACCTTACGAGAGCCGGGTGAAAAATTGACTTTACGAGGGCCGGTTGAAAATTCTACCTTACGAGGGCCGGTTAAAAAATGTAACTTACGAGGGCCGGTTGAAAAATTGACTTTACGAGGGCCGGTTGAAAAATCTACCTTACGAGGGCCGGTTGAAAAATTGACTTTACGAGGGCCGGTTGAAAAATTTACTTTACGAGGGCCGGTTGAAAAATTTACCCCACGAGGGCCGGTTGAAAAATTTACCTTACGAAGGCCGGTTGAAAAATCTTCCTTACAAGGGCCGGTTGAAAAATTGACTTTACGAGGGCCGGTTAAAAAATTGACTTTACGAGAGCCGGTTGAAAAATCTACCTTACGAGGGCCGGTTGAAAAATTGACTTTACGAGGGCCGGTTGAAAAATCTACCTTACGAGGGCCGGTTAAAAAATGTAACTTACGAGGGCTGGTTGAAAATCTACCTCACGAGGGCGGTTGGAAAAATCTACCTTACGAGGGCCGGTTGAAAAATCTACCTTGCGAGGGCCGGTTGAAAAATCTACCTTGCGAGGGCCGGTTGAAAAATTGACTTTACGAGGGCCGGTTGAAAAATTTACTTTACGAGGGCCGGTTGAAAAATTGACTTCTCGAGGGCCGGTTGAAAAATCGACCTTACGAGGGCTGGTTAAAAAATTGACTTTACGAGGGCCGGTTGAAAAATCTTCCTTACGAGGGCCGGTTGAAAAATTGACTTTACGAGGGCCGGTTGAAAAATTGACTTTACGAGGGCCGGTTGAAAAATTGACTTCACGAGGGCCGGTTGAAAAATCTACCTTACGAGGGCCGGTTGAAAAATGTAACTTACGAGGGCCGGTTGAAAAATCTACCTTACGAGGGCCGGTTGAAAAATTTACCTTACGAGGGCCAGTTGAAAAATCTACCTTACGAGAGCCGGGTGAAAAATTGACTTTACGAGGGCCGGTTGAAAATTCTACCTTACGAGGGCCGGTTAAAAAATGTAACTTACGAGGGCCGGTTGAAAAATTGACTTTACGAGGGCCGGTTGAAAAATCTACCTTACGAGGGCCGGTTGAAAAATTGACTTTACGAGGGCCGGTTGAAAAATTTACTTTACGAGGGCCGGTTGAAAAATTTACCCCACGAGGGCCGGTTGAAAAATTTACCTTACGAAGGCCGGTTGAAAAATCTTCCTTACAAGGGCCGGTTGAAAAATTGACTTTACGAGGGCCGGTTAAAAAATTGACTTTACGAGAGCCGGTTGAAAAATCTACCTTACGAGGGCCGGTTGAAAAATTGACTTTACGAGGGCCGGTTGAAAAATTTACTTTACGAGGGCCGGTTGAAAAATGTAACTTACGAGGGCCGGTTGAAAAATTGACTTCACGAGGGCCGGTTGAAAAATCGACCTTACGAGGGCCGGTTGAAAAATTGACTTCACGAGGGCCGGTTGAAAAATCGACCTTACGAGGGCCGGTTGAAAAATTTACTTTACGAGGGCCGGTTGAAAAATTGACTTTACGAGGGTTGGTTAAAAAATCTATCTTGCAAGGGCCGATTAAAAAATCTACCTTACGAGGGCTGGTTGAAAATCTACCTTACGAGGGCGGGTGGAAAAATCTACCTTACGAGGGCCGGTTGAAAAATCTACCTTGCGAGGGCCGGTTGAAAAATCTACCTTACGAGGGCCGGTTGAAAAATTTACTTCACGAGGGCCGGTTGAAAAATTGACTTCACGAGGGCCGGTTGAAAAATTGACTTTACGAGGGCCGGTTGAAAAATCTGCCTTGCGAGGGCCGGTTGAAAAATCTACCTTACGAGGGCCGGCTGAAAAATTGACTTTACGAGGGCCGGTTGAAAAATTGACTTTACGAGGGCCGGTTGAAAAATTGACTTCACGAGGGCCGGTTGAAAAATCTACCTTACGAGGGCCGGTTGAAAAATGTAACTTACGAGGGCCGGTTGAAAAATCTACCTTACTAGGGCCGGTTGAAAAATTTACTCTACGAGGGCTGGTTAAAAAATTGACTTTACGAGGGCCAGTTGAAAAATCTACCTTACGAGGGCCGGTTGAAAAATTGATTTTACGAGGGCCGGTTGAAAAATCTACCTTACGAGGGCCGGTTGAAAAATTGACTTTACGAGGGCCGGTTGAAAAATTGACTTTACGAGGGCCGGTTGAAAAATTGAATTCACGAGGGCCGGTTGAAAAATCTACCTTACGAGGGCCGGTTGAAAAATGCAAATTACGAGGGCCGGTTGAAAAATCTACCTTACGAGGGCCGGTTGAAAAATTTACCTTACGAGGGTTGGTTGAAAAATCTACCTTACGAGGGGCGGTTGAAAAATCTACCTTACGAGGGCCGGTTGGAAAATTGACTTTACGAGGGCCGGTTGCAAAATCTACCTTACGAGGGCTGGTTGAAAAATCGACCTTACGAGGGCCGGTTGAAAAATCTACCTTACGAGGGCCGGTTGAAAAATCTACCTTACGAGGGTTGGTTGAAAAATCTATCTTGCAAGGGCCGGTTGAAAAATCTACCTTACGAGGGCCGGTTGAAAAATTGACTTTACGAGGGCCGGTTGAAAAATCTACCTTGCGAGGGCCGGTTGAAAAATCTACCTTACGAGGGCCGGTTGAAAAATTGACTTTACGAGGGCCGGTTGAAAAATTGACTTTACGAGGGCCGGTTGAAAAATTGACTTCACGAGGGCCGGTTGAAAAATCTACCTTACGAGGGCCGGTTGAAAAATGTAACTTACGAGGGCCGGTTGAAAAATCTACCTTACGAGGGTTGGTTGAAAAATCTATCTTGCAAGGGCCGGTTGAAAAATCTACCTTACGAGGGCCGGTTGAAAAATTGACTTTACGAGGGCCGGTTGAAAAATCTACCTTGCGAGGGCCGGTTGAAAAATCTACCTTACGAGGGCCGGTTGAAAAATTGACTTTACGAGGGCCGGTTGAAAAATTGACTTTACGAGGGCCGGTTGAAAAATTGACTTCACGAGGGCCGGTTGAAAAATCTACCTTACGAGGGCCGGTTGAAAAATGTGACTTACGAGGGCCGGTTGAAAAATCTACCTTACTAGGTCCGGTTGAAAAATTTACTCTACGAGGGCTGGTTAAAAAATTGACTTTACGAGGGCCAGTTGAAAAATCTACCTTACGAGGGCCGGTTGAAAAATTGATTTTACGAGGGCCGGTTGAAAAATCTACCTTACGAGGGCCGGTTGAAAAATTGACTTTACGAGGGCCGGTTGAAAAATTGACTTTACGAGGGCCGGTTGAAAAATTGAATTCACGAGGGCCGGTTGAAAAATCTACCTTACGAGGGCCGGTTGAAAAATGCAACTTACGAGGGCCGGTTGAAAAATCTACCTTACGAGGGCCGGTTGAAAAATTTACCTTACGAGGGTTGGTTGAAAAATCTACCTTACGAGGGGCGGTTGAAAAATCTACCTTACGAGGGCCGGTTGGAAAATTGACTTTACGAGGGCCGGTTGCAAAATCTACCTTACGAGGGCTGGTTGAAAAATCGACCTTACGAGGGCCGGTTGTAAAATTTACCCCACGCGGGCCGGTTGAAAAATCTACCTTACGAGGGCTGGTTGAAAATCTACCTTACGAGGGCGGGTGGAAAAATCTACCTTACGAGGGCCGGTTGAAAAATCTACCTTGCGAGGGCCGGTTGAAAAATCTACCTTACGAGGGCCGGTTGAAAAATTTACTTCACGAGGGCCGGTTGAAAAATTGACTTTTCGAGGGCCGGTTGAAAAATTGACTTCACGAGGGCCGGTTGAAAAATTGACTTTACGAGGGCCGGTTGAAAAATCTACCTTGCGAGGGCCGGTTGAAAAATCTACCTTACGAGGGCCGGTTGAAAAATTGACTTTACGAGGGCCGGTTGAAAAATTGACTTTACGAGGGCCGGTTGAAAAATTGACTTCACGAGGGCCGGTTGAAAAATCTACCTTACGAGGGCCGGTTGAAAAATGTAACTTACGAGGGCCGGTTGAAAAATCTACCTTACTAGGGCCGGTTGAAAAATTTACTTTACGAGGGCCGGTTGAAAAATTGACTTTACGAGGGCCGGTTGAAAAATTGACTTTACGAGGGCCGGTTGAAAAATTGACTTCACGAGGGCCGGTTGAAAAATCTACCTTACGAGGGCCGGTTGAAAAATTTACCCCACGAGGGCCGGTTGAAAAATTTACCTTACGAAGGCCGGTTGAAAAATCTTCCTTACGAGGGCCGGTTGAAAAATTGACTTTACGAGGGCCGGTTGAAAAATTGACTTCACGAGGGCCGGTTGAAAAATGTAACTTACGACGGCCGGTTGAAAAATTGACTTTACGAGGGCCGGTGGAAAAATGTAACTTACGAGGGCCGGTTGAAAAATCTACCTTACGAGGGCCGGTTGAAAAATTTACTTTACGAGGGCCGGTTGAAAAATTGACTCTACGAGGGCTGGTTAAAAAATTGACTTTACGAGGGCCGGTTGAAAAATCTACCTTACGAGGGCCGGTTGAAAAATGTAACTTACGAGGGCCGGTTGAAAAATCTACCTTACTAGGGCCGGTTGAAAAATCTATTTTACGAGGGCCGGTTGAAAAATGCAACTTACGAGGGCCGGTTGAAAAATCTACCTTACGAGGGCCGGTTGAAAAATTGACTTTACGAGGGCCGGTTGCAAAATCTATCTTGCAAGGGCCGCTTGAAAAATCTACCTTACGAGGGCTGGTTGAAAATCTACCTTACGAGGGCGGGTGGAAAAATCTACCTTACGAGGGCCGGTTGAAAAATCTACCTTGCGAGGGCCGGTTGAAAAATCTACCTTACGAGGGCCGGTTGAAAAATTTACTTCACGAGGGCCGGTTGAAAAATTGACTTTTCGAGGGCCGGTTGAAAAATTGACTTTACGAGGGCCGGTTGAAAAATTGAATTCACGAGGGCCGGTTGAAAAATCTACCTTACGAGGGCCGGTTGAAAAATGCAACTTACGAGGGCCGGTTGAAAAATCTACCTTACGAGGGCCGGTTGAAAAATTTACCTTACGAGGGTTGGTTGAAAAATCTACCTTACGAGGGGCGGTTGAAAAATCTACCTTACGAGGGCCGGTTGAAAAATTTACTCTACGAGGGCTGGTTAAAAAATTGACTTTACGAGGGCCAGTTGAAAAATCTACCTTACGAGGGCCGGTTGAAAAATTGATTTTACGAGGGCCGGTTGAAAAATCTACCTTACGAGGGCCGGTTGAAAAATTGACTTTACGAGGGCCGGTTGAAAAATTGACTTTACGAGGGCCGGTTGAAAAATTGAATTCACGAGGGCCGGTTGAAAAATCTACCTTACGAGGGCCGGTTGAAAAATGCAACTTACGAGGGCCGGTTGAAAAATCTACCTCACGAGGGCCGGTTGAAAAATGTAACTTACGAGGGCCGGTTGAAAAATCTACCTTACGAGGGCCGGTTGAAAAATTTACCTTACGAGGGACGGTTGAAAAATCTACCTTACGAGGGCCGGTTGAAAAATCTACCTTACGAGGGTTGGTTGAAAATTCCATCTTGAAAGGGCCGGTTGAAAAATCGACCTTACGAGGGCTGGTTGAAAATCTACCTTACGAGGGCGGGTGGAAAAATCTACCTTACGAGGGTTGGTTGAAAATTCCATCTTGAAAGGGCCGGTTGAAAAATCGACCTTACGAGGGCTGGTTGAAAAATCTACCTTACGAGGGCTGGTTCAAAAATGTAACTTACGAGGGCCGGTTGAAAAATTTACCCCACGAGGGCCGGTTGAAAAATTTACCTTACGAGGGCCGGTTGAAAAATTTACTTTACGAGGGCCGGTTGAAAAATCTACCTTACGAGGGCCGGTTGAAAAATTTACCCCACGAGGGCCGGTTGAAAAATTTACCTTACGAGGGCCGGTTGAAAAATCTTCCTTACGAGGGCCGGTTGAAAAATTGACTTTACGAGGGCCGGTTGAAAAATTGACTTCACGAGGGCCGGTTGAAAAATGTAACTTACGAGGGCCGGTTGAAAAATTTACCTTACGAGGGCCGGTTGAAATATCTACCTTACGAGGGCCGGTTGAAAAATTTACTTCACGAGGGCCGGTTGAAAAATCTTCCTTACGAGGGCCGGTTGAAAAATTGACTTTACGAGGGCCGGTTGAAAAATTGACTTTACGAGGGCCGGTTGAAAAATTGACTTCACGAGGGCCGGTTGAAAAATTGACTTCACGAGGGCCGGTTGAAAAATGTAACTTACGAGGGCCGGTTGAAAAATTTACCTTACGAGGGCCGGTTGAAAAATCTACCTTACGAGGGCCGGTTCAAAAATGTAACTTACGAGGGCCGGTTGAAAAATCTACCTTACGAGGGCCGGTTGAAAAATTTACCTTACGAGGGACGGTTGAAAAATCTACCTTACGAGGGCCGGTTGAAAAATCTACCTTACGAGGGCCGGTTGAAAAATTGACTTGACGAGGTCCGGTTGAAAAATGTAACTTACGAGGGCCGGTTGAAAAATCTACCTTACTAGGGCCGGTTGAAAAATTGACTTTACGAGGTCCGGTTGAAAAATGTAACTTACGAGGGCCGGTTGAAAAATCTACCTTACTAGGGCCGGTTGAAAAATTTACTCTACGAGGGCTGGTTAAAAAATTGCCTTTACGAGGGCCGGTTGAAAAATCTACCTTACGAGGGCCGGTTGAAAAATTGACTTTACGAGGGCCGGTTGAAAAATTTACTTTACGAGGGCCGGTTGAAAAATTTACTTTACGAGGGCCGGTTGAAAAATTGACTTCACGAGGGCCGGTTGAAAAATCTACCTTACGAGGGCCGGTTGAAAAATCTACCTTACGAGGGCCGGTTGAAAAATTTACCTTACGAGGGCCGGTTGAAAAATCTATTTTACGAGGGTCGGTTGAAAAATGCAACTTACGAGGGCCGGTTGAAAAATCTACCTTACGAGGGCCGGTTGAAAAATTGACTTTACGAGGGCCGGTTGCAAAATCTATCTTGCAAGGGCCGGTTGAAAAATCTACCTTACGAGGGCTGGTTGAAAATCTACCTTACGAGGGCGGGTGGAAAAATCTACCTTACGAGAGCCGGTTGAAAAATCTACCTTGCAAGGGCCGGTTGAAAAATCTACCTTGCGAGGGCCGGTTGAAAAATCTACCTTACGAGGGCCGGTTAAAAAATTTACTTCATGAGGGCCGGTTGAAAAATCTTCCTTACGAGGGCCGGTTGAAAAATTGACTTCACGAGGGCCGGTTGAAAAATTGAATTTACGAGGGCCGGTTGAAAAATTGACTTCACGAGGGCCGGTTGAAAAATCTACCTTACGAGGGCCGGTTGAAAAATGTAACTTACGAGGGCCGGTTGAAAAATCTACCTTACGAGGGCCGGTTGAAAAATCTACCTTACGAGGGTTGGTTGAAAATTCCATCTTGAAAGGGCCGGTTGAAAAATCGACCTTACGAGGGCTGGTTGAAAATCTACCTTACGAGGGCGGGTGGAAAAATCTACCTTACGAGTGCCGGTTGAAAAATTGACTTTACGAGGGCTGGTTGAAAAATCTACCTTACGAGGGCCGGTTCAAAAATGTAACTTACGAGGGCCGGTTGAAAAATTTACCCCACGAGGGCCGGTTGAAAAATTTACCTTACGAGGGCCGGTTGAAAAATCTTCCTTACGAGGGCCGGTTGAAAAATGTAACTTACGAGGGCCGGTTGAAAAATCTACCTTACGAGGGCCGGTTGAAAAATCTACCTTACGAGGGTTGGTTGAAAATTCCATCTTGAAAGGGCCGGTTGAAAAATCGACCTTACGAGTGCCGGTTGAAAAATTGACTTTACGAGGGCCGGTTGAAAAATCTACCTTACGAGGGCCGGTTCAAAAATGTAACTTACGAGGGCCGGTTGAAAAATCTACCTTACGAGGGGCGGTTGAAAAATCTACCTTACGAGGGCCGGTTGGAAAATTGACTTTACGAGGGCCGGTTGCAAAATCTACCTTACGAGGGCTGGTTGAAAAATCGACCTTACGAGGGCCGGTTGAAAAATCTACCTTACGAGGGCCGGTTGAAAAATCTACCTTACGAGGGTTGGTTGAAAAATCTATCTTGCAAGGGCCGGTTGAAAAATCTACCTTACGAGGGCCGGTTGAAAAATTGACTTTACGAGGGCCGGTTGAAAAATTTACTTTACGAGGGCCGGTTGAAAAATTGACTTTACGAGGGCCGGTTGAAAAATTGACTTCACGAGGGCCGGTTGAAAAATCTACCTTACGAGGGCCGGTTCAAAAATGTAACTTACGAGGGCCGGTTGAAAAATTTACCCCACGAGGGCCGGTTGAAAAATCTACCTTACGAGGGCTGGTTGAAAATCTACCTTACGAGGGCGGGTGGAAAAATCTACCTTACGAGGGCCGGTTGAAAAATCTACCTTGCGAGGGCCGGTTGAAAAATCTACCTTACGAGGGCCGGTTGAAAAATTTACCCCACGAGGGCCGGTTGAAAAATTTACCTTACGAGGGCCGGTTGAAAAATCTTCCTTACGAGGGCCGGTTGAAAAATTGACTTTACGAGGGCCGGTTGAAAAATTGACTTCACGAGGGCCGGTTGAAAAATGTAACTTACGAGGGCCGGTTGAAAAATTTACCTTACGAGGGCCGGTTGAAAAATCTACCTTACGAGGGCCGGTTCAAAAATGTAACTTACGAGGGCCGGTTGAAAAATCTACCTTACGAGGGCCGGTTGAAAAATTTACCTTACGAGGGACGGTTGAAAAATCTACCTTACGAGGGCCGGTTGAAAAATCTACCTTACGAGGGTTGGTTGAAAATTCCATCTTGAAAGGGCCGGTTGAAAAATCGACCTTACGAGGGCTGGTTGAAAATCTACCTTACGAGGGCGGGTGGAGAAATCTACCTTACGAGTGCCGGTTGAAAAATCTACCTTGCGAGGGCCGGTTGAAAAATCTACCTTACGAGGGCCGGTTGAAAAATTTACTTCACGAGGGCCGGTTGAAAAATCTTCCTTACGAGGGCCGGTTGAAAAATTGACTTTACGAGGGCCGGTTGAAAAATTGACTTTACGAGGGCTGGTTGAAAAATTGACTTCTCGAGGGCCGGTTGAAAAATCTACCTTACGAGGGCCGGTTGGAAAATGCAACTTACGAGGGCCGGTTGAAAAATTTACCTTACGAGGGTTCGTTGAAAAATCTACCTTACGAGGGCCGGTTGAAAAATTTACCTTACGAGGGTTCGTTGAAAAATCTACCTTACGAGGGCCGGTTGAAAAATCTACTTTACGAGGGCCGGTTGAAAAATTGACTTTACGAGGGCCGGTTGAAAAATTGACTTTACGAGGGCCGGTTGAAAAATTGACTTCACGAGGGCCGGTTGAAAAATCTACCTTACGAGGGCCGGTTGAAAAATTTACCCCACGAGGGCCGGTTGAAAAATTTACCTTACGAAGGCCGGTTGAAAAATCTTCCTTACGAGGGCCGGTTGAAAAATTGACCTTACGAGGGCCGGTTGGAAAATTGACTTTACGAGGGCCGGTTGCAAAATCTACCTTACGAGGGCTGGTTGAAAAATCGACCTTACGAGGGCCGGTTGAAAAATCTACCTTACGAGGGCCGGTTGAAAAATCTACCTTACGAGGGTTGGTTGAAAAATCTATCTTGCAAGGGCCGGTTGAAAAATCTACCTTACGAGGGCCGGTTGAAAAATTGACTTTACGAGGGCCGGTTGAAAAATTTACTTTACGAGGGCCGGTTGAAAAATTGACTTTACGAGGGCCGGTTGAAAAATTGACTTCACGAGGGCCGGTTGAAAAATCTACCTTACGAGGGCCGGTTCAAAAATGTAACTTACGAGGGCCGGTTGAAAAATTTACCCCACGAGGGCCGGTTGAAAAATCTACCTTACGAGGGCTGGTTGAAAATCTACCTTACGAGGGCGGGTGGAAAAATCTACCTTACGAGGGCCGGTTGAAAAATCTACCTTGCGAGGGCCGGTTGAAAAATCTACCTTACGAGGGCCGGTTGAAAAATTTACCCCACGAGGGCCGGTTGAAAAATTTACCTTACGAGGGCCGGTTGAAAAATCTTCCTTACGAGGGCCGGTTGAAAAATTGACTTTACGAGGGCCGGTTGAAAAATTGACTTCACGAGGGCCGGTTGAAAAATGTAACTTACGAGGGCCGGTTGAAAAATTTACCTTACGAGGGCCGGTTGAAAAATCTACCTTACGAGGGCCGGTTCAAAAATGTAACTTACGAGGGCCGGTTGAAAAATCTACCTTACGAGGGCCGGTTGAAAAATTTACCTTACGAGGGACGGTTGAAAAATCTACCTTACGAGGGCCGGTTGAAAAATCTACCTTACGAGGGTTGGTTGAAAATTCCATCTTGAAAGGGCCGGTTGAAAAATCGACCTTACGAGGGCTGGTTGAAAATCTACCTTACGAGGGCGGGTGGAGAAATCTACCTTACGAGTGCCGGTTGAAAAATCTACCTTGCGAGGGCCGGTTGAAAAATCTACCTTACGAGGGCCGGTTGAAAAATTTACTTCACGAGGGCCGGTTGAAAAATCTTCCTTACGAGGGCCGGTTGAAAAATTGACTTTACGAGGGCCGGTTGAAAAATTGACTTTACGAGGGCTGGTTGAAAAATTGACTTCTCGAGGGCCGGTTGAAAAATCTACCTTACGAGGGCCGGTTGGAAAATGCAACTTACGAGGGCCGGTTGAAAAATTTACCTTACGAGGGTTCGTTGAAAAATCTACCTTACGAGGGCCGGTTGAAAAATTTACCTTACGAGGGTTCGTTGAAAAATCTACCTTACGAGGGCCGGTTGAAAAATCTACTTTACGAGGGCCGGTTGAAAAATTGACTTTACGAGGGCCGGTTGAAAAATTGACTTTACGAGGGCCGGTTGAAAAATTGACTTCACGAGGGCCGGTTGAAAAATCTACCTTACGAGGGCCGGTTGAAAAATTTACCCCACGAGGGCCGGTTGAAAAATTTACCTTACGAAGGCCGGTTGAAAAATCTTCCTTACGAGGGCCGGTTGAAAAATTGACTTTACGAGGGCCGGTTGAAAAATTGACTTCACGAGGGCCGGTTGAAAAATGTAACTTACGACGGCCGGTTGAAAAATTGACTTTACGAGGGCCGGTGGAAAAATCTACCTTACGAGGGCCGGTTGGAAAATGCAACTTACGAGGGCCGGTTGAAAAATTTACCTTACGAGGGTTCGTTGAAAAATCTACCTTACGAGGGCCGGTTGAAAAATTTACCTTACGAGGGTTCGTTGAAAAATCTACCTTACGAGGGCCGGTTGAAAAATCTACTTTACGAGGGCCGGTTGAAAAATTGACTTTACGAGGGCCGGTTGAAAAATTGACTTTACGAGGGCCGGTTGAAAAATTGACTTCACGAGGGCCGGTTGAAAAATCTACCTTACGAGGGCCGGTTGAAAAATTTACCCCACGAGGGCCGGTTGAAAAATTTACCTTACGAAGGCCGGTTGAAAAATCTTCCTTACGAGGGCCGGTTGAAAAATTGACTTTACGAGGGCCGGTTGAAAAATTGACTTCACGAGGGCCGGTTGAAAAATGTAACTTACGACGGCCGGTTGAAAAATTGACTTTACGAGGGCCGGTGGAAAAATGTAACTTACGAGGGCCGGTTGAAAAATCTACCTTACGAGGGCCGGTTGAAAAATTTACTTTACGAGGGCCGGTTGAAAAATTAACTTTACGAGGGCCGGTTGAAAAATTGATTTTACGAGGGCTGGTTGAAAAATTGACTTCTCGAGGGCCGGTTGAAAAATCTACCTTACGAGGGCCGGTTGGAAAATGCAACTTACGAGGGCCGGTTGAAAAATTTACCTTACGAGGGTTCGTTGAAAAATCTACCTTACGAGGGGCGGTTGAAAAATCTACCTTACGAGGGCCGGTTGAAAAATCTACTTTACGAGGGCCGGTTGAAAAATTGACTTTACGAGGGTTGGTTGAAAAATCTATCTTGCAAGGGCCGGTTAAAAAATCTACCTCACGAGGGCTGGTTGAAAAATTTACTTCACGAGGGCCGGTTGAAAAATCTTCCTTACGAGGGCCGGTTGAAAAATTGACTTTACGAGGGCCGGTCGAAAAATTGACTTTACGAGGGTTGGTTGAAAAATCTATCTTGCAAGGGCCGGTTGAAAAATGTAACTTACGAGGGCCGGTTGGAAAAATCTACCTTACGAGGGCCGGTTGAAAAATTTACTCTACGAGGGCTGGTTGAAAAATTGACTTTACGAGGGCCGGTTGAAAAATTGACTTTACGAGGGCCGGTTGAAAAATTGACTTTACGAGGGCTGGTTGAAAAATTGACTTCACGAGGGCCGGTTGAAAAATCTACCTTATGCGGGCTGGTTGAAAAATCGACTTTACGGGGGCCGGTTGAAAAATCTACCTTTCGAGGGCCGGTTGAAAAATCTGCCTTACGAGGGTTGGTTGAAAAATTTACTTCACGAGGGCCGGTTGAAAAATGTAACTTACGAGGGCCGGTTGAAAAATCTACCTTACGAGGGCCGGTTGAAAAATTTACTCTACGAGGGCTGGTTGAAGAATTGACTTTACGAGGGCCGGTTGAAAAATTGACTTTACGAGGGCCGGTTGAAAAATCTACCTTACGAGGGCCGGTTGAAAAGTTGACTTTACGAGGGCCGGTTGAAAAATTGACTTCACGAGGGCCGGTTGAAAAATCTACCTTACGAGGGCCGGTTGAAAAATTTACCCCACGAGGGCCGGTTGAAAAATCTACCTTACGAGGGCCGGTTGAAAAATGCAACTTACGAGGGCCGGTTGAAAAATGTAACTTACGATGGCCGGTTGAAAAATCTACCTTACGAGGGCCGGTTGAAAAATTTACTCTACGAGGGCTGGTTGAAGAATTGACTTTACGAGGGCCGGTTGAAAAATTGACTTTACGCGGGCCGGTTGAAAAATTGACTTCACGAGGGCCGGTTGAAAAATCTACCTTACGAGGGCCGGTTCAAAAATGTAACTTACGAGGGGCGGTTGAAAAATCTACCTTACGAGGGCCGGTTGAAAAATTTACCTTACGAGGGACGGTTGAAAAATCTACCTTACGAGGGCTGGTTGAAAAATCTACCTTACGAGGGTTGGTTGAAAATTGCATCTTGAAAGGGTCGGTTGAAAAATCGACCTTACGAGGGCTGGTTGAAAATCTACCTTACGAGGGCGGGTGGAAAAATCTACCTTACGAGTGCCGGTTGAAAAATCTACC
The DNA here is from genome assembly GCA_963669185.1 of Dyspetes luteomarginatus. Lineage (NCBI taxonomy): Eukaryota > Metazoa > Arthropoda > Insecta > Hymenoptera > Ichneumonidae > Dyspetes > Dyspetes luteomarginatus. Next base: position 18,404,842 of record OY769905.1, on the reverse strand, counting down.
TTGCGAGGGCCGGTTGAAATATCTACCTTACGAGGGCCGGTTGAAAAATTGACTTTACGAGGGCCGGTTGAAAAATTGACTTCACGAGGGCCGGTTGAAAAATCTACCTTACGAGGGTCGGTTGAAAAATTTACCCCACGAGGGCCGGTTGAAAAATTTACCTTACGAGGGCCGGTTGAAAAATCTTCCTTACGAGGGCCGGTTGAAAAATTGACTTTACGAGGGCCGGTTGAAAAATTGACTTCACGAGGGCCGGTTGAAAAATGTAACTTACGAGGGCCGGTTGAAAAATCTACCTTACGAGGGGCGGTTGAAAAATCTACCTTACCAGGGCCGGTTGAAAAATTGACTTTACGAGGGCCGGTTGAAAAATGTAACTTACGAGGGCCGGTTGAAAAATCTACCTTACGAGGGCCGGTTGAAAAATTTACTTTACGAGGGCCGGTTGAAAAATTGACTTTACGAGGGCCGGTTGAAAAATTAACTTTACGAGGGCCGGTTGAAAAATTGATTTTACGAGGGCTGGTTGAAAAATTGACTTCTCGAGGGCTGGTTGAAAAATCTACCTTACGAGGGCCGGTTGGAAAATGCAACTTACGAGGGCCGGTTAAAAAATGTAACTTACGAGGGCCGGTTGAAAAATCTACCTTACGAGGGCCGGTTGAAAAATTTACCCTACGAGGGCCGGTTGAAAAATTGACTTCACGAGGGCCGGTTGAAAAATCTACCTTACGAGGGCCGGTTGAAAAATTTACGTTACGAGGGCCGGTTGAAAAATTGACTTTACGAGGGTTGGTTGAAAAATCTATCTTGCAAGGGCCGGTTAAAAAATCTACCTTACGAGGGCTGGTTGAAAATCTACGTTACGAGGGCGGGTGGAAAAATCTACCTTACGAGGGCCGGTTGAAAAATTTACTTCACGAGGGCCGGTTGAAAAATCTTCCTTACGAGGGCCGGTTGAAAAATTGACTTTACGAGGGCCGGTTGAAAAATTGACTTTACGAGGGCCGGTTGAAAAATTGACTTCACGAGGGCCGGTTGAAAAATCTACCTTACGAGGGCCGGTTGAAAAATGTTACTTACGAGGGCCGGTTGAAAAATCTACCTTACGAGGGCCGGTTGAAAAATTTACCTTACGAGGGCCGGTTGAAAAATCTACCTTACGAGGGCCGGTTGAAAAATTGACTTTACGTGGGCCGGTTGCAAAATCTATCTTGCAAGGGCCGGTTGAAAAATCTACCTTACGAGGGCTGGTTGAAAATCTACCTCACGAGGGCGGTTGGAAAAATCTACCTTACGAGGGCCGGTTGAAAAATCTACCTTGCGAGGGCCGGTTGAAAAATCTACCTTGCGAGGGCCGGTTGAAAAATTGACTTTACGAGGGCCGGTTGAAAAATTTACTTTACGAGGGCCGGTTGAAAAATTGACTTCTCGAGGGCCGGTTGAAAAATCGACCTTACGAGGGCTGGTTAAAAAATTGACTTTACGAGGGCCGGTTGAAAAATCTTCCTTACGAGGGCCGGTTGAAAAATTGACTTTACGAGGGCCGGTTGAAAAATTGACTTTACGAGGGCCGGTTGAAAAATTGACTTCACGAGGGCCGGTTGAAAAATCTACCTTACGAGGGCCGGTTGAAAAATGTAACTTACGAGGGCCGGTTGAAAAATCTACCTTACGAGGGCCGGTTGAAAAATTTACCTTACGAGGGCCAGTTGAAAAATCTACCTTACGAGAGCCGGGTGAAAAATTGACTTTACGAGGGCCGGTTGAAAATTCTACCTTACGAGGGCCGGTTAAAAAATGTAACTTACGAGGGCCGGTTGAAAAATTGACTTTACGAGGGCCGGTTGCAAAATCTACCTTGCGAGGGCCGGTTGAAAAATCTACCTTGCGAGGGCCGGTTGAAAAATTGACTTTACGAGGGCCGGTTGAAAAATTTACTTTACGAGGGCCGGTTGAAAAATTGACTTCTCGAGGGCCGGTTGAAAAATCGACCTTACGAGGGCTGGTTAAAAAATTGACTTTACGAGGGCCGGTTGAAAAATCTTCCTTACGAGGGCCGGTTGAAAAATTGACTTTACGAGGGCCGGTTGAAAAATTGACTTTACGAGGGCCGGTTGAAAAATTGACTTCACGAGGGCCGGTTGAAAAATCTACCTTACGAGGGCCGGTTGAAAAATGTAACTTACGAGGGCCGGTTGAAAAATCTACCTTACGAGGGCCGGTTGAAAAATTTACCTCACGAGGGCCAGTTGAAAAATCTACCTTACGAGAGCCGGGTGGAAACCTGACTTTACGAGGGCCGGTTGAAAATTCTACCTTACGAGGGCCGGTTAAAAAATGTAACTTACGAGGGCCGGTTGAAAAATTGACTTTACGAGGGCCGGTTGCAAAATCTACCTTACGAGGGCTGGTTGAAAAATCGACCTTACGAGGGCCGGTTGAAAAATCTACCTTACGAGGGCCGGTTGAAAAATTTACCTTACGAGGGCCGGTTGAAAAATCTATTTTACGAGGGCCGGTTGAAAAATGCAACTTACGAGGGCCGGTTGAAAAATGTAACTTACGAGGGCCGGTTGAAAAATCTACCTTACGAGGGCCGGTTGAAAAATTTACTCTACGAGGGCTGGTTGAAAAATCTACCTTACGAGGGCCGGTTGAAAAATTTACTTTACGAGGGCCGGTTGAAAAATTGACTTCTCGAGGGCCGGTTGAAAAATCTACCTTACGAGGGCCGGTTGAAATATGTAACTTACGAGGGCCGTTCGAAAAATTGACTTTACGAGGGCCGGTTGAAAAATCTACCTTACGAGGGCCGGTTGAAAAATTTACTCTACGAGGGCTGGTTGAAAAATACACTTTACGAGGGCCGGTTGAAAAATCTACCCTACGAGGGCCGGTTGAAAAATTGACTTTACGAGGACCGGTTGAAAAATTGACTTTACGAGGGCCGGTTGAAAAATCTACCTTACGAGGGCCGGTTGAAAAATTGACTTGACGAGGGCCGGTCGAAAAATTGACTTTACGAGGGTTGGTTGAAAAATCTATCTTGCAAGGGCCGGTTGAAAAATTTACTCTACGAGGGCTGGTTGAAAAATTGACTACGAGGGCCGGTTGAAAAATTGACTTTACGAGGGCCGGTTGAAAAATTGACTTTACGAGGGCTGGTTGAAAAATTGACTTTACGAGGGCCGGTTGAAAAATTGACTTTACGAGGGCCGGTTGAAAAATCTACCTTACGAGGGGCGGTTGAAAAATCTACCTTACGAGGGCCGGTTGAAAAATTTACCTTACTAGGGGCGGTTGAAAAATCTACCTTACGAGGGCCGGTTGAAAAATTTACTTTGTCAGGGCCGGTGGGAAAATCTACCTTACGAAGGCCGGTTGAAAAATCTACCTTACGAGGGCCGGTTGAAAAATCTACCTTACGAGGGCGGGTTGAAAAAAATCTACCTTACTAGGGCTGGTCGACAGTATAGATATTTATATTTCATGTAATATATTCAAAATTATATAAATAAAAATCGAAATTTATTCCCTTAGTCCAAGTCAAGAACTTAATTGCATAAAACTCTAAAAAGTCGAAGCCCAGCTACCTTCACAATGCACCTCACTTCCGTTCGAATAAACATTGGGACTTGGGACGCCATCATCATATCGTGAGCGGCGACCGGGCATTTGACGCGTGAATTATTTCGTGCATTCATAAGATATTTTCCTAATATTTCGCGGAAATTGGTGAGTTTTATTCAATTAAAAAGTGAGTTTTTTTTTTAAATACTTTTGTATAAAACAAAAATCTTCCAAACATTCTGAATTTTACGAGTATTTTCCTCGTGAAAACTTCCTTGTAAAGGCCTCACTGTTCTTAGCCTCAAAGTAGATGCGGCATTATCGATTTTACACTTTCATTCAGAAAGCAAGAATATGTATCTCTGACGATTTTACGAACCCACGAATGAAATTAAAGAAATTGCCAACGAAGAAATTATGTTTTTTGGAGTAATTTTTCTTGACAACTGCTTGAAAGTTTAGCTTAAATCGAAAACTTACACTGCAAACTATACAAAATAATTTCAAGTCCTGGCCTATCTTTTATCCAGGGTTAGTAACGCTAAAAATTGAATATTTCCGTGTTATTAAGTTTACTTACGATAATTTATGAAATTGAAGTTACTTAGGATGAAATCAACATGAGGCAGGATGGGGCAAAAGTGTGGTTACTCCTTCCAATTTAACATTTTTCTAAACAAACAAAAACTATATTTTTTAGAGTAATTTTTCCTGACAGTAGTTAGTAAAGTTTGCCTCATTGTTAAATTAACTACTTTTACTCTGTACATTATACAAAATAGTTTAAAGTCCTCGCCTATCTTTTATCTAGGGTTAAGAATGCAAAAAATCGAATATTTTCGTGTTGTTAAGTTTATTTAGGATCATTTCTGAAATTGAAGTTACTTAGGATGAAATCAAGCAACAGTGTCATTTTGAACAAGGATTTCTCTGCATTATAACTACATATCTTATTACATTTTCAAACGTTTTACCCCACGTTATTATTAAGTTTTTAGCCATAGAATAGAATAGGAGAAAATATACCTACCGCATTTGTGGCTTACATAAAAATATATTTTTTTAGAATTTTCTACATTCTCTCAAGGTCCCTAAATATCATAAAATTTTCTAAAATTTTGAAGATTAGATGGAAATGAAATCTTGCCGGATAAATTTTACGATAAAATATTTACTATCCTCTAGAGTCATGTAATGGAGAAATAAATGACATTGTTTGTGACAAAAGAGTTAATATGATAAAAAATTCTTTCAGAAATAATGGTTCGCGGTGGCAGAGGTGGATTGATCAGAGGTGGCAGGGGTGGAATTGGCAGAGGAATGGGATTTCCAAAAAAACAATTTCTTCCTCGTCATCCCTTTGATTATACTCTGTGTGAAGCTGCATTTCCTCCGGTAAAACCTGTTCCGGATGAGGCTGATTTCACCCAGGCACTCATAAAAAAGAATACCGATATGTGTCCAACACCAAAGGAACAATCTTCGATTCTTGATTTAGTTGTGAAGCTTCAGACAGTACTCGACAATTTGATCGTAGCACCAGGAACTTTCGAAGCCTGCGTAAGTTCCCTTTTAATTAACGAATTATCAACATCATTAAAACAATTTTTTCCATCTGCAAAACTCAATTGTGAAAAAAATTATTCTTAAATTCAGCAATTAGAAGAAGTGAGAAAAGTCGGCAGTTTCAAGAAAGGAACAATGATAAAGGGTCACAATGTCGCGGACATTGTCGTTATACTGAAGACACTCCCGACAAAAACAGCGGTCGAGGCTCTCGGCACAAAAGTTCACACTGATCTCAAAGCTGCAAATTCGAAGGAAACTTTTAAACTACTGCAGACTGAACGTGGTTTTGATATATCGAACAATGAGGCTACAGTAAGAATTCTTATAACGACGTTACACCAGAATCTACGAAAATTGGAGTCTGATCAACATCTCGATGTCAAGATTTGTCACGGTGAGAGAAACAAACGGAAAAAGACATAAAAAAAAAATTTGAATCCGCATTTATTCAAATCAAATCATACACATATATCATGTGATTTTTTCTAAACGTTTTTTTAAATAATAAAACTTTTAGGTCACCTGGCCGCAATTCGGCACTCTCGGTGGTTCGAAGAGAACGCTCATCATTCGTGCATCAAGATACTCATTCGTTTGCTGCGCGATTTACGAAGCAGATTTGAGGGTTTCGAGCCCATGTCACCGTGGATGTTGGATGTTTTGGCTCATAATGCGATTATGAATAATCCTGGCAGACAAGCTTTGCCCATCAATCAAGCATACAGAAGAGTCCTCCAATTATTGGCATCAGGCCTATTTCTTCCGGGTTCAGCTGGTAAGTATTCATAAGACTCTATTAGGAAACTTTTTTTTTTATTTTGCCGAAACTGAGTAACAAACCATTTTACAATATAAAGTTTAAAAAAAACTATTCGAGACATAATCAAATGTACTCAAGAACATTTTTCTTTCAAAAACATCAAATTATGCAAAAAGATATTACGGATAAGATTTACCGTTTTTGGTCATTTTCAGTATTATTTCTCCCCTATCCTTATATTGTGACATTTTCATATTAAAACTTCGATGGTATTGACATAAATTTACAAAATTAACGACCCCATTTTTTTTTTAATTTGATTGTATTTAGAGATTTATCATTCAATGGCCAAAAAATAGACCAAAGATGGCAAAACACGACAGATCTACCCTGAGATAAAAAAAAATAGACCACTACAATAAATAATTGTATGGGTCGCAGTGACCTCTATTATTATCCTGCTATTTTTTTAATCCTACATGAAATTTTTTACGATAAACACTTTTCACCATCGTTCACCAGGTATTTCGGATCCTTGCGAGGGTGGCAATATTCGAGTTCACACGGCAATGACCCTGGAACAACAGGATCTCGTGTGCTTAACAGCCCAAACCCTCTTGCGTGTACTCGCTCATGGAGGCTACAGACCTCTTCTGGAAGGTGGAAATAAACTCGCGGTGGAGATGAGCGTTTGGGCGGGTGGAGTCGTGGCGAGTCCACTAGACAAGGCATACGAGCCACCGACCGAACAAGAGCAACAGGAAGAAATGGAGGAGAGCAACGAGGAGATGATAACCGAGAGCGCTTGAATAAACGTGTTTGTTTTTTTTTTTTTTTTTTTTTTTTTTTTTTTTCATTAATAACATTTTTGTATCCATATATCATATTTGTGAATCAAATTGCTAAATAATTTGATGAAGGGATAGAATGAAATGAAATGACGACAATGATATAATATTATATACCTTTGACGGTGATAATCTAGATTATTGATATTTATTCCAACTTTTAGTATGGGAATAAGCGTGCAATGAGTCGTCACCTAACTGAATTATCACAAATCCCTTTTCCGACTAAGTCATATGTGAGTGCGTAAAATAAATACAACATTCGTCTACAATCTATATGGCCTCATGACGATCTGTTTTTTTTTCTTTTTTTTTTTCGTTGCACATCCGATGTTTAGAAGGATGAATATTATAATACATTATTGGCCGTTCAATCTGGAAAACCTCGATAAATTCTAGTAGACTTGGACACTTATTGAAAAAAAAACTCATATTTATTCAATAATTCTTCTTTAGATAGTTTGGAAGCCATTTCTATACTTTTAAATAAATCCTTACACTTGTGGATCCTCCTCGTTATCTGATAATTACAGCTTTTGGGAAGCGAGTACATGATGTGATTTTTTCACCCCACGTTTTGAGGGCTCTTCGATTACGATGTTATAGTGGATTTTTTGTTTTCCTTTTCAATCTTTCACTGGCAAGGATCGTGCTCGGGCGAAGCGCTAATTCTGGCGCAATTGACACGGATATTTCCGCCTGGAAGTACCGGAACGCGAAATACTTTTCCTTCCGGCATGCAAATGCAAACTTTGTACTGTGCAATTTCGGCATCTTCGTTCGTTTGGTACGTTGGCGCAAGGGGAATTCTCATAGTATCGAGAAAAATGCCTTTTTTTGCATCAATGAAGATGCTGCGATTGCTCTTAATGTAAACATCATTATCGGCCATCCATACAATTGATTTACTCTCCATTCTCGTGCTCTCAGCTCCGTGAATATTTATCTGTCGATTCGAGTCGAAGCTCAGACTCGAATTAACCGGTGATACTATTCTGTGAGTCTCGGCTAGTTTTACCGCGAGTTTTCCAACACCGCTGGGCAAACCAAAATTTGGAAAATTCGTTGAAAAGAATGAACTTCCGGTGCGCGAATCTTTGACCTCGAAAGACTCGACTGACGAGAATGCTGTGCCATTTTGGATTATACGAAATTTCGCTTTTGCCACGTCATGACGACGATTTTTCACGGTCAATTGAACACCCGAGTCATCACCGCTGAATTCAACGGGCTCGTCGCCGTAACCCTGACAAATACCCTCCTGAACGCAAACCTGGAAAAAGTATATTTCAAGTTAAATTGGAGCTAAGAAAAATCAGCAAACTTTATTGAATATTTTTTGTTCTCTTCAATAATTGAACCACGTCAAGAAAAATTAGTCCCAACAATTTTTTTTTCCAGACAGTTTTAGTCTGTAACTAAAAAAAAAAACAATTATTAAGATGACTATTTGAGTACAAAAAAGAAACGTTCATGGTATTGAACACAATATAAGTCATTAACTATTTGTAAAATTTAGAAAAGATTGAGAAAATTTGAGCCTGAACATGGAGATCCATGGAAATTTCCATAGAGACTCGTTAGTTTGCACACGATACAGTATAGAATTTGGTGAGCAGGGAAGAAAATGTAGTCGGTATATAATAATAATAATAGTAATAATAATAATACAATAGTGTATTCTTGGACACCACATGACACTCTGAGCCTCTCATACAAACGCTCGCAGCATCCACAGAGACTATGAGAACCTCCCACGCACTCACTCACGTGAAAGCCATCCTAAACACTATACCAACGAATTCGTTGACCACACATGCACACAATGGCTCACATATATAGGGGAAAAAGTGTAAATTATCCGAAGAGAACGAAGAATATACCAGAAACCAATACAGGCAGGAACCGGAAGAAAAAGTCATGAATCTTCGAAGAAATTATGTGTAGAAGAGAGTTCGAAGAAATAAGAAAAAAACCTGATCTAAAAAGATAACACCACAAGAAGTAACAGAAAAAAAAAGAGAATTTAGGAAGAAAGAGTGAAAAATGAAAAATCCAGAAGATTAACATGTAGCGAAGCAATTCGCGGCAAAGGATGAAAAGAAAAATGGAAATAATTTGGATGTATCGTCGTTGACCACCCTTTCTCCATTTTTAGCCATTATATTTTACAGAATGAAACTCTAAAAAAAAATTGAATATAAGAAAAGTCGAGTGGATGATTTTATATATTCATATAAAAATGATCGATGCATTAACATAAAAACGCAATCGGAACAACGATTGGGAAGAGATAATAATAAAATGGCTACATAAGGTATGGTGGCGACAAACGTATCTCTTGAAATTTCCAACAACTAATCGCTGTCACTTTCATTCATCTATAGTCATGCTAATAAGATAATCGTATGAATATTTTACTCTGTCCAAATCCGTTTTTCCATAGAACTTGACGAGGCTCTCTTCGGGTATGACTTCCATCGCTTCCATCCCATGGCTGACCCTCAAAACTGCGATAATCGTGATACTGAGAAGAAGGTTGCAGAGCCCAACAATCGCAAGCACGAAAGTTAAGGCCCATAAACAATATCGTTTTTTTGTCGACTCGAATGGCGATGACGACTTTTCTCGGCAGGACAACCTCGATGGATTTTTCGAGAGAACAGTTTTCGTACTCGATACATTCTCGGAGCTAACGTTAAGCAATTGAAAAACATATAATTTTTGTAAAATTGTAATGGACTGAGAGAAATAGCGAGAAATATGGAACATCATTGAAAAACGTTAAAATTTAAACTTTCAATAATATATGCAACTTTTGCTGATTTTTTTAAGCTGGTCTCCTGAGACTTAAAAAAAAATATTTTTTCCCTGTTTATTTTCTTTACGATACCTACATCGTTCTTACCTATTTTTTGATTCTAGTTAATTAATTCAGTTCTTTAATTAATTAAGTAATTTGATAAAGATTTGTTTAAGTTGATAACAAATATATGCTTGAATGTAATTTTTTAACAATTATTGCTTAAAAAACATGCAATTTATTAACAACGAAGATCTTTTCTTTTTCAGGATGTTTCTTCAATTTACCTATATGTCAAATTACTAACAACGAGACTGTTTTTTGATCATAATGTTTTTTTTTTTCGTTCTGGCCTGAAAATTCAACAACCCACCTGACTGCAATGTTATTTTTTCCAAGGCTTCGTTTGAGGAGTGGACCGTCGCTGTTCGATAAATTATCCTCGGTTCTTGACATCGAGGGCGATCCAGTGTCGTTGCAAGGATCCAGGAAGTTCGCCATTCTCCACCGATAAGATTGCAACGCCAACGAATTATACTGATAAATAAAATATTTCGGAAAAAAATATCCTGATTAATGAGCAATCTCTCCGACAGGATGAAGATAACAAACTCACGTGCGCTTGGTGTATTGTACAGAACGTAGAAATGAGAATGAAGAGACATGAAAGCTCTATGACCCGGCCAAAAAACGACTGAGCTTTTTCTGCCGGGAAAACGGCGCGTGCGCGACTTCCGCACTATAATATCGATGTTCGCTGCTGCTTCTGCTCATAAAGTTGCTTGGAACGAGCGCGAAAAGAGAAAATTAAATACTCAGACGAAAACGCGAAAATTCTTATTTACAATTTATTTCATTCTTTGAATATTATTCCGATTGAAAAATATTTTCCTGGTAGTGATGCGATGCATGGAGCGATATACAGTAAGTTCAGTGAACTTAAAAAAAAACACCAAGTACTTCCAGATTACTCAGCTCATAAATTTGTGAAATAACATTTTTTGTTTAATTAATTTTGATAAAATGAATTTTTCGAGAATTAAATTATTTTCACACAATTTTGTTATTTTTCATTAAATGACGATTTATTTATGATTTTGTTTTTATCAACAAACAGATATTGTAAAATGGCATATTGATTAAATTGATAAAATTACATTTTTCGATTAGACTTCACTTTGATTCAAGCAAATCTGTGGTAAAATAATTGTGAAATATAACATTTGTATTGTACTTTAATTTTAGAAGATCGGATGATGCCCAATTGCGATTCAGGAATTAAATTCAAAAAATAAAATCATAATTTTTGTAATATCTAGAACAACAACTCGAGCAATCGTTCTCAAATTTGACACATAGCAAAACTTCTCTAGTTGCTGCAATTTTTGTGATAATTACTAAAGGGTTTCAGATTTTATGGGAATCAAATGTTGAAAAAAAATATTGAAAACAAAAAGAGGCTTTGCTCTACTTGTTAGCTAAATTTGAGCACAATGAAAATTGAAATTTGTGCATAATCTTTCTTTTCAATTTCAATTTTGCCCATTTATATCTTCATCATGAGGAAGCCAAACTTTCAGGTTTAATTTCTTCATAGAAAGCAATTTGTAAATTCGATAAAATTGCAAAAGAGTTATTGGCAAGTTTCAATATTCACTTTTTTTAAATTTTATCAAAGATATGGATACTCGTGGTTTTTCTTCCATGGAGTTTCGAGCTTCCATTGGACAAATCAGCCGGCGAACAGAATATCAACGAATGGTTCGGCTCGAAGCTAATAACTGCATGCAGCGCAGTTAAAAATCATTCAAATATAAAAAAATCGAATGTAAAAGTCGAATCTATGTCGAGAGTTGAGGAAAGCTTGAATCATTCTGAGAATTGGCATGATAGCACGAGAAGAAGTAAAGTCGAAACCATGTCGAGTGCCGTAGAAAGCTTAAATCATTCTGAAAACTTGCATGATAAGACGAGAAGAACTAAAGTTGAAACTATGTCGAGTGCCGAGGAAAGTTCAAATAATTCTGAAAAATTGCACGAAATTTCAAACAATTCGGAAAACTTGCATGACAGCGCAACAAGAAGTAGAGTCGATTATTCAGCTTCGAATTTAGATTTTTATATGAAAAATATAATGAATCAATTGACCTCGATCAACGATGGACTCGTTAGAAATCATCAATCAGCACGAATGATTTTGAGGGAAAATAATGAGGAAAGCAATGAAGATGATGAAAATGAAAATGATCGAAAAAATGATTCAAGCGAAATAGCAACAGATTGCGAGAGTTTAACGAACAGTGGTCTTCCATCGGGTGTTTATCAATTGAGCAGAGATTTTTTGCGGAAAATGGATTGGATTTGGAATGTCTTTGAAGTATATTGCGATCAGTCAGCGGGTGGTGGCTGGACGGTCATACAGAGACGCGGCGGACCATCCGCAGGTCTTGTTAATTTTGCCAGATCCTGGGACGATTATGCGAAAGGTTTTGGCGATTTGAGTGGAGAATTTTGGCTGGGTAATGAGTGGATTTACAGGTAATCGATGCTGTTGTAAAATTGAAGCTGACGCTATGCTGCTTTGTCTTATCAGCAGCATATAATGATCGATTTACGTTAATATTAAGAATGTAGAATAATAACGGGAGTCATCAGCTCAGACAAGACGTGGGCCTGACGAATCTCCAAAACAAAGACAAGATAAATAAACATAGAAATTTAAGTATGAAAAAAATGACTATTCCTAATTAGTTCGAACTTGGAAACTTCGACTCGAAATTATACATAATAAATTTGTTGCTTCCCTTTCAAAGGCCTCAAAAATTTCACAGACAATCGCAGTGATATTTTATAATGGAAAAACTTCGATTTAGTGATTTGGTAATTTTTTTTTTTCAAAGGCTGACGACTCTTTTTGGCCCTTACGAGCTGAGAATCGAGCTCGAGAATTGGAATGACGAGACAACGTGGGTTCAATATTCCGAATTTGCGTTAGTGAAATTGTTCTCAAAATAATAACTATCAATATCGCAATAATGTAAATAAATATATAATGTATTGAACTTTTTTGAAATTCAGAGTCTATAGAAACGGTGATAATTATCAATTATTGGCTGGTGGCCATACGGGAAATGCCACGGATTCATTAGGTGGTCGTGATAGCTTAAATTATTACAATTATTTTTCAACATACGATCAAAGACACGATCATACAGCTAATTTTAAGCCCTGCACTTCGATGATAGATGGGGGTTGGTGGTACAACAGGTAAGAAGACGATCGAGTCATCATTGATGATACCTTCATTAAATAAATATAAATATTCAATTAATATAAACTTAATATCTATTTTTATCCACAGCCATTGCCCCTTCACTAATCTTAATGGACAATACTACAAAAAAGACCAAGAGCAAAAACCTCGTACTGGTATTGTGTGGGAAGGTTGGCACGATGATAGCAGCCTTAAAAGTACAAAGATGATGATTCGCTCGAAATATTATCGTTCCTTGAATACCGTCAACAGGAAAATTCCCCAATGTCAATGTCATTAAAAATTAAAATCCTATCATTATACGATATCTCGCGAAGTATTAATTTTCGACTGATATATTGCAATCTACGGAAAGTTGGCAAGTTATCTTAAGTTGCTTTTGAGATGTATGAGAAAAATTTAATCATAATAATTGATATTTGAACTAGTATATAAGAGTATTCTTGATTTTCTCTTAATAATTAGATTAAAAACATCTACTGGACAGTAAACAGAAATATAAAGATTAATTATAAAAATACAAAATGTATGGTATATGGACTTTCGACTAATTTTCTACCTTTAGTTCCTGCATAAAGCTTCAAAAAGATCGTAAAAAAATAAGTAATTGAATTATTAATGAAACAAGGCTCAAAATTGTTGAAAAATTCCTATAATTTGGAAAAAATGTATAAATACTAGTTGGTGTATATTTTACCATATTTTTCACTCAAGAGATTAATTATTTACACGCAGCAAATTTATATATTTGTGTGAAAAACAAGACATCGTTATATTTGTTACATGGGTCATTGGTTGATTTCTTTATTCAATCACAGATTTTTCCATATTGAACAAAATAGCATTTTATTGAATTAACTTTTTGTAAATGAAAATGGTGTAGAGTGGCTGAGATCTTCAGATTTCAAGATAAAGAATCTTTATATTTTTCCAGTTAAATGTCGAATTTTATGGAAATAGGGATGAAAGTTTCTTCAACTGTTTATGATGATATTTAATTACATATTTCACAGCATTCGATTTAACTCCTTCAATACTCTTATGGTGGCACAGCTTAAGCTTTTTTCGAAGCTTTCAGTTGTGCTTGCTGAAATACTTGTTGCAGCTTGTCCAATGTCTCTCGGTGTGTTTCCTGTTTCTTGTCCAAATCAGAGATGAGATCCTCGGTTCGCTTTCTGAAAATTTAACCATGATTTTCGTTAGTATTCATTCGGATAAAACAAGTAAAAAATTTGCTGCTCTATTTCTTTTGGTCTGATAAATTTGAGGCAAATCTTTCAAGTCTGAAAAAAACTATTAAAAATGCTAATTACTCACAATTCATTGGAGATGTATTCCATACGTTTAGCCACATTCTGCTTGGCTTCCAACAGATGTTGTTTCACCAGGACAGGACCGATCAACTTGAAAACTTCGTTACCCGATTTCAAGAGATCCAATTCTTCTTTAACAGCAGTATTCTCATTTAGCTGCCCATCTAGCTGCTGCCTCTTGACGAGTGCCTTGTGATATTCTACATATTTCAATCAGAATGAAATTCCAAATAATACAACAGCCATTTTATTAAGTTCAATAATAAAAATACTCAAAAGACATTGTGGAGATTATTTTGAATATTTTCCTTTATCAATCGCTCTTTGTAGCGGTTATAAAAAATTACCATTTTCTCAGATGGACAAAAAAATTTTTGTCATATGACTAACCTTTTTGAATCTGCTTATAGAGATCTATTTCAGCTTGAAGCTTTTTCTGATTTTCTTCCACCATTTTCCTGTAACACGAACTCGGTGTAAACAAAATATTGTAAATGAAGAAAAAATTGTTATATCGTATGCAATGAAAAGATCATTACACTATTTGCAACGAGGTTATGTCAGAATCAAAATAAGGAAATGAAGATCGTCCTGCGTTTACGTTAATACACACACTTTCACTTCGCTTTATATTAATGGACACAACGATCAGAATTGTACATATATGTACATAACTTTTGGAGTACAGTCGAAAGAGAAAATTCTTCGTATACCAGACTTGCTATCTATTTATAGTTATATTATATTATTGTCAAAATGACAAATCAAATCGTCCAATAGGCAGTTGATATTTCAACTTTTACTATAAATAGAAATCGTCCATGAGAGGCGAGCACATGCAGAATGGCAACTCAAGTTTTTTTTTTAATGAAGCTTTATTATGAGCGCACACGAGTAGCGACATAACCTCAAAAAGCTTTCACCCAAACTTTGTCAAGCACGAAATGATGGAATCAAGTTAATCCTAAACCCATCCTGCCATTTCAGATTTGTCTTTTATGAAGCTATTCGTCAAAACACATTTTCTTGCTTTTGACGAATGAAAAGCTTAACCTATGTAGTCATATAGCCGTGTTGTAAGATTGTGAATTGTCAATGATAATGAACCTGTCGGTTATACGATTGAATGACATACAAGTAAAGTAATTGTATTTTTCGTACAAACGTCACTATATTTAACTGCTTGCGATGAAAACAAATATCTTCGTATCTTGTTGGAATTTCGATTGACAGCGTTTGGAAGATAGAAAACGACTTGTTATCTCGGCCGGCATGCGTATTCTAGAAAGCTCAAAGTCTGTCGCCATATTGGATCATCTTCAATCAGCTGACTAAGTCACGTGATAGAAGAGGAAGTGTGGGACAAACTGACGTTTGAAAAGGTGAATCAATTGTTTCTTGTGTACGTTCTTTGTAAAATCGTAAACATCTTCCCGTCGCGTATTTCAATAATAACTACCGGCTGCTCATTATTTATTGTATTAATATCATTAATCATGAAATTCATCTGACGGTTGCGAGAATTTTTCTTAAGGGACACCCGAGAGATCTTTTTCGACTAACAGGTGAAATAATATAAATATTTGAGGTTATGATAAGTAATAAATATATATACGTAATGTTTTTTTTCGGCAAGCATTTCGTCTCTATCATCTGATGTGCACAGCTGTCATGTACACGTCATGTATATAGGGTATTCTTGTTTTACATATGATTCAAAAAATAAAAATTAATGCTGCATGTTTTATTTTTATTCTTATATATAGACACTTATAATTTTAGATTTCGTAATTTTGTGTATTTTTTTAGTTAATGATTTTATGTGAATTATAATCTTGATCTGATATTCGTTTGAAAGATAAACGAAAATTCAAGGTAGATGACCTGTTGAATTTACCTGTTAGACATTCGTACATAATAATTTTTCGTTTTACAGGAAGAAAAAGCTTCAAACCAAAAATCATTTACTGGCTGATATGATGATACAATTATTGACTATAGGAAACAAATGTATAATTTGAAGAGATTTTCATGTCAAAGCTATGATAACTTTTTCAACGAATCACCATGTTTAAATTGGAGTCTTATATAACACCAATAATTCTTAGCTATGTTGCGAAATATGTAAAGAACTTCAAACCTGAGCAATCTCAGGTAAGTCAAATACCTCGTTTTTGCAATGAAACAAAAAAATCCCTCATCCATGAGAAAAATTATAATGTCTATTTTTTAGGTGTCTTTGTGGGGTGGAGATGCATCTTTTCAGAATCTAGATTTGCAACTTGAGGTTTTAGAAGAACAACTCAATCTTCCATTTACATTTGTCAGTGGACACATTCATGAGCTGCTGATCCATGTGCCTTGGGTGAAAATCACATCAGAGCCAATAGTCGTCACGATTAATACGATAGGTAGGATTATCTCTAAAATGTATTTTACATTATTTGTAAAGTAGATATTCAAAATGTTTTTATTCACTCACAAATCAATATTTTTAAATTTTTATCAAATTTGTATAAATTTTTGCCCAAAAGTGTTTACACAATAATCGATAAGTGACAATTTTTATATGCGATGAAAAAATAATTTATAATTCAGCATTTCACCTAAATAATGTTTCAGAATGTATCCTCAATCTGAAGGATCAAGGCCAGATGGAACGGAGTATGTCAATGCATCAAGGAGCCGGATCAAAATCAATACAGTACGTGTCTTCGTTGCAGTGATTTTGTTATCTGCTTTCTACAAAAATATTCCTACCGATATTCCATACCGAAATTAGGACATATAATTCGAAATATTTTCCATAAATTCTCCGACGAAATAGTTAATTTAAAGGATCATTTTAGACCATTTTAAACTCTCGTGATGACTTTGTTGTCCTGACTTCGATCATCCTACTTTTTAGAGCTCTTTTACCTGATGATAAAAGACACACGTTGGCCAAAACACATTTTGAGCTGCCTTGAGCTGCTACAAATATGCTCCAAATGTTATGTAGAATCCGTTTTATTATTTTTTTACTTCTATCTCTCGATTTACATCTTGACAAGACAATTTTACTTTGAAAACGATCAAAGCATACGAGTAACAGTGGGTTCATAGTTAATGTAGAAAAGGATACTAATTTTGTAAATAAAAATTTACGGGCTGATTCCAAAAAGTTGTATCTGTAAAAAATTAATAATCATAAAATATACGTTTTTTTTTTACATATATCGAAGAAAAGTTATGTATAAGCTTTCAGTGTATTGTGTATCGTATACAAGTTCTCGAATTTGTATAATAAAAATAACTGAAATTTTTGTTCATGTGCTTATGGAATTTTTTTGCTTTCGATAAAAACTCAATGTAATTTTAACGAGATAGTAAGTAAACGAAAGAGAAATACGAATTTGGATGCCACGGAAAAAAATTGAGATTAGTGATTTTTCAGTTGCCATAATTTTTCCCCATCCGACCGTAAACGACGAGTAGACTTAGAGAATTGATATTTTCATTACCAATAAGTATATTTTCGCAAACAGTTGAATAAATTATCAATAGCGACGATTCAATGCAAAAAATGTTTAAATATAATATCACTATATTCCATCTTATGTTTTTTTTTTCAGGGAAGAAACTCCTCCGAGCTACAGAGCGAGCATAGTAGCAAGAGTCATAAACAACATCACAATAAATTGCAACAATTTGATTTTGAAGTACGTAGAGGAGGACATTGTTCTCAGCGTCAACGTCAGATTTTTAAGTATGCAATCGGCAAATGACCTTTGGGAACCAGCTTTCATGGGTAAGTTTTCTCAAGACAAAATGAAAATAATAGCAAAAGTTGATAAAATCATTTTTCATGTGCTTAGATGGTTCAAGCACAGAAGCAACCCTCCGAAAAATCGTAACTGTGGAAGATTTAACCCTGTGTTTGGATAAAATGGATACAGCCGGTAAAATTGAAATATATCAGGTAATTTAAAAATTCTTTACAAATTTCAAAATTGTAAATTATGAGATAAATTGATAAACGTTTCTTTCAGGATCCAGTTTTATACCGTTGCTCGATGATGATACGTCTCATGATGAATCATAACAGCAATGTAGCAGGGTGTGCATCAGTAACAAGATTTGATCTTCATTGTGACAAAATGGAATTCAGTATGACCGAGCAACAGTTACCGATGCTTTTACGATTAATTGCATTGATAACGAATCTTCAAGCGAAACAATCGTCAATAGTTCGGAGCGATAAATCACCGCTCTCGTCAGACGAGAGGGGAGAAATCATTCAAGGTTTGTAAATTTGTAAAAAAAAAACTTTTATCAGTATTTGAAAATATTTAACTGATAAAAATATTTACACTTTATTTATGACATGGGAATGGGAACAGACGATGCTGATCAGGTACATCGAACTTCCTCCGACAGACCAAGCTGGGGTGGATGGGCCTGGAATGTTGTGACATCAGCTTTACCAGTTAACTGGGATCCTACCTGGGCAAATGAGCAGCAAGTCTCTTCTACTGGTCACATGATCCATATGGGTGTATACATAGACGAGGCTGTGCTCACTTTTAAGGTCTAAATTTTTTTTGCACTATAGAGAAATGATAAATTTTAAAACAAACATTTCCACAGGAATTACATTGTGCCTGAACATACCATAATTTTGAATACTATTTTCATTCACAGACAATAGAAACTCTGCAAGAACAGCTTTTTTACAAATCTCGCAAAATCAGATATAATTCATTTCTTACGTTACGAGTCACGAGTGCTGCCGTATCGATGCTTTTCAAAGGAGAACATATGAGCAATATACAATTTGGTCTCGGAAGTATTAACTTGCATCCACGAGGTGCTTGTAGTTGCGGATATCAAGAAGTCGTAGATGGCGTCCAGGTAATATATTCGGACTTTTATTGTACTGATTTTTGTGTTTAGTTTTACTGATTCGATACTAATTTTCTTTTTTTAGTAATTTTGTCCTAATTTTGTTAATGTCAACTAAGTCGATGCTAATTTTTTTACTGATAAGTAATTTAATACTAATTTTCTTACTGTCCACGATAATGACCATCGGCAATCGATAATGACTCTGTTAGCTCACATATGTATGTTTGGCTGATTTAGAGCATTGAAATTTTTCCAGCCTCCACTTTATATACAAGCTGGAACAATTCGTAATGATCATTTGAAACACAGTTTATTCGACAAAAATGTGGCCGATCAAATGGACTGGAATAAATACTACTGCGAATTTGACATCGATTATCATCTAGCCACAGTTAATGGTATATTTTGTTTTTGTATCTCATGAAAATTCAGCACTATCATAGAAAATTGTAAGATCTAGAATAAAATTGTCATATAATGTACTATATTGAATACGTTCAAAATTGCAGCTGCGACAATGCTACAGAGGAGTCCAGCCTTTGCTGTGGATATGATATGTTCAATCGAAATACCAGATGATTTTCCTCCGGAAGAACTCTCCGAATTTGAATCCAACTACGAGTACAGGTAAACGAAAGAGATTTTACCCATCAATAATAATTATTTTCACTTATTTTATGCATTCCATGGAATTACCAATTCGCCCTTCAAATTTCTCCAACTAAAAATCCGTACACAGGCCAACATTGAAAACATTCATTCAAATTTCAACTATAATAACATTCTGAAAATTCTTCTACAGCAATTTTCCAGAACGCAAGGTAATACGATATGTCGTTGGCGATCTAAAAATTAGACTCTGCTCAGGATTATTGCATCGTATCAACGCAGTTAAAGCTGCTGCAAAATACGACCATAATCTGTACGCAGTTGAAAAATATGGTAAAAATCCACTTCAATCCTTTTTTTTTTTAAGAAAAATGAATCAAAAAGTTAAATGAGCCTTTCTTAAAACCATTAAAATACATGATTCAAATAAAAAATATAAGAGATATTGTTCTTTTTGTATATTTTTCAGCTCGATAATTATCCATTGCATCCTTCATTGTTGTTTCTTCAGTAGCATAATTACTTTATCATATTCACAGAGCCAAATTTCGATGAATTGCCACCCGTCACTGTCGAGGAATACGAAGCTTTGCGCGAAAATGTTCCGGTCGTCGAGACATATTTTAATATTTATAAGGTGGCTGTACAATTTCAACCGACCGACCATAATGCCGTGAGACTGCCGAATCTGAAAACAGAAATGGAAAGCACGGTATATTTATCTTTTTACTTTGTAAACTCTGATGAATTTCGACAAATTGATATTAAATATGTAAATTATTTGTAACTTACAGTCATCAATTCTCGAGCCAGCTTTGTCGCATGATCCACATTTGAGTATCGAGTGTGACGAGATCGAAGGAAATATCGTCCAACCGATGTATTCACTCAGGCTTGCCTCTTGTGCATCGCAACAAGCAGAAATTTCACCCGATATGCTCAATGATTGCTACAGTATTTCCAATATCAAGGTAATAAAATTTAATTATCTTCTCTGTGCTAAAAATTCAGTACCTATTTGGGACTACCGAAAAACAAGAAATATTTTTGAGAACTTATCCAAGAAGATTTTTTTTTGTCATTTGGGGATCATCATTACAGATCTGTGGAATACAAAGTCAGCTCTACTTGACGAGACATTGTCATACGACGATAGTCATGCCATGTAACGCAAAAGCATCCAGGAAGTCACTCGTTTATCCACAATATTGGCGACACACGAATTTAGTTCACGACCTTATTGAATGTGAAATTGATGATATCACGTTCACTGGAACGAAACCAAAATTAATGGTTGCAATCTCGACAGCGTTGTCTATCGCAGATCCGTCGGAAATTTCTAATCAACTTTTTTCCTCTTCCTTATTCACCGATGCTTGTAATGAGAGAGGCATGCAAATATTTCACTTGTCATGAAACAAATCTCATCATTAGAGAAACGTTTTAATGAAAAATAATCATACTTTTTTTTACAGACTCTGTTCATCTTGAACTATCATTGGAACGTATTTTATGCAAACAAATAAAATCATCATCCACGACAACGATTAAAATCGATGTTGATTCCGCAAAAGCTTTTGCACTCAACGGTACTCAACAGGCATTTATTCTTTCAGGACCTGAAAATGACCTCGATCGGTATGTATATTTTTATTTTACGGCTCTCTCTAGATCTCTAGATCTATTATCTGTAGATTTTTTCTTATCACTAAGAAAATTGGTCGAAACATTTTCTCTTCCTCCGTTTCTTCAAAAAAAAAAAAGAGCGACTCGATACGAATTTTACATTTTCCATATTTTTCAGAGAAATGGAAAATCCAGTATTGTTGACTGCTCTTCTTCAGTATTCCGAAACAGATTCGGATCAACTGTATCCTTCTATTTTATCATTCCGACTATCGGAAATGCGATTCTCATTTGATCCACTTCTCTCTCACTGGTTACAGTATCAATCAATTTACAATAAATCGAACAATGTTTCCACGACCCAGCCAGGAACTGATACACCAGCTGTCGAAGATATTTTCTCAGACACAGATGTGCGGAAAAAAGTATTTCGTACTCTGCACGAAAGTGTTCATAGCTTATCGGACAAAGAGAAAAAGCGATCAAGTTCACAAACCGATTGGTCGAAAGGAATATCGGCAGTTGAAGATTTGCAAAAAAAATTGCCAACAAATGACGATATCGAACTCGAAGTATGATAATTTTATAATAAAAATAATAATGTAAGTTATTATGGATTGGAAAAATTTCACTATTAATCACCATATTCTATTACATCGTTTTCCAAAAAAAGTACCGGCTAGTAGTGACAAAAAAAAAATCTCGCAACAGTAATAATTATCAAAAGCATTTACATATCGCCAATTTGAGACCGGCTTTAATATTTTTCTTGCAGCCAAGCACTAATCGGTGCACAAAAATAGATATTTCCATCTGTAAAAGACACAAACAGCCTCATTTTTTAACATACAAAATTGATAAAAATAATGTTTACTTTTACCTTGTTACTTATTGTAATTCTCGTTTTTATTAGGATTTTCGAAAATCTGGAACTTTCATTAAAATTGCACAGTTGCATCCATTTTGCCGTAAACTAGTCCTGTGTGGGTCCATTGGTCACTTCGTGATGTATATACCTTCAATAACGATGGATGGGCTCGGCGCTGCTGGTAAGTTCAATGAGTAGAATAAACATCATTTACGAGATTTTTTTCAGCACTTGCAGAAATCTAGAAATTATTAGCAAATATTTATTAAAAAATACTTCAAAAAATAGAAATACGTCAGCCATATTAAAACTAGAAACCACCCGGACTGTATGTCATGCTGGATGACATTAGAGTACTTTCTGTAAAATTTTGTACATTTTACTTTTGGGTTTTAAACTTAATAAATGAATGGTCATGCATTTATTCGTACACCCTTATATTATTTTATTCCACAGGCATCGAACTGGCTAAGGATAGAGCATTGAATCGAGATCCTGATTTACACATTTTTGTGATAAAATCTCCAACTGTGCTCCTTCATTCAGTGAACATGCAGTTTGAACAATTGTCACCATATCTCAAGAAATTGCCATCTCAACTGCCTAATGGAATGTGGTCACAAGGTAATTTGCTTAGAAACAAATACCGGAAGTCTCCATTTCGTGAGGTCAAAGTTCAATACGTGCTTACTCTACGTTTAATACGTAACCGATCAATATTATAAGATGCTTCACGTCGATCCATTCTTATGATTATCATCAACTAATGGATTCAATTTTTCAAAATCTGCTGAGAAGAAACGTAGAAAATCTTTCATTTTTTTCAGAGTATCATAGCTTTCCCTGGACACTCAGATTAAACAATCTCAACTGTTACACTCTGAGAGGACATTCGCGAATGAATCTTATAGGAAATATTGATTTAACTGCCACCATCGATATTACCACCAAGTCTGCTGGAACGGAATTTATCGAATGCTCTCTCGCTGGTTTGGGACTATGCGTCTATATCGATACATCGCCTATAGTCATTTCCATATCCGAAGAACAAGTGCGCAATTATTGAGTCGTTACATTTTTTTAGATAAATGGATATCATTAATATATTTTTATAAATTTGTTCCATCGTTTATGCGCAGATCAATTTGCTGAATAATATCTCAACAGATATCATAAAATTAATCAATCTCGCTAATTCTCCGGATGGAAAAATAGTTGGCCGAACTAAGACCGAACCAGAGAGTTTATATTTCGACATACCGCAAAGTCCATCAAGTTACACTCAAATGTTGTATCCGGAAAATATGACTACGCCCTCGAGTATATCGACTGCGCGAGATGGTTCCGATCCAGGTAATGAAATAAACAATAGTGAGGTTTTATTTCATCTGCGTCTCTCTGATTTGACTTAATATTACAGAAATTGAGAGTCCCATAATCACGGCAATGGTACAATGGACCGTTACGAAAATGTCTGTAAAATTGTATATTACGGACGAATCGACAAATACAAGGATGAAATTAGTTCTGGAATTGGAAGACATTATAACAACATTGGATTGGCAACCCATTTATCTCAAATTGAAAAACAAAATAACGACAGCAACAATTTGCCACTACGAAAGGTAAAATATTATTCAATTATATCTTCGTTTGATCCATTTAAATGATTATCTTAGACTGTAATAACGCTGGCAAAGTTTAAGCGATTTTATCTACTTTATTTTGATCTATAAAATTACTTGAAGACTTCTGATTATTAATTAGCATTACTGCAATTTTTGGAAATTGAAGCTTACATAAAAACAAATTATTTTTATATTCTCATTAATACTGTGTCAAAATAGAAGAGAGCAAGATCAGCATTGGCAACTTGGTGATTATGCCGGAGTAATAATGCTTGGGCGAGAAAGTAACTTGGAACAAATGGAAGATACGGGATTTTTGAGTGTGACTTTCACCAAGGCGCAATCTGGAAATGTACATACAAGATGGGGAGCTCAAAAAAATTCAAAATCACAAAAGGTATGAAAGATTTATAATAGGGTGAGAATGTCATTACCATTTCAACATAAATTAGACAAGATATGACGAGAAGGTAGAATCCATTATTATACTAAAATATTTGTAAATTTTAGACACGTGCAAAAAAAAAAATTCCATTATCAGTCAAAGGATACATCACCGAAATAGATGTCAACATTCGAAGAGTGGATATAATACTTCCACCCAGTATAGTCAAGAAATTCATGGTACTAATGAAACCATTTATGTCCACCACTCATGATGATGTCACGTCCAAAGATAGCAATATCGCATTATCGGTATTATGTGGTGATGATATTGACAATAAATCGCTACCATTGGTCTATTTAGAATTTAAAGGAATGAATCTTATGGTGCCAACGTTACCTCGTGCTGAACATCGACTCCAGCACAATTTATTAATGATTCAGGTACGTTGATTTATTTTCATTCATTTCTTCTATCAAGAAGAAAGCTTGATTCATGTAACTCAATATCCATGAGAAACTAGAAAAAAAAAACTCATTCTTACATGATTTTTATATTTTTTTGCAATAAACAGGATTGCTAATTCCCTGTTTTTCCTCCCACTGTCGTCCTTGTAAATGAGTGTAGCATAGTCGAAAATTGTATAAATTTTCAATTTCATTTCATCCTCCAATTGTTTAACCACTGAATTTACGGAAATTACCATTTCAGATGTTTGCAAACTCTCAATTGAATTATTCTATTTAATTATTTAGCTGGACGGAATCAGCATCACACCGAGTCCCGAAAATCCAATTTGTCGGACGATCCTTCGTTCGGACATATATGAATTCGCTGCCCAGTCCAATATCTTAAACATTCCAGGATCCAGCGTTGAAGACAGACAATATCAGATCAATATAAAAGGAGTCTGTGCCTGCACTACGACATGGCAGAATTATCAACAAAACAATACGAAGGTATATTAGCAATAAACGCACGAATATCATAGAATACGTTTGTCATTATTTCTAGATTGGTAAAAACTAGTCTAGAGTAAAAATTAGTAAACTCGTAGTTTAAATATATATATTTTTTCCATTTCCACAGCGAATATCACAGTCGTATTTATATACGATGAATGAGAATCCGGCATTGGAATGGAATAATTTAGCATGGGAGAGCAATGTTGAGCCACAATTTTCAACTTCATTGCTCATGTCAAGGTAAAAATATTGCACAATTTAACAGCCGATCTGATTGTTTATTATTATCATTATATGCTAGAGATTCTACAATGTATAAATTATTTAAATTAACGTCTGTAGATTTGATGTCAGACTGATAATCGCACCAGCGGTGATACTACATCCGTCGAAAATAGTATGCGGTGGTGCATTTGAACTTACATGCCTGACTGATATCGAAGTATCTGTAAATTTGGATCAGATCAAACTAATATGGGACATATACAACGAGATCAGCATTGTCTTGTCTGATTATTCGAATACAGCGAGAAGAGTCGATCAAGGAGGTGGAGAGAGTCGACCCTCAACACCGGTTATATCATCATCGCAGGTACTTCAAGCCAGCCTATTGTCAAAGGAACATGAACCAGATCACAATGCAGACAGTGGAATTGATTTTGAATCGTCAAGTGCCAATTACATCGCTATGGTAAATCAAAAATTTTATACCTCTTAAATAAATAAGAATTTTAATAATATACGAGATTTATTCGACTGATTTTTTTTTACGCAATTTCATTACTTATGAACGTGTTGAAGAGAAAAATACCAGCACATGGAAGTTCGATGGCTCTGCCACTAGAGATTTTAGTGAATTGTGGAACAGTCTCACTTTCGCTAAACCTCATGACGACATCGATTGAAGCTACAACGGTAATATTAATTAATATTATTAATAATAATGATAATAATAATAATTTTTATTCATACTTATTTTAGAGCTCGAATGATCCCTCCAGCAATGATGAAAGTTATTCCGAGTATCCTTTTTTCCACGTGACATTGATCGAGCCAAATTTCTATATTTCTCAACTCAACGGTACGGAAAAAATGCAGGTAATAAATTAATCATACAGTCAATATTTTCCATCTAGCCTGTTGCATTTGGTGATAATAATATTTACATGCTATTTTTCTAAATAGATATCTTGTTTTGACGTTGCTGTGTCTCTTGGTGGTGTAAAAGAAAATGATTCATTGCCAAGTGCAACTTCAGCTGAATGTAAACTTGCGCTGATCGAAACGAAAAGTGGCAGTCCTCATCCAGATACTGGCATCCCACCATCATTTCTCATTTTAAAAAGGGAAAATAGTCATAACACGAGCATGCAATTGTTCATTGATATCGGACGACCAACAAAAATTAATTGCTCGATACTGTCTTTTAAGCACATTGATCATATTCAAAAAGAGGTAAACACAAAATTAATTATCGTAGACACGAATTTTTATTTAAATCTCAAAAAAACATATATATGTTTTTTTTTTTTTTTTTTCAGGTATCGGCCTGCTTCGTGGATCACAAGGTCCTGCAGGATTCTGCCACTGCAGGATTCAGTGAAATGAGACTTTCTCGAACTAATCCAGTTGTACAAAAAATGAATACTCAGAGAAAAAATAGTAAATTTGATTTGCCAGAATTGAGCTTTACGAGCAAACAGATTGTCCTTTCTCTGAAAACAAATTCCGAGACAAATATATTAATAAGCGTGGCAAGTTCATCGGGAAATACCTCAAGGACCATAAAGTCCGAGAAAATTTCGGGAACTCTGATGTTAAATTCATTAATAATATCGGCCCAGCATTGCAACGATGTTAAAGTTTTCCTAAATCCGTCGTGTTATCGTCTGGCAGTAAATCTTTTCTTGGAAACTTGGCAGGATTCCGATGCCGATCCACAAATAATGATTCAGGCAAATAGCGAGTGTATATATTTTGAGTTTGGACCACAGCAAATGAAAATCTTGGAAAGTGCTTTGAAGGAATATTACGTATTTATGGATTATTTGAATCTGAATTCTTCGGTACGAGCGGATGAAAATAGGAAGAATACATCGACTGCAGACCAGCATTACAAGGATGATTTGAAAGCCGGGGCTTTTCAATTTGTGAATGGAAACGCTGAGGAACTGCCTTTGCCCTATCAGGTTTGTTGATATTTTGCCACAGATCGATTCGCAAACTAAAAAGATAAACGATTTTTGTTTTAATTATTGCAGGTGATTTTTTCCACCTATCCTGAGAAAGGTATAGCATGGAAATATCCACAGCCAAGAATTATTACGGGGCTTGATGTGGCACCTATACCCTTTGATGTGAGTATTTCTTTATATTTTTTCTATACAGATAGTTTGAAAAATTTGTGCATCTCACAAATTGCATCCGGTATAATTTTTTACACAATAAAGTAGAAACATCAATTGCTTCATTATAATGATTTGTAATGATTTGCTATTTTGTACGACATACAATTTGGCCCACCAAGGAAGAAGCCACAATGCCTATTACTATTTGTGTTTTGCAGATATCCGACGAAGTTGATCTCGAAGTCGATCCAATATCGTGCTCTTTGGAATATTGGAGTGACAGTCATGGGTCATATCGACGTTACGTGGAATTTAACTTATCGGAAACGGAGCATTATCGCCCAGAATTGCCGATAATGCCACCGGCCCAAGCAGTAGCTTCAACGTGGAGGGTAATTTTGTCTGCAAGGGGTAATTCTCAATCTGCCGAAACAGTGATAGCACCTCAAGTTCTCGTTGGTTGTCTTCGTATTGATTCGTACTTCAATGCAGCGATAGTTCCAAATCTACAGGTTGCCGTAAACATTGGAATAATAAATATTTCTTTATCAAACCCCTTAAAATCATCAGCATACGAAAAATTGCCTCATCCATTGGCCAATTTTCATTTGAGTGGTTTCATACCGGAAGTACAATGTTTCGCTCAATTGGAGCACAAAAGAACTTCAGTTGTTTTCAACAGATGGACAAGTGGTGCAGTATTGATTGATATTCGTGGTAATCTGACCGTAAAACTTTTAGATTACGGTTTAGTTCGTATGCAAGATGTGATAGACAAGTTGGAATCGAATATACAGGTCTCAGTATCAAACGAAACGAATATCTCGATGGAGTGCAATCCATTTTCATTCAAATTTGGACCATCGATCGCTCATACATTAGCCGTTTCGACAAATTTGTGGCTCAGCTCGTTCAATGATGATCATAATGAGTACGGAGTGATATTGACTCGAGTTATCGTCGCCAATGACAGCAATGTTGCTATTCGATTTGGGCAAAGCAACTCGACGGATAATATTTTATTGCAAAGCAGAGAGTGCAATTTTTATTATTGGCGTAATACTGCAAATAGAATGCTTCACGTTGCAATTGAAAATACGGGCTGGACGTGGAGTCAACCATTTTGCGTGAAGAAAAATGGAAAGCAGCTCGTAATGTTTGGAAACTCCTCGAACTATCCGGTTATTTGTGCGAGGGTTGACTCACTCTCTGCGACACAAAAACTCATCACTTTTTCTGGCTTGTTAGTGCTCAGTAATCGATTGATCGAACGCTTTGAGATGAAACTTGTCAAGTATCAAGTAGAATCTCAAAATAAGCCAATTGTCTCGGACGAGCTTCATTCGATCAATGGCAATGACCAATCACCTTCGATAGTCTTGGAGAGTAATGCGAATATGGCGATGCGATTACGTTTTGCTTCGTCGACAAGTTTATCATGGACAGGAGACATTCCGTTGAAAACTAATTCAAAATGGGGACAGCCGTGGCTTGTTAAGGGTGAGAAATCTACTTAAAAAATATGTATTCTCTTCCTTGTGACCATTCTAAAATCAAGTAACATTTATTGCCATTAAATTGGTGGGAAGGTGTCGATATAAAAGCTAATATCCAATTCACGGATCAAGGACGAAAACTTTAAGTCACGATACTTAAAATTTTTCCTAAATCGTGTATAACAGGACAAATTTGACAATTATATATTGCAATAATTTTTCAGTTCCACTGCAAGATCGTGGCGAATTTCTAAGCATTTGGGTCCGGATCGTACAAGAAATAATTTATGGGAAAACTAGAATTCTCGTCAGTATAATAATACAAAATTAATTATACCGCAAGGAAAACCTTATCATACGAAACTAATTACACATTATTTTACAAACTTTAGGCCATCCTGAGTCCTCTGTACATGATCAAATCTTATCTACCAGTACCTGTTGTAGTTCAAATTGAAACACCTTCATTAGGAGTGTCTTCAAATGCCACGATAAAGGGACAAGGAAAACTCCAACAACTTTATTGTCCAGGAACATTCGAACATTCTCATCAGCTAACTTTTCAATTAGAGTACGTTTTCAATGTTTTTTCAATATAATTCAATATCACTGAATAAGTTTGATAATAATTTTTTACAAATAATACTTTCAGATCAGGTATTTCTGCTTCGAATCCCTACGTTCCATTATCATATAGCTCTGTCGAAAAGCAAACATTTTTCAAAAGGCCGCAAAACGAAGATATCGATGCTATTTTGACGGAATTGGAAAAACGAAATAATACTTTCTACCTGCCATTCCAAGCAGATCAGCCAAATATACAAATTCCAGCTGATCAACCTCAGACTCATGTTCAAGTAGGACATTGATTTTTCACCCCAAGAAAATATTCATTTCAATGTATGATTGTCATCGTAATAATTGGCTATGTTGATTTTTTTCCAAACACTCGCAGATTAAATATCAAGATGCTGGTTTGGTTTCGAGCACATTATTGTTGGAGTTACAGCCATGGTGTTTCATATTGAATACATTAGGTTGCAAAATTTCAATCGTTGCTGAGGACATTGAATTGTGCCAAATACCCCACAATGGAATCGTCACTCCACCAAAATTGGAAGTAAGAGCAAATTGTATTTTTAATTTTTCCTGGTATTAACCAGGAAAATATCAAAGCCCCTTGTGGCTACTCAGCGTCCCTGATTCTTTGATAATCGGATGCACTACTGGAATTTGACACTCTAGAAACTGAACATTATGTAATGTGCCGTATTTATAGACGTCACTTGAGTCTTCTTTTTCCTAAGCTTCACTTTTAACCCTTTAGTGCCCAAGCCAAGAAGCCACTTCTAAGTACTTACAGTCGCCATAATAGGTTTTTCGACGAAATAAGCGTCATTTATCAAGTTCTATCAGCATCTGTAGGTCGATTGAGCTTCAACGAATTCTACTATACTAAAAAGGTCCCTAATTTTCTGATCCTCTGTATCTGATAAAGGTCCAAAGTGAATGTTGCCATATGGCAACGAGGAGCACTTAAAGGTTAATCTTCTAACATAGAATGCAAGATTTCATTATCTTTCGAAATTATCTTAAGATTCAGCCAGTATTTAATAGAGACCCATTAAAGGTCTTAAATTGTACAGATGGTTCAGGGATCTTCCAATTCATCAGGTCCCCCCCCCTCCCCAATTTTTTAATAATTGTTAAAAATATAAAAATCCAATAAAATCAGAAAATTCAAGAATCTTAAGTAGAAATAAAATATTTTAACTAGGAAATAGACGCGTGTATATCGTTAATATTAATCATAATATTTTCGTTTTCTTCAAAATGCTAAAACGTGATTTGGCCTTTAAATATACAACAAACATGTATAAGTTTTTCTTGTCATTGCCAGGGGACCTTTCACCTCAGAGCCGAACTCGAGGATACTTATTACGCTTCACCGGCACTTCAGCTTGCTCGACCCGATTGGAATCAGGGTTTTTACATGCCAAGGATAAAAGGTCTTGTTCCAGTCGATGGCAATATCCAGGCATCGATTGAATGTCAATCAACTGTAAGGAAATAATTCTCTTACTCGTTCTCTGTCGGGTAATACAAAAATATTCTTCCTTCGAAACCGTGAAGATTTTATCTTCATTGCGGCACAAGATGGAAAATAAAAACTAAGGAGGTCGAGCCTACCCTATTCGTGAATCCGATCTTTAGTCGTCTAGAAAAGGATCTGCAAAAATACTAAATTCGATAAAATGAATTTTATCGAATGAAATTAATTTTATTGAATTATCTACGGTTTTTCCCAATGGGCGCAATTTAATGCCAGCATACTTTGCAGATTTGCGTAGTTACCATCAACTCGAAAATGCAGGAAGATATGAGAATTGTGCGAATAACGACAAGTCATGTGATATGCAATTTCACTCCTCACGAACTTTGTGTCGCTAGTTTGGCCGTGGGTAAAGGAAGTTCTAGAATTAATTTTCCGGATGATCATTCCCTGTACAGTTTCATCATTTCACCAAGCAAATATCGATCGTGAGTATCCGTTATTTGAACAAATCTGTGTTGTGAGAAAAAAAGAATCTCATTCGATAATCTTTTTCTTTAAAAAAAAAAAAACAATCCATTTTTAGTCAAGGCACGCCTATAGTTCAATGGCAAATGGTTGACCCAAAAAACACTTTCGAACATGAGGCATTATATATTTCTTTGAGCCGTGGCTGTTCATGGTCGTGTCCTGTGAGAGTTGATCAAAGTACGACCCAGCGTTGCATTGCAATATCGGTAAGTGAAAAACTCAACAAATTAATCTATAAGTCAATGACAAAAGGTAACATTTCGAAAATTTGTGCCTTAAACGTTCGATCATAAAATCTCAAATTAGCGATTTATCTCGCAAATATTATCATTTTATTTGTACTCAGATTGGAACGTATGAAAACTAATAATGTTGAAAAACAAAAGTTTAATTATCGTTCAAAGCTTCTGAAATAATTAATTGATTTTTTTCAGGATAATGTCGGTGCTGTTCCTGTAGTAATCACAACTCACGAAAACGATGGTGCAAGCTATATTCTGATTCACATTGACGATCACCCGCAATTATACATCGAGAATTTGTGCCCGTTTCGATTACTATTGGGGGAAGCCAATCGAGATTTGGGTTAGTAAAAAAACATAAATCGATAAATATCATTTTTTTTCGACATGCAACCGTAATTATATTAAGAAAAAGTTTTTTTTAATTAATTTTATTAATTTTACATCAAACTTTAGGGTTTCGAATTTGTACGATCGTTCTCTTTGTTCTGTATTCACTTTACTTCACTGTACCTTTTGCTGTAACTTTACCATTTTCCTTTAACTCCCCTCGGATATAATTAACGACTATTTTTCAGATGGCATCTGCCAAGAGGCATTTCATTTCTCTTGGAGATGTGAAGTTGAATCAGAAGCAGCATGCTATTATTCCACACCGAGTGTTGGAAACAGGCTGCCAGATCGTCAAACATCGGAACAATTCCCAAAATTGCTTTTATCCGCACTACCATCGAATTATAAAGAAATAGAGCAAACAGGTCAGCATTAATTTACTCAAGAAAAAATAAAATATGTCTCACTATGGATTTAAGAAAATAAGAGAGCAGTGTCATCCTAACTTAGTCATGATCTGAGTTTTCATATCTTTAGACTTATTTGTTTTTATTT
Source organism: Dyspetes luteomarginatus (assembly GCA_963669185.1). Lineage (NCBI taxonomy): Eukaryota > Metazoa > Arthropoda > Insecta > Hymenoptera > Ichneumonidae > Dyspetes > Dyspetes luteomarginatus. The sequence continues at coordinate 18,372,176 of OY769905.1, read as the reverse complement.
GATAGAAATTGAGGCTGATTTTCATTGGTTACCAAACAGGACTAAATTGTTTTTTACTCATTCGATCGAACATTATAATGATGTATGATTTTTTTTGTCCAGACATAATTCGTGTGATGTGGTCTCGGCCTATTAATATATCGTATCCGGCAAATGGACGAATTGAACAGTATGTTCGTCTACCAGTCTATGGAGATATTAAATTATTGATGGAGAAACGTTGCCATACAATTCGCCTACATGTTGTTTGCTTGTCACAAGTAAGTTCCACGATCATTCTGAACAATTTTTCGATTATTCTGTATCGTTCAAACTATATTTTTTCTTGACGACTGTGCAGGTCGAAGTTTCGGCTCACGACATCAGGACAAGATTGATCGTTAAGGAGAGTCAATACCCAGATTCAAAATCTAGTCAATTGAAATGGTCCGATAACAGCGTCATGGTCAATACAACAGAGGACTTGGGAGTAAGTTTTGAGATTCTACAGATTTTTTTTATTACTATCTAGATTTTCTTGTTGGCCACGAAAATCCTTACTCAATTAATCAAAATATAATAAAAAGTTTGAATTATTTGATTATCAATATGATATTTTCTGTCCTCCAGAGTCCAATTGCTACTGCAAGTCCATCAGAGCGAGGAGTAACTTGCGACGATAACAAGAAAAAAGTTCGAGAATCGAATGTTCAGTCAAAAGAAGGGGATTTACCTCCGGCCGTTAGGGGCCTGGAGGGATCATTGACACTTTACATTCGAGGAATAAACATTCTTCTCATGCAGGACTTTAATGAATCTGGAAAACGAATAGAAATTGCAAGTTTATGTCTGAGTGATGTAATTGTCCTGACTTCATCGAATCCAAGATCACTCACATTGTCTGTCTGCATCGGGGATATTCAGCTTGATAATCAAATGTTCAATCACGGTGGATTTGATTTTCCTGTTGTATTTATAAATCAGCATCCCTATACCGTCAGAGGGCCACGTTTTTGTTTAAACTCTAATTCGAAAAATCATACATCTGACATTCAATGTGAATCGTTAGTCACCGTCGACTGTACCTGGGAGGTCGACGTTCCAATCTACGGTAAATAAACCTTAAGGATTTTTTTTTTGCATCTAATTGATTCGATAAGGCAAACTATGATTTTAATTATCGCAAATAATTTCTATTATATCATCACACAGCATGTACAAATGTAAACATCAAAATTGGACCAGTAAGCGCTTACATCGAGGATACATTTATCACTCAATTACTGGACTACACAACTTCGACATCACCTCCTTGCTTCACTTCATCTTCTAGCGATCCAAAACCAAGGCAGATTCAATCGTTCCCAAACGCCGTATCTGTGCCAGAATCAATTGTTTTGGAGGCAACAAATTTGCGAACGCCCTTAAGATTACAAAAGTTTACGATAGAACCAATATCTGTATTATTGAGCGTTCATACGTCAATACGACTTTACGTTGCACTCGATCATTCTCCATTGTATTTTGGCGCTTTTGAGAGAGAACATCTTTTGACTACACCCTACGGACTGGCTAATGCGCTAACCATGCACTATTTATCAGGTGCTTTATTCGGAGCAGGTGAGATATCTTGATAAATTTTTACACGTGACACAAAAAATTAGCATATGTGCGTATTTAACTTTCAAAAATTTGTGAGAAATGAATCGAAATCTGAGTATTTTGGTGTTGATATTCCAAACAGGATTTAATTGAGTTTCCGAGCTATGCTGAAAGGCTACTTTTTAGCTCAAATAAGTCGGTTAAAGCGTTTTTACTCAATTTTTTGGCCTTAATTCAGTCTCGAACTAAAGTCGAGCCATGATTTAGGTCCTTTTCATATTATTTCATAGAAATTGAACCTTCCTGAGCCATCGTATTAAAATTTACTTTTTTTTATTACAGGCTGGGTCGTTGGCTCATTGGAAATTCTCGGTTCACCAGGAGGATTCGCTCAAGCTCTGGGCTCCGGTCTCAAAGACTTTGTCACACTTCCCATCCAAGGAATTCTTCGTGGACCATGGAGTTTTATCATTGGGGTAACACAAGGATCGGCCAGCTTGATGAAACATCTTACAGCGGGTAAAATTCTTCATGGATAATTCTTGATCCAATTTTTAGCTATTTCCTGATTCTACATAATTATAAAGTACACAATGCGAAATTGGAATAATTAATTAATATATTTTTCATGTTATTTTTTCTTGTTGAATAATTTTGGTATTAATTGGTCATTCAGTAAGCAAAAAAAAAAAAAAAGAAGTCATAAGGAATGAAAGATCTCAACTTAAGTAAGACTACAAGAATTCATATGGATAAAAATTACTCGTTATTCAGGCACAGTCAATTCAGTCACGAAATTAGCGTCAAGTGTGGCACGAAATTTGGACCGTCTAACATTGGACGACGAGCATCTTCAACGTCAGGAAGAATCTCGAAGAACGCGACCACAAGGAATGGCGCAAGGGCTGTATCAAGGTCTCACCGGTTTTGGGATAAGCCTCCTTGGTACGTCCTCTTTAATCGCTCATTACGAGAAACATTAACAATTAAACATAAACAGCTAATTAACTAATACAACGAAGATCCAAAAACAACGATGATCTGACTTCATCCGAGTTGGGATGTCTCTCATGTCGATTGTGTGTGAACTTAATGTTAATTTTAACAAATTTGAGGATCGATCGATCATTTCTATCAAAGCGAACAATTAATATTTATGTTTTCACTCTACACTAATGCATATTTTTTATGAAAATTTGATTTTATTTCATAAATAAACATTTACCAGCTGCTGTTGGGGGACTTGCACATCATCCTTTGCAGCAAATAGTATCTGGAGCAGCGACAACTCGAGGATTGGTTACAGGCGTTGGTCTCGGTATAGTTGGAGCAGTTACAAAGCCCTTAAGTGGCGCTGCAGAATTAGTCGCACTCACGGGCCAAGGATTACTAGAAGGAACTGGTTGGAATCCTCTACCGACAGTAAGTTTATCGTCAATTTTACTCTCATATAAACTTTTCGTTTGCAATAATTTTTTTTTTTTTTTGCAGCCACGACAGAGACCAAGTGTCGAATGCTTGGATGGGACTAACAATTCACCTTTTAACTACGCGTGGCAGCTGCTACCATTATTAACAAAGGATGGTGATTGCATTTTACACATAGCTAATGCTGACTATCCAAACAACGAGGGAATTGATCGGCGAGTTATGCTGATTCTTACACGACGAACGTTAATCCTCATCAATGTAGATGAGGACAACGTAAACAAAAGATTTTTATTGAAAGACTTGATTAGTGCAGAGCACACTTCCGATCCTACACAATTGTGTCTATACAGTCTGAAAACTCAAAATCCACCGGAAAGATCTTCGTCGCCGATCGAATATCCTGAGGTAATTTTGATATTAAAATTCATCAATACAATTATAGTGTCAACGTGGTGATATTATGATGGTAAAGAAAATAAGAATGTTTATTAATTTGTGCTTCAACATTTTCATCAGATTTCAGGATGTAACAAAAAAAACTCATTTGATTATCTTATCGCAAACGGATTTTATACTGGAACAAAAGTTGCTACTTTTTTGTATTTTACAGATGGATCAAGCCATGCGAGCGAGGGTCGAACAGTTTGTTCGTGGAAGCAGCACTGGTTGTACCAGTTTCTCGACAAGCACCGACGTACAACCAGAAACAATCGAGAGGCCGCAAACGCACCGCGATCATACACTAACATTCTTCGTTAAATCTGAAAAACGCAATTATTTACTTTCATTATTCGAAGCTGCCAAACGGCAAGATCAGGGAAATGATTTCATCGTTTTATAAAAATATGACGTAATATATTGTATCTAATAAAAAATTTGTTAATTATTAATAATCATCATTTGTAATATTTCCTTTCTCTACAAGCATACGTATTAAAATATGATTTTTAGTATGGAATTTGGTCATTTTGGCGCCAGTTGCAGAGCATTTTCCTTATATCTGCAACGCCGATGCCCGCGATTCAAAAGATGAAAAATGGCGGGAAGGACGAAATTGAAAAGATGAGAGAAAAGGTCCTATGATTATCCCTAACAATGAGGAAACTTCTAGGGAATTTTTGTGTCACCTTTATGTCAAACATAACCTCAAAATCAGTTGACGTCCAAAACATCGAGACGGGGCTAAAAATTCGTCTGTACCTGTTAAAGAAAAACGCATTGGCAAATTAAGTATCTGGGTAGAGGCTTATCTCAAGTAATAACTCAAATTCCATTGACTTAATATGTGTTAAAAATGGCGCCATTCAAGGAGAAATGGATCAGGCGGTTTGTTATTAATGAAACGACGCGTCACAAGCAGGGCTTCACTATATATAAAGTAACATCCATGGTAATTTTTTATTTGCAAATTCTTTGTTGTAAACTGTTTCATCAAAATCATAATACGTAATACTAGTCTTACAAAATTAAGATCCAGCTTCCATCGTGCTTCATCAATGGAATATCGTTTCTTGTTTATTGACAACATTTTATTATCAAAAATACGAAATATGAGATTGCACGCTCAAGACTTTGTCAAATTGGAGCAATTAGTATAGGCAATCGCTAATAATATATAATCTTGTGGGTTTTTCATCCTCCCAGTGTTGGATTTTTGTAAAAATTGTGAGAAGAACCATGAGGTATTATTTAAAAACTCCATTTTTTTATTTTGATCTTGATCGATCAGTACAAAAAGATCTCTTTTCGATATTCGTACCGAATTTAATTTTGAACAGTTCAAATCTTACTTAAAATAGAACATCACTGAGCATTTCATAGAATAACAGCAAACTTCGATTTGAACAAAATATAACAAATAATATACGAGGACCCTGCTTTACATATAGCCTTCTGTTAAATTTCTGTGCCAGCTAGTTGAAGGAAATTTAATAAAACGCTTTTTGAAACATGATTTTTCAGCCTTTGTCGTTTTGATGATTAAAAAATAAGAAGAATATCAATATCGAAGTTTTCTATAAAAATTGAAAATATGATAGTTATGCTAGTTTTTTTTCACAAACACACATTGATGTAGCTGGTCTTTTACACTATAACAAGTAATAAACATTTTTCTACCCATTGTTTTTCATTTTGTTTCGGATGCAAAACAAAATTTCTGATAATCCATTCGTTCAGGGTTGATGTTCTTATCATCGATTAATGCATAACACGGTGCATTAAACGATTCATTTATTCAGACCCATCTGCACTTACCGGATAGCAGAATAAACAAATCATCATTTTTTAATTTTCTTATTTTACCATAATAACAAAATATTGTTACCGATTTTATTACTCGCTCATATGTGATGGTGATCTTTGAATTTGCAGATATTTTTGAAATCATCACCGAATACAGTATCCAAGGTATCCGTATGGAAACGTTACAACGATTTCAAGAAGCTTCATACAGATCTCAAGATTCTACACTCAACACTTCGAATCAAAGAAGCTTATCCACCTTTTCCAAAGCCAAAGTTCTTTGGCCGTTTCGAGTCTGAAGTCGTTGAGGAAAGACGAGAGTGTGCAGTAAAATTTTTAGAATTTGTTGCACGACACGCCTCGCTCTTTACCAACGACATTTTTGTCACATTTTTCGAGACTAGTCTCGTCGACGATTGCACGGCCGATTGTTCACAGTCCATAAGCTCTGACACTTCGGAGGATGATAAGAGCACAATTTACGAAAATTCGGAGAACACACCAAGCATCGCTAATCACGGCCTCGATGTAACAAAAAATCTGCCCAATTACAGTCTTAATCAAAGTGCAATGAAAGATAACGGAACGGACGGTCAACCGGCGCCAATTACAAACGCGACTTTGTTAGATTCTAGTATTACTGCAAACTCTGATAGAGAATCTCAAATATTCAATAATAATAACTTTGATAAGAGCAGCGAAGATATGAACTGGCAACAATTTTTAAGCGTTGAAAAACTGGTGGAGAATGGAAAGACCGAAGTATCGCAATGTTGTGAGAATTCGGCAACTTTCGATGGATCTGATATCTCCGATACCGGACAGGATTCCGGTCAGTATATTTTAATTTCTGCGGCTCACATGAGCGCGGGTTTCAGGCACGAAGCCATGGCCGAGTATGAGGAAGCTTTCATGCAATACAAGCTAGGAATCTCAAATCTTCGTCACGGTGTACAAAAAGATCCTGATCCCGTTCGGAAAGCAACGATAAAGGATAAAATAATTAAGTACTCCGAGCGGGCTGATAGATTGTACAATAGACATTTGAACTGTAATATTTCTATGATAAGTAAACCTGTGAGCGAATTACGATATTACAAGGTACTTCGAGTTATGGGATCGGTGATGCTCGTTAATGATACACATCAAGAAACAACGAGAGTTATAAAGGTAAATATGTATTTTTCATTATTGAAAATTGCTAAAAACCCGGCTGAAAAATAATCACTTGGAAATACATATGAAAATAAGCTTTGAATTATGATATTTTTGAACGATCGATAATTATTAGATAATCTTTGATGTATTAAAAATATATTTTTGCCTATGTTGCAAATTATTATCACAACTTTTTGTTATATTGCAGACTGTTGAAAAGCCCGCTGGTGTTCAAGAGGATATCAGCAAATACATTTTACGTGGGAAAGTACCTTACATGGTTCAGTTGCACGCTTGCGTTCAAACAGAAACTACTATATTTCTCATTCTACAGTATGCGAGGTAGGACCAATTTTTGTTTAATCACTTGATCTATTTTATTGTAAAGTTTTTAACAAAATAGCTGCTCGTATACGACTTTTACGATGTTTTCGAAGAATTTTTTATACTTAAAGAAATTTGTATTTTTCACATTCCACCATTATTTTAGCATTTAAAAAAAATTCTAATATACTAATATGGCAAATTGTAACTGAAATCATATTGACATTTTAGCGGTGGTAAATTTTGGGATTTTCTCAAAACAAAGTATGCAATTCCACGTGGAAGAGTCTCATCCCGGAAGAAGAGTAACGCAAGATCGTCGAGCTGCGAGGCAAAAATACATTTGAATTCCGAAAAACGAATGAACACGAGCCTTGATCAATCACGCGACGAGCAGTCGAACATCGACGAAGCGCCTATTTCGCCATCCCTCGACACGAATGAATTGCTTGGAAATTCGGACGATCCTGATACGTTTGCCCAGGAATCTCTTCGAAAATTGGAAGAAGAATTTGGTGCAAATTCCATATACACCAAAAATGTACCAACTACGAAATTGCTGGAGAAAGCGCAACAACTATTGAAATCCGTTGACGCAACTTTGCAAAAAAGTAATTCGATCGCAACACGTTTGAATGAATCTGGACGTTTGCTCTATGAGACGAAGAAAACCAATGGATCAAAAGAGGGAGAGGATTGTGATAATACCGAAGAAAGCTGTGATGTCAGCGAATTATCGATCAGCGACAGTTGTGCGGATTTGAGCACGGAATCTGACAAAACTCACGATTTCGTTGATGATGTTGCGAAAAAATCAATGTTTGCACAATTTGAATCGTCAGAAACCCACGAAGCAGAGAGAAAAGACACGAGAAAGAGTCAAGCGACGAGTGAATCATCGTTTTTGGATGACAACGATAGCAACGAACGTTCGTACAATGATGAGGACAGTGGCATCGAGATGGAGCAAGAACTTTGGCGAATACCCGAAACAATTCTCAAATCGTGGGCTGCTCAGATGCTCCTAACCCTGGAAGCTCTGCATCAACAGGATATCGTCATATCCGATCTGAGGCCGGACAATCTTCTCGTCGACGAAAATGGTCGGATTCTTCTGAATTACGTCGTACCACGTCAAAATCCCGAATTGTCCAGATATCAAAAACCATACACTGCACCGGAATTATGCATGTACTTACCGGTCGTTCCTGCTACATCGGCAGCCGACGTTTGGAGCTTTGGAGTAATCCTGTACGAATTATTCACCGGAATTGTACGTACATTTTTCATTTTTCATCCAGCTTTGCAGAAACTCATCCTGTAGAAACTCCTCATTGTTTTTTGTGGCAATTTTTAGTATCATTTTACTTTAATCATTCGATATCTTGTTAACTTTCACCTTATGAAGAAAACTTTCTTAATGGGGTCGAATTAGCAAAAATAAATGTGCAAGTTAAATTAACAAAAAAAAAAAACAAATTCGCTTCACTCGTAGAAAAATCGGCTTCATGATTACGAGACTGTAATAAAATTTTAGATATTGACGATACACGAAAAAGTTTGAATTATCTTGAAATTTCGCTTATATTCTGCTACAGCCTTTCCAGTCAGCACACCCAGGACCATTCCATTCACATTCCATAATCAGCATTCCCAACGAATTGTCGGAGACGGCAAAATCATTATTGACCAAAGTGAGTATTCTTTCATCTCTCGTAACTGGTAATTTTTGTCAAATGTTCAACAATTTATTTTATTTTAATTTACATTTGTCTGTTTCTAATTTTCAGATTTTACGGTTTGATCCGAGTGAACGATTGACCATACCCGAAATTAAGCAACTACCGTTCTTCGAAAAGACCGATTGGCTTGACTTACTTAATGCCTGAAGTGTCTACAGAAATATCACAAGTACTCAGTAATATGCTACAATATTTCCCGAACTGTGAAATTAACGAATATTATGAATCTCCACTTTCGAGCAACTCAGATTGTTTGTTGTTTTTCTTTATTCACTAATTTATTTTATCATGTAACTTTTTGTGATGTAGATGTATATGTAGGTTGATTGTTGTAGAGAATGTAAAGATAAAAAGAAAATTTAAACGTACAAGGTCTTCTGTTATATCGTTAATTGATTTTCGGACATTTTATTGTGTAAGTTCATCTTCGGTACAAAAAAAAATAAGCTTTTACACATATCCATTTGTTTCCTGGTTTAGGAACAAAAATTATATTTTCAAACATATTAATGATTTATATCCATATAACGGTATGAAGAGTGATGATTTTTTTCATCAGTAAATTGTTCGCAGCAATTTTTTTTTCACTAATTTCGCGATTCGAGTTCATTTATTTCGTGATCTTTCCGTTCTGGTTATCGCCGACATACCGTCGATGAAACGAGTCTTGAAGAGAACATTGGCATTATTGAACATGCCATCTTTTAACGAGACGACGATAAATTGCGAACGTTTAAAGTGTCTTTTTAGCATAGCGCCGATGTTTTCTGTGTGAGACAAATCCAGCGCCGCATCAACCTCGTCCAATATGTACAACGGTGCGGGTTTGAAGAGTAACATGGCCAAAATCAATGACAGTGCCACGAGGGATCTTTGACCACCGGAAAGCTCACCCAGCGATTCTTTGTAAGCTCCGGCAAATCCAACTTTCACTTCCAAACCGTCTAGAACCGATGTATTAAGGGGCGGTTGCAATTTTGCGTTTGCACCAGGTAACAAACTACTGAATATCGATCCAAAATCCTTGTTTACCTGGCAAAAAAATTAAATCGGTAAAATATCTTTGAAAGAATAAAAAAAATCGATTTCGTAATAAATGCAGGCGTTTAACTATAAGGCACAATTCTCAAATTTCGTAACAGTATTCGCTGATTTATTATTACATACGAATCGTCCAAATATTAAAAAACAAAAATTCACATCTCTCCTTTTCTTTGCTTTCAAATTTTCGATAAAACTTGTCATACCTGCTCCCAAGCTTGAAGCAATGTTTCTTTTTTCTTTGCATCAAGGGTTGTGATCGTCTCGAGAATCTTTTCCCTGTCGTCTTCGACGATCTTTTTCTTCTTTACCATATCATTGTACTGTTCCTCCTCTTTATTCAGTAAGTTCATTGCTCTAGTGTTGACATTACGACTCAATCTTTCACGAACGCTCTCCAACTGATGCATCTTCCGATTTATTTCTTCGGGGTCGTTCGCTTCGAAATCATATATACCACCTATCAAAAAAATCACGTATCGTTATTTGCTTAAAAAAAGAGGAAAAACTAAAATTCCATAAATTTTCTACCCTTTTATCGATGATGGACAAACTCAATACTAAATATCCTTGATCGCTACTCTGTCTGTGTAAAAAGTCTCAGTTCGATAACTCGACATTTGCAATCGCTAAAGTTTTATAGATTTTTTTATATTAAAAATCTATATCCGTATAAATAATAACGAAAATTATCACAAACAAAGGGGAGTTTTACTTTTTCACTAGCTTGTTCATCCATTTAGCAGTGGTTTGATTTTTTGTTATTGTGATTTCCTAACAATTTGAAAAGTTTTGAAAATTCTAAAATTGGTAGGTGAAAACATGAAATACAATGAAAAAATAACTTCGTCTATGAAGAGATATACCTGCTTTCCCAAAATAAGCTTTGTCTTGCTCGATCCACTCGTACTTTCTCATCAAATCAGATAATTTATGTTTGCAATCTGCTGCGCTAGTCTTAATCGAATTTATTTCATGATTTAGTTTCTGTATTTCAAGCTCTAATTCCGTATTTAGTTTTAGAATTTCCTCCTTTCTCGTAACCAACTTTTGAATTTCTTTGTTCTGTTGATGTATCACATTTTTTTGAGCTTTTACGGATTCCTGTATCTCCTTTACTTTATCTTTCGCTTCATTCAAATCGCTCTTAAGAGCATTCGCCTTTTCCTCAAAAATTGCTAGCTTTTCTTCAGCCTTGGCCACTTGTTCATTCCCCGTTTCAATGGCTTTTCGTATTTCCGTTATTTCGAGATTCAAAATTTCCGACTCTTGCTCACGCTCTTTCCATTCTTTTCGGCTGTTCTCAGACTTTTTCTGTAATCTCTTTAACCGATTTTCCGCGTCCTTTAACTGTTTCTCACGAATGTTCGCCGCATCTTTCAACTGAAATTCCAAATCCATGAGTTGTTTGGTGTTTTCTTTTTCGGTCGCACTGGCAACGGTCATTTTTTTCGTCAATTCTTGCATTTCAGTATTCAGACTCTCGATCTATGGAAGAAAAAATTGTTGATTCATCATTCGAGCGGTATAAAAATCTGTCCACACTTTCTTCACAATTTAGTATTTAGCATGTAATTCATAATCCTTTTGTTTTCATATTTATGGTACGATATTAAACGAATTATTCCCTGGTTAAAGTATAATTTTGATTAAAGGCTTTGTTCAAAAAAATTATAAAATTACAGATGAAAGTTTACCTCCACTTGAATCTTGTGATGACTCGTCTGGTGAAGTCTCTGTTTGAGTACAAACACTTCGTGACTCCGTAGGTCAAATTTTTGTTTTAGAGCCGTGTATTTATCAGCTATATGTGCAATATTTTCAATTTGTTTCTCAATATCCCGAAGTTTTTGTTCCTTCTGACTCAATTCTTTCTGAATTTCTTTCAATTCCTCAATTTTCAATAGTACCGAGCCCGATTTTGACCGTGCCCCACCGGTCAGAGTACCCGCCGGATCGAACACATCACCCTCTAGTGTAACGCATTTCTTCATGATTTTGTCGTGAAATGCAATTTTTTTCGCTGACTCCATGTCTTTTACAATGAAAATCTGTCCAAATATCCAGGCCATTGCTTTTCTCGTGATTTCGGGAAAACTTATCAACGACAGAGCCGACTCGACATTTTCGTTTCCAACGAGCTTTTTCGCCAGCTCGATCGTTCTCTGATCCATTGCTCTACCATCAATTTTATTTAATGGAATTATTGTGACACGTTGCTGTAGCTGCCCACGTTGAAGTAAAGCCTTGCTCGTCGTCTCCGTATCCACAATTACGTTGTAAAGCTGAAAAAACAATCCGGAACTCAATTAATTGACCAATTTTTTTAACGTTATGTAATTCATCGTGATAGGGTATATTTTCTTAACGAGAACATTTTTATTATTCCAACTTCGACGTTATACCTTCGATGGTCAGGAAGAGCTTCAAAAAAATCTCAACTTTCGCAATTTTAATATTATAAAGTTCAACAGATCAAATTTACGATAAATTGACTACGATAGAGACAAATTCCTATGCGCACATGTAGTCGCTTATAAAATGTTCTTTATAAGGAAATTAAAAGATTGTACCTTTCCTCCTGCAGCAACATCCAATGCATACGCTGCGCTTTTATCTTTTAGCGTGATTAGTTTACAAACGAGACCCTTGACAGATTCTTTACAAAAATTGGGCTGAGGATCTCGATATTCAAATCTCAGCTGTGGATGCCTTGATTCAAATTGATCTACGCGTTCCTGTAAAATTTTCACTTCTCTCATCAAATTACGTTTCTCATTTTCCAAGGCCTCTCGCGAACCCTCCCCATAATTTAATTTTTTCAACTCATTCTCAATACTCTTTAATTCCTTTTCCTTACTCTCCAGAGAGTTATTATCTTGACGATAATCCTTGTCTGTTACGCCCAACTCTTTTTGCTTATTAGCCAATTGTTCCTTGATATGTTTCATACCCATCTCGCACTGTTTTACTGCAGTTTGGGCCTCGGTAGCGTTATGTTTAGCACTTATAATTTGTTGCTCCAAAGTCGCATTCTCACCACTGGCGCTTTGCAAAAGACCCGAGCTTATTTTTTGAAATTGCTCTTGAGCGGCTAAAGCAGCCGCCGTATCAGTTTCATCCTGTTCTTTAAGCTTTTTAAACAATCCACCGACATTTTCCAATTCTTTCTCTTTCTCAGCAAGAACATTTTCATCTTCCAATGTGTTTGCTTTCAATTGATTTATCTCCTTCTTTTCAGCTTTAATACTTTCTACGTTACTGTTCATCTCGGCTGTTAATTTGCTTTCACGTTTTTCAGCGTCTTTCAATGAATGCTCCAGCACAGCGAGCTTGTCACCTTTTTCCTAAAATATTTTTTTCGTTTATTAAATGAACACCGTCACGTTTATTTATTTTTCTCAATTTTTCAACTCTATTTCATTTGTATTATTCTCGAAACACTTACAGCTTCCCGTTTATCTACAATCTCTTTTACTTGTTCTTCAATCATTGTGATCTCGCTCTTTCCATCGACAATTTTTTGCTCCTTTTCTTCAATCTGTTGATGAACAGCTTGCAAATTGCCTTCAGCTTTTTCACTATTGCTCAAAGCTGTGAGATATTTCCAAGCTACCACGATTCTCCGACAATGTTCAAGCTCTCTCTCGATTCGTTGAAACTCGATATACTGCGTTCTTTCTTCTTTGAGCCTTGCTAATTTTGGACCAATTTCTTCTGTCAATATCTATGAGAAAAAAAGAAATTTCTTGATTTATCAAATACCTCAATATGAGACAAAGTAAATAAACATTTCGATGCTAGAGCTTAACAATAATTTCAAAATACATAAAATTTCTATATTAATTTAATAAATAAATAAATATCAGACATGGCTAAGTCACGTACATCATTGATTTCTTTCAATTTACTATCTTTTTTCTGAATCGTGCTCAGAGCTGCCTGTTTCTTTGTCTCATACATTTTTGTTCCAGCAGCCTCTTCGATCATGGAGAGTATTTCAAGTGGTTTCATACTCAATACTTTTGTGATTCTTCCTTGCATTATCAAGAAATGAGGATTGTTTACATTCAACTGAATGGAACAAAACATGTCTTGAACTCGCTTGTTGGGTACATTTGATCCATTGATCATGTATTTGTTTTTTCCATCTATTACTATCTGGCGAGTCACCGTTATTTCCTCATAATCTTCATATCCCGGTGGTGATGCTGCTCTATCACGATTATCAAACGTTATTGTCACACTGGCCTTTTTCACACCTGCCTGACCCGATTTGTATACAAGTTCTTGAAGAGAAGTCGCACGGACCTAGACAAACAGACAAAGAACAACAATTTTGTATTATATAATTTTCGGTCATTTAACGTTGCATCAACTACCAGGATTAATAATAACAAATCATATATTATTATTTCACAGTAGCCTCGAATTTTCTCCTATTGACAAACTCTCTTCTGAGCAAGGCGAAGCTTTGTCAATGTCAACAAATTATGAGAGTGCAATGTGCAAGTTTCATTTTGTACCTTTTTTCCTAATTATTTTCAGCTGAATTGTTTACGATTTGCTTGTTTTTAAACGTTATTAACATTGTTTAAAGAATGAAAAATTGCATTATATTCCTTTGCCAATATTCACCCAATCTAGTAGCAGTGTTAAGATTCACTCCTTTTTTGACACAAGCTCAAAATTACCTCAAAATCAAGTGAAGATGAAGTATTTATATCCATACAATAATCAAAATGCAATAAAATCACAAATCTCCAATTGATTTTCATCAAATTCAATAGCAATTTTTTACCAATAAATTTGTACAAAAAGTTTTAGCTCAATAGTTTAAAAATGATACCAACACTTTTAAAATAATTCAAAATCTGAAAATATACAAACTAATGATTCAATCTTCACAAAAATCATATTAAACAGAGAAGAGTAACTCTAACTGTTTATAAACTCTACCAAACTACCAACTCTAACAAAATATAAAGGTTAAGTTTGTCTTAAGAAAGTTTCTGAAATAAAATGAGAAAAGATATTATTTGATAATTATTTAAAATTTGTTATCTAGTAATTGTTGTGCGATACAGGGTTTGAGATTGGCTAGTATTATACATATGTGTAAAACAGACAACAACCATAAACAAGGGTGCACAGCTTTTATTTTTGTTTAATTATTTCATTGTAGGGAAATTAACGATCACATACCTGTCCAAGATTCGTAATTCCAAGTACAAAACATATTGCATCGAGAATATTAGATTTGCCGGTGCCATTGAAACCCGTTATCGCATTGAACTCCTTGTCAAAGCCATTAATCTCTATTCTCTTTCCATAGGATTTAAATCCGTCCAATACCATCGATTTCACATACATGGTGCATCATTCGATTCTTTACCCATGCGATTACAAATTAATAATAAAACACAGCAAAATACAAGAACAGAAGAGACAAGATACAATAATGTACACAATGTATTTTCAGAATGCACGTTGATGTATAAACACGGCGGCCAAAACTAGCCGGGAAGCGCGGGAAGCGATCTCTCCAACGGTCTTCCACTCAACAGTACATAACATTTTGTCACACAAAACGCGTTTCAAGAATGCACCAATAATAAAAGCGAAATATCAAGAAATCATTGATGCAAGCTATCTCATTGGCTATCAATTTGGATAGTTATCTTTAAAAATAATTTCACCACACAGTGCTGCCCTCTAGGCGCTATCTTATCTACAGCGAACTAATGATGTGACTCCATTGCAAGATTTTTCTCTCATTTCCCGTTAGAGGCAGTCAGCACTCGATTAATCGATTGGGTTTCCCATCTCAATTTTGTTTGTTTTTTTGTATCGATGATATTCTCGCAATTCGCGATAATACACGTCAGTGCTCAGTGTGCTCCGTCACTGTATACTTTGTTACAATTGTCCTCAGTAAATTTGATCAGAAATTTAGAATAAACAAAAGAATTTAAAGGAAAATGTCGGACGTGAGAGATTGGTTCAACTCCTTGCCAATATTCACGAGATATTGGCTCTTATTAACGGCATGTTTGTCATTAATCGGGCGATTTGGTTTTCTCAGCCCCCACGCACTCATATTAATATACGATCGTTTCATACATAATTTTGAAATCTGGCGAGCGGCAACGAGCGTTTTTTATTATCCATTGAATCCAGCGACCGGCTTTCATTTTATGATTAATTGTTACTTCCTGTACAATTATTCATTGAGGCTCGAACGTGGCGAATATGATGGCAGACCAGCAGATTACTTCTTCATGCTATTATTCAATTGGGTCTGCTGTGTAGTCATTGGACTTATCGGAAATATTCAAATTCTCATGGATCCAATGGTTCTCAGTGTTCTCTATATATGGTGTCAACTCAATCAGGATACGATTGTTAACTTTTGGTTTGGTGAGTTTATCCAATCTTTTTTTGTCACAGATAACCAGATTTTTCAGAATTTGCAATATTCCCAGATACAGGACATTCGAAGTTAGAGCTGGAAAATCCTTAATTAGAAAACAAAGTTTTCTATTCACAGACTAAGGAACAGACTTGAAAACATTGGATAGAAATCTATTATCTGCAAGAATTCTTTGAATATTAAGAAAGTTTTAACAAACAATTAAAACAAATTTAATCCTAGAACGCGTGACCGGGGTAGTTTTCTACCCTAGGTGAACTTTGAACTTGCAGTTACATTTGTAAAAAGTGTTCTAGCTTATTGATATTTCGTCATTGCGATTTTGGGGCTAGATCTCTTGATGCAATACCAGAAAAAGTACATTAAGATTTCTTTAAAACATAATTAAATGTTTTTTTTTCTTATATCTCAACAGGTACGCAATTCAAAGCTATGTATCTACCCTGGGTATTGTGTGGAGTCAATTTGATATTATCGGGTGGTGGCATGCTCGAACTCATTGGCATCTTGGTTGGACATCTATACTTTTTCCTCAAATTCAAATATCCCCAAGAGTACGACGGTCCAGAATTATTGAATACACCAAAAATACTCGAACACTATTTTCCACCTCAGAGAGGTGGTATACGAGGCTTTGGAAATACACCAACTCAAAGGGTGGGTGAAGGACAACAGCCAGCCCCAGGAAGAAATATATTCAGAGGTCACAATTGGGGCCAGGGCAGAGTTTTGGGGCAGTAAATCTGACATTTTACTTGTACTCGTTCCTTTCTGAACTTCCACACGTTCGTTTCATTGAACATTTTGTACATAAAATAAATTAGAATTTTCATACGTTCCATTATCGAGCTCGTGAACATTCTATCACTTTGTTCTACAAAATTAAAAAAAAACAGTTGTGCAATCAAATGAATTTCCGTTTGGAGCGAAATTTCGAGACCATTTATTCGGTGATTGAGTTTTTTTTTCTTTGGACATTCAATATATTTTCTCAACTCTGGCCCTTATTGCACCATGAGTTCAATTTTGTCTCGTCGTTTTCCGTACCTTAGAATGTAAAATAAGTTAAACGTTAAGGCGAATGAACGATAATTGTATCTGAGTGAGAAATGTATAAACCGATATGAGAGAAACCTTACATGGAGTTTTTTTTTTTTTTTTTCCTATACTTTGATCAATGTAGTATCGTTTCATGGGGATTTATTGTTTATCATTTTATACTACAAATTCATAAAGTAAGCGTGAAGACATTCTCGTCGTCTCCAACGGTGATTATCTAGGGAAAGACGCGCAACTGTAGACAACGTTAGCTTGAAATTACTTCAATTGCTTGGGCGGTACTTCTTCTGTAGCTGGTGGAGCATCCCTGAAATTTGGAAATTGTTCCCACGGAGTAGAGAGCTCGAATCTACGGAATTCTTGGGTCAATTCTAGTGGCTCGGCGACAACTCTTTTCACCTCATCGTCGTATCGGACCTGAAACAATGTTTTTTTTTTTTTAATTCATTGACATTCACAGTCACGAAAAGACAAGCCAGCGGCAATGCTGATGCTCACTTCGATGTAACCAGTGAGTGGAAAGTCCTTTCGCAATGGATGACCCTCAAATCCGTAGTCAGTGAGAATTCTTCGAAGATCGGGATGATCAGCAAAAAATATTCCGTACATGTCCCAAACTTCACGTTCGTACCAATTTGCGGATTTAAATAAACACTCAGCCGAATCAATGGGCGTTAACTCGTCAGTGTATGTTTTTACACGAATACGGCTGTTGAAACGCAGTGACAACAAACAGTAAATTAACTGGAAAATAAAAAATAGATAATAATTTGTAAATGCCAACAAAATAATGTTTCTATCCATTCATCCATTTTCTGAGTACATGAAATGAAAACATTCTGTATGTTTATATTGCAGTTGACACAACAGTCATTCCACAGATTTCATTGGTACAAGTAAGACTGCTTCATTTAAAGGGCTTTTCTCATCAATGTATTTATAAATAGATTAATTAATTCGTTAATTAATAGATGAGTAAATGAATAAATAAATAGTTCAGTAAATAATTAACCAATGAAGCTCAATTTTCACAGACTTTTTTTACCTCAAAAATAACTAATTTTGGGGATAGGACACAAGGAATTTAGATTTTATCAAGCTGTTCCATTAAATATTTGCTGAGCTTTCTAATTCTTTGAGCATCATATGTATTAGCGTTTTTAAAGGGCTCAATGTTTACATTTGAGGTGTAATGGTTTTTTTTTTTATTTACTGGACTACACCAGGAAACTCAAACTACACCAAATGTGTAGCAATTAACACTAGCTTATCAGTCAGTGAATGATTAGTGTAAGTCAGTACACACTCAGGGTGGTACGAGTGGATCCAGGGGAAAAAAGCTGTATAAATAAAATAACAAGAATAACGAATGCCAATTAAAAATTACAACAAAATAAAAATAATGATGAATCTTATTCCTTTAAATCAGAATAATTAAATCATATTTGTGGCACAAACCTCAAATCTGAATGGTCTGCTGGGTACATCAATAGCAGTGATATCTGCCAAGCTAACAAATTGTGCATTATGATTATCCTTAAGAAAAGACAAAGTCGGAATTATCCCATTTGGAGATATCAAAACTTCGAGTTCATCACCGGCTGCAATTTGGACCTTCTGGACATACTTTGGCAAGCATTCCGACACATAACGACCAAAATCCTTTAGTTGTGCGACATCACCCTGGTTGATTTTTCGAACGGTCGCTATTGCATTTTATAACAAAATTTTAATAACCTTCTCGGAGATAGAAATTATTATTTTTATAATCAATCAATACATACGACGTGACTCCTCGGTATGTTCTGCAGGTGCCTGACTACTATTTCTCAATGAAGGTACGATCGAAATATAACCTTAAATTCAAAGTACAATGACAGTATTACATAATATACAATAAAGTTTTCGCTATTCGCAGAGAATATCGTAATATTTACGTTTTGGCAGAGATTTCAATGACATTCGCGCCGACGATAACAAATTGTTTAAAACAATTGAAGCCATGATTGAACGAATGGATTGTATGACAAAACCCTATCATACAACCCACACACTCTTACAACAACAATATATATTATCAGAATTGCATACACTTATATTGTACAATTTGTCGAGAAAACGGCCGCGAGGATCGCTCGAGTCTCTAGCAGAGCGCGCTCTCTCGCTCGCTCTTACTACTGTCGTTTGTCGCAAAATCGCTGTCTGCATGAGCCACATCTGCATAGTCAGAAAAAAGGCGCGCTCTTAAGTCGAACCAGATAAAACTGTTCATTCTGTTTATCTTGAAGGACAAAAGTGTTGTTTCGCGAGTCCGAGGCTGCCGCGTAATAAAAAAATCGGCGAGGAAATTTAAATTTACTCATTATTATTATTGTTATTTTGAAATGTATATATAAGTGTACAAGTAGCGAAAAAGTTTTAATCAGAAACGCAGATTACAGGGTTATGTCTCTTTGACAAATGCAACTTGTTGAAAAATGATAATAAAATTGGAAAAAATTATAAGCTGCACTTCGGAGCATCCGTCATATCCGGCTTCAAATCTTCTTCAGCAACGATCTAACTCATCGTGGAGATGTGCCAAGCAGGGCGAGCTTTTGACCTCGGTAATATTTAAACTCGCTGAACCATCGACAATAACCGGATTGGATATTGGAAATTATCGCAGTTGCATTGTCGTCGTTACGGCATCGACTTTCGATGAGCCGGACAACTGGGTTCCTATTGTAAATCATCAATTTATGACTCATGATGAGGCGACAAATGGAAAATTCAAGGATCAGGTTCAGCTCTTCTCAAAAAAAGATCTCAATGCGGATACTCTGAAAATTAAATTCGATCGGGTCAAAGTCACCTGCATGCAATCGGCCAATCTCAGAGAACTTTTTGGTCTGACTTTCATAGTTTTGAGAACAGAGGTCACTCTTCAAATGGGAGCAGATATTTTTGGAAGATTTAAACTAAAAAATACCAACTCTACACTCAGTGACTTTAAGGAAAAATACGTAAAATTATTACCTGGCAAGCAACCGACTTACAAAGAGAGTCTAGCTGAAAAAATTAAAGAAAATGGAGCCACTAATTTTGCAAAACGTCAGGGTGAGAATAGAGAGCCAATGAAGAGGCCAATTTTGGAAAAATTGCAGGTAAATGCAAAAAAAGATGAGGAAAAAGAGGATACTACAAAATCAGCAGGATCGGACGATGAGAAAAAAGAGGTGACTTCGGTGACAAATAATACAACTCAGGTTGCCAGAACTCCGTTCGGTGATGTAATTACTTCTGATAACGGGAATAAAACAAAACGTAGATATTTGAAAAGACCATCAATGGATTTTGTGGATTCCTCGGATGAAGAGGAGACAACGGTAATGAAAAAAGATGGAAGTAAATGTCCCACATGCGCTAGTGAAGATTCTAAAGATCGTATTTGCAAAACTTGCAATCTTTTGCCTCAACAGACACCGAATATTCCGACACCTCCGGCAAAGAAGCCTAAAGTCAATGTAAAACCAAAAAAAGAATTTTCCAAGCTCTTCGAGGGGCTTTCGTTTGCTCTAAGTGGCTACGTAAATCCCCAAAGGGACGAAATAAGACGAAAAGCTTTGAAAATGGGCGGGAAATACGTTGCTGATCCCAATACATCAAACAACAAATGTACGCATCTCATCTGTGCTTTCAAGAATACTCCCAAGTCTCAACAACTCAGAGGTCATACCAAAATCGTCTCTCACAAATTTATTGAGGATTGTTTCAACCGAAAAATTAGGTATGATAGCTTTTCACCAATCGTTATTGGAGCAACTGATAATGGAAGCGATATCTGGTGGTCGAACCGAGAAATATACAAAATGGCCGTTCAAAGCTTCATATTTGAGACATTTCAAGACCAAATAGGCAGAAGTACTGGTCGAATTGAATGGAAACTCCAAATTCTGGAAAAACAGTCAATGATGAATATTTCCGAGAAAAAAAAAAATTCGTAGTTCTACCATTATTTCAGCTGTGGAGCTTAAATATACACATTTTTTCAATCAAATTCCACTGTGTGACTTTTGATACAATTTCTACATATTCGATTCTCTAAAAAAATCTTTAAGCCACGAAAATTGTTAGAATTTTAGTTTAAACGTTGTTAAATATTATCGGTTAAGCCCGAAATCTAAATCTTTAAACCCGCCATGAGTACTATAGTACTATAGTACCAGGTACTATACCTGCGATGCCAGCGCCGCCATGAGTAATCTCGTTTTTCATCACCAGATGTATCGCATTACTTGAATTTAAAAATTTCCAACGCAATCTCTTGAGTAACATTGCTCATTTTATATGTATGAAATCGACTGTTTTAGATTTCCATGGCGACGTTATGCTCTCGATAGCAAAGAAAGAGCAAAGCCTGAGAGCGAGGAAGAGATTGAAGCAGACTCAACAAGTGCTAACCCACCGGATCCTTATGAACAGGACACGGACTCTGATTCCAATTATTGATTTTACTTAATTTACTTAACTTTACTTAATCTGTACATAAATTTCTATGTCATATAATATTTTCTACGACGAAATGAACAGGAGCCAAATGGTGTGACTCATTTCTGTTGTACATTTTATTATAAATCTGCTAATTTGTTTATTTAATAATCGTACATGATATATTTTATTTCAATGATTCGGGAATTCGAGCCCATTTTTAAGACCGTGAATTTAAAATCTTAGAAATGCTTTATAAATCCAAACAGGACGAATCTATTTATGAGATTGAGTATTTACCATTTTAGTGGTACTACACTTATCTTTATAACTAATTGTAAGTTTTATTTTGTTGAAATACTGCAAATGTTTGCCATATATTCCAATAGGCAATGCGAAAAAACTTTGGTCACAATTTGTGTAGGTGAGCGATATTCAAAAAATTTGCCGCGAACTCCGATACCAACATGGCGGCTTTGCAGACTTTCTTTTTAGGTTAGGTATCAAACTTGGGGTTGTGTCGTTGTATGACAAGCCTGATCAGTGTGACACAAGCCTACGATAAATGCAAAGTCGTAAAGTAACCTAAAATTCTACAATTGTACATTTATGCGGCGTACGATCAGTTGTATATATAATTCAACTAATTGAATTTGTGAATAATAATTAAACTAATTGCAAATCATGAGAATCGCCGTTGAAGGTTGTGCTCACGGTGAGCTTGAAATAATATACACAACACTGCAGGAAATTGAAAAGTCTGACAACAAAAAAATTGATCTTCTGATATGTTGCGGTGACTTTCAATCAACACGAAATCTTACTGATTTATCGTGTATGGCGGTGCCTAACAAATACAAAGATATGTGTTCGTTTTACAAGTAAGTGTTTTTTTTGTTTATCGTTGCGGTATACTTAACCTCTTCATGATTTACTCCGACTCACTTTTTAGTCCTTATCAGCGTTATTTTTAGCTCTTTCCATCGCGATTTGCTTCGAAGTTTTCACAAATTTTACGAACCACAAGCAGATGGCGTGCGTTGCATTCGAATAATTTATTTTGTTTTTTGTTTACATTTTTTTGTCTCCTTTAACATCACAATTCCCGTTCTATATTATTATATTATATAAAAGTACAGAAATTGTAGGCAACCCGAACTAAACTTGATCATATGATACAATTACATAATTTAGGGCAATGGAATAAATGTAAGAATTATGAGATGTATGAATTAAATTCATCCAAGTATGATAAGGGTAGAAGAGATTAATGAATATTCAAATCATCTTTTAAATTTATTCAATGTTTGTAGAAAAAATCATGCTATACAGATAAAAAAAATAAGCTCAGGTACTTGCAGACGTTTTTTTAAAGTTGGTAAAATCAAAATTTTCATTGACATGATACATTTTATTGGTCATAGAACAAAGGGACATTAATTTAATTTACAGTATTGTAAATTCTAACATAAATTATAATTTACACAGCCCTGAAGAAAAAAAATCATAATACAAAGGCAACCCTGTACAACCCTCGAAATGAAATATTATATGAAAGAGCCAAAATCACTAAACTGAACACAATATTCAAAAAATTAGCAAAGGTCTTTAAATTAATAAATACAGAAAATATTAAGCAACTCAGTCTACCCAGAATTAAATAGAAAGGAACAAATTACAAACATCCAGTAGAAACAATAGTATAAACTCTTCTCAGACCAAAAAATAATAACAATGAAAATGCATGAGCGAATTCTATTTATTTATTTAAAAAATAAAAACCGCTAAGAAACACAAAAAAAACATTACCACGAAAAGAAGCACATAGAAGGTGAAAAACTATGATTAATGGGGCTCATCAATTACACAAATCTTCACACTGAATGTGAACGATTAGGCAGTAAAACATTGTTATTGTAACTATTATTATTATTATACTTTTACAGATATTACTCAGGTGAGAAGGTTGCACCTGTTCTGACAATTTTTATTGGAGGAAATCATGAGGCATCTAATTATCTTCAGGAGTTACCTTACGGCGGTTGGGTCGCACCAAATATTTATTACATGGGATATGCAAGTGTAATCACAATTGCCGGTATAAGAATAGCCGGAATTTCTGGTATATACAAAAGTCAGGATTGGATGCAGGGCCATTACGAAAAAGCACCTTACAGCAGCTCCTCCATTCGTAGTGTCTACCATATCAGGAACTTGGAAGTATTCAGACTAAAGCAGGTATAAAAATGGAAATCGACTTTTAAGGAGGTACGACTATTACTTTAGAGTCAAATCAGTGTCGAAATGAAAGATGTATTATTTTTTGTTGCCTTTTTCAAGCTTGGTCAAAATTAATAATGCAGAGTTTTGTTTAAATTACGTGTCTTGATAATTAAAAAAAAAAAATCGACCTTCAAAAAGATCTTCAAAAACACAACTTTTCCAAACGTTCTGCACAACTTTTGTGTTCGAATAAAGTTGTCGTAAATGTTTGTCGACAGCATGAGTTATTTTTTAGTGAAAAAGCTAAAGATTTTCAATGAAAAACAAATCTATTAGAAAAGGGTTTTTTTTTTAAATCACCTTTACGTATGCAAGTTTTATGTCAATAATGTTCCTCCATGAAATTGTTATCGCTTACTTGATAATCTTAATTTTGCAGCTTAGTGGAAACGTTGATATTTTCTTGTCTCACGACTGGCCAAGGGGAATAACGCAATACGGGAATGAGCAAGCACTGCTTAGAAACAAACCATTTTTCAAGTTTGTACAAATATTCAATTATCCTCATTTTCTCATGACTCTCGCAATGATCTTCAATATTTTTGTAACTATTTTTTTTTTCTCTTTTTTTTAGAAATGACATTGAAGCAAATGCACTCGGTAGTCCACCGTGCATGGAATTATTGACACAACATACTCCATCCTACTGGTTCTCAGCTCACTTGCATTGTAAATTTGCTGCTTTGGTTCCAAAGGAGGAAGGTTCATCGAAAATGACGAAATTTCTTGCATTGGACAAGTGTCTGCCAAAGCGAAAATTTTTGCAAATAGTCGAAATCCCACACGACGAAAAGTTGCCGATAAAAATTTCTTATGACCCGGAATGGTTGACTATATTATATCTGACAAATCATCTCTTGAGTGTAAAGAGTGGCATGCATTATATGCCGGGTCAAGGTGGCAATACTAGATGGATGTATACACCGACAGAAACCGAAAAAGAGAATATATCAAAGAAATTTGATAACAACTTCGAAGTTCCAGAAAATTTTGTCCAAACTTCGGAGCCCTACAATCCCGAATGTACACGTGGTCCGTCAGAACCACCTCGATTGTGCGTAAATCCTCAAACTACTTATTTCTGCGACAAACTTGGAATTGACGATCCATCCGCATTGTTGCAATTTATGTGTGGCACAAAAGACAATTCCTCACTAAATTCTTCAATGGATAAATCGTTAGATTCGAGGGACACCTCATTTGCCTTTGAGGACAATGTATTAAGCTCGACATTGGATGACGATTCGCTCAATGATTCTAGCGATCGCACATCACCGTTAAATTGCACCCCTGAGAATACTGCGAGATACGAATTCGTACCGAAAAATTTGGACAAGAGTGTTCCGGAAGACACGAAAACGACCGATGAGAAAATTAATGAATTAGTCGATCTTGAGGCTGTGATTGACAAAGTCGGCGAAACAATTTCTACAGAACCAAACTGCAAGAAATTTAAACGACGGAATCATTCTTTCTATTCCAGTACGGATTGAGCGGGAAAATAAGGAGTAAAAAATGTGGACAAAATATATAAAAACTAGTTCTTTTTTTTTTTTTTTAAATAAAATTTACTTTATTTCCTGCCCCGTAGTAATATCTGAAACAACAGAGTTTCAAAGTATTTAGAGATATAATTATATTTGCATATTACACCCTCAGAAGCACAGAGTGACATATTTTATGAGTTTATCATATAAATTGTTGCACCATTGCTCCAAGGGTGTGATATGTGGGAGAAACTTTCGTAGAAAATAGATTTTTTATTGGGGTTCTCTCCCCAGTGGCTTGAATGCCCGACAGAGCTCATCCGTGTTCATTCTCAGGAAAACAGATGAGGCCTGATCAGGTGGATGGGATGCCAACCCCTACCAAGAGCCCAAAGCTTAAACTTTTCGCTAATTTGATCTTTCTAATAATAGTAAATTATCAATGCAAACGATTTTAACACCATTGGCAGTTTAAGTTTTATTTACTTTTTCTTTAATTATTTTGTCGCAACGCGATATACGAAAAGAGTTAGCAAAGGGCTCAATACCCACCATTGAGTTATTCCTCTGGGACTTCAAGTTCGCCGGCGTTAATCTCGTCGATGAGATCATGGGGTGGTCGCCCCTCGACAGTGCAACCGACTGATTGACAACTGCCCAATATTTCCTTGACTGTGCCACTGAGCTGGCGAGACATCGATCGCGGTCTCATTACACGAGCGATACTGGTAACTTCATCAAACGACAAATTACCGCTGTGTTTGATATTTTTCTGCTTCTTACGGTCCCTGGGTGGTTCCTTCAATGCCTTGATGACCAATGATGCGGCAGATGGCACAACTGATATAGTTGCTTGTCTGTTCTGAATGGTCAGCTGAACGGTAATTTTCAGACCCTTCCAATCACTAGTTGCCTTGGCAATGTCGTCACCGACTTTTTTCGGCGACTGTAATAAAACTCATAGTTTAATTTTTTGCACGCAGCTTACTCCAAACTTTCAGTATAAAATGATATTCACTCATTGGAGAAAAAAAAAATCGTTAGAAATATTTTATGAAATTAAGAGTATACTGTAATGAAATCTTTACTTTTTCGACCAGTAGAGCAAATTGCACTTATTTTTTGACATGGTATATAGTAACGCAGAGAATTTACTTGACAATAATGAAGTCATTAAAAATTTGTAATATTCAGTAATACTGAAGGTCATTAATAACTTGAAAGATTCACCAATAGTCCAATTGAATACATTCAATATTTATAAATAATTAAGGACTTGGGAATTCGCGATATGAATACAAAATTTATTAATTTAGGAAAAACAAAAATAGCGTTAAACATTGACAATATGCATGTGATAATTATTTAAAAAAATAATAATATCAGTAAATCACACATGCAGAAAACTGGACAGCTGGGTATATTGAGTGCTAAACTTTTTTTCCATTTTAAACTGTTACTTATGTACTCCAAAAGTAAGGTGGTTCAAATTTTTCGAACATATAAGTGTTTGTGTTGGAAATTAAAAAAAAAAATTGCTTACCAGACCAAGGGGACCGATTTTCGGGGCAAGAGAAGAAGTTGCACCGACTTCACCTCCGACACACCTCAAGTACACTAAAATCACAAATGATATAGGTTAGGTCAAGACACATGTCAAAAACTATGTGTTTCATCCGTATTACAATGAAATTAACAAAAAAATACCTTTCTTGATTTCAGTGGGATCGAATTTAGGAGGCATATTGATGCTTTGTTAAGTATAAAATACTTAGATAAACCCGATGAAATTCGATTAGAAAATCGTCGGAACGGAATTAACCGCACACACCAAATCTAGTTTCGGAAAAGACCGGAAGAAAGAGATCCGCGGAATATTAGGATTGGTGCAGAGGGGGGAAAGAATGATTTAAAATTTGATGCAGCGCCACCATGGGGAACACGGGAACAGTGGTGAACTATAATAAAAACGTGACAAGATATCGCTGCTTTACTGGTTAGTACATCGGATTGAAACTCACAATTTCAGTTTACTGGATTCCACGATGGCAATTGGCAAATGATCGAATGTAGCCCTACAAGTTTTCTGGGGCCCTATTCTGTAATGGCGATAAAGGTGATTGTCAATACTCATTTTTTAAATTTTACACAATAATTTGGAGATTAAAGTATAAACCTAAAGCCAAGAATTATAAATTATTGTAAAGCCTCCTCTTTGCTACGATTTAAATTACGTTTTTTGTGTTTCTCTCTCGCTCTGCCGTGAGCGCTGCTACTTCTTTCACTCTTTCTCAAACTAGCACTCCATCGCGTCTCTATCGGTATTACAGATCACCTTAAGGTGATGTATAAGGCATTTAAGTGCGAGTGAGATAGTACGAATGGCACTCACAGTGAATTTTTGATTTTAATTGTCAAATGAATCACTCATATTTGTATCGCAGAATTTTTAAATAGTAATTGTACAAAACATGTTGTACACAAAGTGTTTATAAATTTTTTCAAAGTTATTGAACCATGAATGGGTATAATAAAAACGAGGTGTACTTATGATGTTGTCTGATTGAAAAAAAAATCTATAATCTATTATACACAATAGGGTTATCCAGAGGAATAATCAAGATGAATGAATAAAGCAATACAGGGGGTCAACCAATGAAGGGAGAGGGGGCATGTGCTCCACTTTTCATATCTCTCGTAAATCTGAACATAACAACATTTTGGTGCATATACACTTGTGTAACATTTTTGCATGCGTCGAAGATCAAATATTCAAATTAATGGAATCATCATATAGTTTGTATCACAATGTCTCGCATATATATCACAGTTGGTATCAAACTTGAACTGTGTACGGATTCCCTCACGATACAATTTTTTTTCCTTTTTTTTTTTCGATCTTCGATGTACTCTGCCATAATACAGTTGACTTCGCCGAGCTTAGATTTTTATCAATGGCATGTAAATAGCAGACAGGAAGGACAGTTTCGGTAAATTCTTCGTTTTTTTGTTTGTTTTGCCTCTGCTGATTGTTCAGTTACAAACAGCTACTGTCGATGCTTGGAAAAGGAAGCAGGATTAGGAAGTGAATTTGTTTTTTTGTTTGTTTTTACAACCACCAAACCCAGTAATAAAGCGGTTTAGAGCCAATATGGAGTAGAAATGTCGATGAGGGGAAAAGGACCGATGGCGAAATATATGTTCAGACCATAAACTAACAGATAAGCTTATCCACTATCTCTATACAAATTGTACAACGTTTCATCTTAAAATTTAATATCCTAAATATCTCAAATTTGCAGCGACTCAATACTCGTTTTAAATGCGCTCGTTTTATATACAATTTATCTCCAATTTATTTTTTCTATTCTTTTTTCTTTTTCGTTCACGATTGGACAGGCGTTAGTTGATGGTCTGGAGACTCGAGTTTGTGCAACTATAATAAACTTATTGGTATTTTGTGGTGTCGTTTTTTTTTTTCACTCTCTGTTTCTCTTTCGCGTTCGTCTCTGAGGAGGCAAAGAGGACACTACGGTACCTCTGCAAGCGATAGATCCACAGTAATAATATCAATCAAAATCCTCGATGTTCTTCTTCTTTTGTTGGTACTTCCGGATTATCGCGACATTCGTATGTTCGTTTTGTGGTTCACGCGAAAAATTTTGCGCTATTAATGACCTATGATTTGCTTGGTCCTCAGTGATGTTATATCTTCTTTTGTCAATTTTCTTATGTCGGAAGACCGGCAATCTCGTGATTCTTCCGGTTTCCATGAACAATATCATTGCTCAGAGGCTTTGGACTTTTGTCAAGTTGCATGCAGGAGCTACTTTTGCTGCTGGTAGTGCTGACACTGTCGCTCTCGCTATCAACGCTCGACAACCTTTTGTTACTTCTCCTGTGATCTTTTTCCCGTCTTGTTTGATAAGACTTTACGGTATTGGGCGACTCGGCACTGCCGGCCGAGCAGCTACAAGAGCTTCGATTCCCCTCACTTGTACTATCGCTGTCGCTCTCGCTGTCCACGCTTGATACCGGACTGGCACAATTTTTTGCCCTAAGAGCCTCATTGTCTCGTCTCAATTGTTCATTCTGTTGCATAAGATCTTCCATCCTTTGTTGGCAAATTTTCAACTTTTTCGCTGCCTCGTTTTCGCTCGTTATTGTTGGTGTTGTCGTGCCGTTCTTGCTCTCAGATTCCTTATCGGCCGTTTGTTGAATGCTCTTGCCACGTAATCGATTTGTCAGAAGATCAAGTTTGGCCTCGAGCTGCACGTACTCCTGTATAAGCTCTGATTTCGTTAACGCGCTCAATCTTTCGGCGTGTAGATCCTCGTAGGCGCTTGAAAATTCCTTGGTAAGAAATTCCTCCTCGTTCTCGGGCGACGAGTAAAAATAATCGTCTTCGGAATCAACGCTGAAACTCGAATCTCGTGTCCTTGGTGGTGCGTGAGGCTTTTGAAAGGAGGCCGGAACCTCGGATGTTATCGCGTGAGCCAACTTTTCATCCAAATCCGGCAAATCGCTGTGATCCTCCATGAGAAATTGCGTCGTGTTGTAAAGTGCTGGTGGATGACCTGCTGTTTTTGCTAATCTACCAGCCAGTCTGCATCGCAACCTTTGCCCAAACGACATCGATTGCTTTATGTAGGGTTTGAGCTTCCGGTGTTTTGGCTTTCCCCGACGTGTTTTACGCTTTTTCGCTGTAGGATCCGCTC
Organism: Dyspetes luteomarginatus; assembly: GCA_963669185.1. Lineage (NCBI taxonomy): Eukaryota > Metazoa > Arthropoda > Insecta > Hymenoptera > Ichneumonidae > Dyspetes > Dyspetes luteomarginatus. The sequence continues at coordinate 18,342,205 of OY769905.1, read as the reverse complement.
CATCCTCTGCTTGTTCTTTAACCTTCTGATCTCCACTAGCACTTCCCCTTCCGAATTTACCGGAACATCCGCGAATCGAACGTGAGCACTACAACAGTATAAATTATTTATTATATTTTTTTTTATGTTTTCAGGTAAAAAGTTATAAAATAGTAGACAGAGATTCAACTTTCTTCATCCTTAATCTTCGATGCATTTTTTCTCCTCGAAGATGCGTCGAGTTTTTAACAATTACAACAAACAATTAAATATTCCATCCTGTAAGATTTCGTTTTCCAAAAATGTCAATGTTACTTTGGAAAAAAAAAGGAATAGTTTTTTTTACCGACTGAGAAGTGTTATCTCGTGAAGGGGAGGCTCAACATGGACGACGAACGTTCGAGTTCGAGAGAGGTAACGTCATTGGAATGGTATAAGAGCGAAAGAGAAGATGGCGAGCCTCGCCGCGCAAGGTCAATCTCCGCTCTCGCACAATTCGCATAGCGCTATCTCTCTTGCTTTCAGGCGTTCGTTGTCCGTATTGAGCCTAATGTACGGGACGTACCTCGGTGACAATGTCAACCAAAAGTTAAGATCGCGTATACCTGCATAAAATTCCGAATCATGGGATAAAAACTTTTTCCAACATATAAAAAAATGGCATTGTGCCTCCAAAAAATGTAAACCATATTAACCCGTGTCCAATTAGTGATTAACAATTTTTTTTTATTAATAATTTTTTAAAATCTCTCCATGTGCCACTAATTCCGTTTCTTTTTGCCATACTGCGGGAAACCGTTTTTGACAGAGCTTGTTCTATCAACGAAGATAGTCTCTATCTCCTACGTAGATCCTACGTATTCGCAATAGATGGTCGCATTTTCGCGCTGGCACGTATGCGGGAGCGCTACTGACTGACTGTGAGAGGAAAAGAAATCGCAGGCACTCGATTTTGCTCCGATACCATAAAACTTCATGTTTTTCACGATGCTATTTTAAAAACTATACCGTTTTGACGGTATAGTTTTTCCTGAATATTCGTGTAATGCTCCTCTAGCGTCCTCTCTTTTTTTTGTACCCTTCATAAATGTCGTTTAACCGGTAGAATGAAAGACGTCTCGTTGGTGCATGCTGGGTACATGGAATACATGCTAATCATTTCAATTTCAACTGTAAATATCTCGACTTGGGAACGGTAAACCTTATTTTAACTGTACATACGTTTAGATAACATATTAAGCTATTTGTACTCTAAGTTTAAACGAATTTAAAAAAGTTTATTCTCGAAACGCGTAGGTCAATACAGACGACCAATGTTTGAGTGTGAGGGAGACAGCACCATGCGGACTCTGCGAGAGCGAGAGAGAGCGATGAGGAGTTGAGACTCGCCAGGAAAAATGTTAATCTTTTCGTCATGATGAAAGTTTTCAATAGTTCGTTTATTGTTAATTAACTCTGTCATTATCATATCTAAGTCGATATTTTTTTTACTCTGGTAAATCAATTTTTTTAAATTAGAGTAAATCGATCTTTTTTGAATGAAATTTATAAAAAATTTCGATTTTTATGGAAAATAAAAAAAATATATCAGCTAATAATTAGGATTTCTTCTAAATCCATTCAGAGGTGATTTAACTTCCCCTTAATTAACAACAGGCATGCTTCCACATTGTCTCTTGTGAAACGGACGCGATCGATAACAAAACCTGTAATCGATTTTTTTCTCAGAGATGGTTAAAGTAATGTGGTACTCCTCTGTTGGTAAAAAAGTTTCTGCGTAAGCTATTGTGAGTGCGAGAGAGAAAGCTGCTTTTACTCCGGTACCAAAATTCTTCTAAACGGTTGATCTTTCGGACAAACGAAGAGAACCACGAACTGCGGAATCGGTATTACGCAGTTCGTGGTTCTCTTCGTTTGTCCGAAAGATCAACCGTTTAGGAGAATTTTAGTACGCAGTTTTTGTTACCGACAGAAGAGTAGCACATCGTCTTAAGGTGAGATGACTATCTCAGTCGGTAACAACGAGGCGGTTAATCTCGCGAAAATACACGTTCGTAAAAACTTGGATCGAATAATTGCGGTGGGGAAAAGTGGCAAATGCGAGTTGCACTGCACCTTAAGGTGTTGTGTAGTAGAGTGTAATCTGCGCGAGTGCGAGAGAGATAGCGCCATTTACGGCCATGAAGGAGCGAGAGAACGATACAAACTTGTTTTCGAACAAAAGAAGAAAACGGTTAAACTCTGTCTAACGATTCCGCAATTTACTGTTCTCATCTCTTTACCGAAAAATCTACCATCTGGAAGAACAACGAGACGCGAAAATGCAATAATTTCTAGTATTTAAATCGGTCCTGTCGGTATTTTAAACCACCTTAATCTCGCTGCCCCGTGCCATAATACATACGGAATTGAAATTTCGATAAATAAGTTTGATTCGTATAATTCGTTTCTATGCACTGTTGCCCCGGGTGATACATAAAGAGAAAATAAATCCCTAGTCCGACGAAAAATTTGCTTCGCATAAATTCGCCTCTCCGATCATATTTCCCTTCTAAACGATTTTTTAACCCACATTTCCGTACTTTTTAAAAATCAGATGTAAAACTCAAACAATATGTTATCACAAATTTGAATAAAAATATTTTTCGTGTCTTACGTCTTTTCTCGTAGCGGTATTGCCAGGTCTGCGACTGCAGTGTACACCATCACCGACAGGCTGCGCGACGATCGTCGAATTTAGCACCATCGGCGAAGCCGCCGGAGGCGTCGGATCCACTTTTACGCCCTTCGCTTCGCGTACCTCATTATCACCGCTCGGCGTCATCTCAATCGTTGTATCACCTCCATGATCGTCCATATTCGTTATATTTAGCAAAATCTTTCGATCTACGATGGCACAAATACTCATTACCGTCAATAAGTACACCACGTCCACTGACAATTTTGTCTTGGAGCTCGAGATCCGTATGCCACCACCGTAAACAGCGACTGAGTCGCCATGTTTGATTTGTCCGTGATTCTGTGCGATAGCAGAGCGCAGTAACGTAGCTCGTCGCCAGAGGGAAGGGGGAGAAGAGGACCGAAAAGTGGGGAGAGAGACAACACGCAATCCATGGTGGGGTGGAAAACCTTTTTTTTTTTAACTCTGTCCCTTTCTTTCTTAATGCTTATGACTCGAACTGGCACCCTCTCCCTTCCGCCACGTACCCTACAATACGGTATTGCTACCACTGCTATGTACTTCTGCTATTCTACTACACTAACTGCAAACACACACGTACGGATTGTATGACAGTTAAAAGCCTCTGGCACAACTTCGCGTATCCAAGTGTAACAATTTTACACGCTCGAATGAGAATAAGGGACGTATTTTGATGAGATTTTCTCGTTGTTTTTTTGTCAAAAAACTATATATATGCATGTCTAGTTCAGGTACTCGGTACTTTGAGCAATGTTATAATTTTATAACGCTGCTCGTTACAATCCCAAATTTGAAAAGCTTCGGCAAATAATAATTGTAGGTACGTGTCACTAATCGCACCTATTCAAGACCAAACTCTTTTTTCATATTGTACATAAATTATTCTACTACTATATCTTAATATATATCTCTACATGTGTAATATATCTACGCAAACTATATTTCAGCATTTGTTTCGCTCACAAGTGTTTCCATATATATATATATATATATATATATAATAAATAGTATACACGGTTACGATAAAGTACAAACGCGAGAGAAAGAAAGAATGAAAGAGAGAGAGAGAGAGAGAGAGAGATAAAAAGAGATAGAAATGCGTCGCTCTGGGTTATTACGGGCATTGAGGACGTTCTCGTCGATGTTCTCTCTCCGTCTCTCACCATTGGGCATCGCGAGACATTCGCCCCGTAGAATAGACCCAGAGACTATATAGTGTAACAAGAATTTAACCGCGAGTAAAATCCTACCAACGCTCTTTCGCTATAAATATGTTGCAGCTCTACGGAGCACATTTTCGTACGACGTGGGAGAGACGAAAGTTTGTTTTCGTCTTCGTATTTTCCCATAAATCGTCTCTAATCGTAAGATTTTATTCGTTATTTTGGGAATGTCAAAAAGCAAATCGTTACAATCGATACAATCGATACAATCGCCTATATACAAAATCCTAAAAGGGTCTGTGATTATTCATATAGAGATCTCATTTTTTTTCCTCGAATTAATAAGGCAGTGAGAAGATTTTTCGCTCTGCTTCGCAGCTGCAGCTCTTGGCCCGTTCCAGGCACGATTATGAAGGAGCACTTGCTTTCATATGCTCTGCTCATTGTTCGCAGTCAGCTTGTAGATGCACTAGAGAGGTCCTCTTAGCACGCGACTATATCTGCAGGCACCTATGATATATATATGCACTATAGCGCATGGCCTAGTTTCGTACAAAAAAGCTCAAATCGTTTCATATGTACCCTCTATTATGTACCAACATTTTAAGTTTTTATATATGCAACTTTGCAAAGTATGTAATTGTTCACCACTATACCTGTCGGTAGCATAACTTTGCAGACGAGTAACGGTTGCGCACATTAGGCAACGTCTAATTACTCCTCAGTTCACGCGGTCGGCAAACATTACCTTCATAATTGGTTTTTTTCAGTAAAGTACACGAATAGAAAAGATTGCCCGGAAGTTTGTTGCGTATTGTGAAATTAATTGCCGTTGGTCCGCTTTGTCGTTCAAAGTGACATCGCCGCTTCAAAATTCCTAGATATTCGATAAATACTTATAATATAACGATTTTTTTCTCACATATATGCAATATGAAAATTTTCGAAGAATACGTAAATTTGGGAAGAAGATCGGAGAAATTATTCGAAATATCTATTCGAATCGATCAGCTGATCGATGAGTAAACGAAAATTAATAATTTGATTCGCAAAACAAATATATGTATAAGCAAGAGCTTTGAGAGCAAGTTTTAAAAAATTAATAAGCCAAATGTTATATTAACAAAATGGCGGCTTTATAGTTTTGTTCGTATTACAAAATCTGACGTATCCGCTGAAGGGATAATGCAAGAAACGTGTAAAGAGAAATATCACGCGTCGACTGCGTAGCATGCAAATGATTTATCGTATGCTAAGATTGTTTTCTTACAGCGTGTGCTTACGTGACTTGTGTCACATTGAGTAGAATAAACTGATGCAGCGGTTGGTGATCGTCTCTATATAATGATTGGTATTCACTGAAGGTTAATAGGAGAGAAATTAATGAACCTGAAAAAGTATACAAATGCCTTCCCAGTTTGCTTATAGGTAGGCATATTGCTGTGACTGTGTTTTTTTCCCCACAGTGAATGTTACTTCGCTACACAACATATATATCTTCTCGCCTCTATGTTGGCCGCGAGGGCGATGTTCCCTTATTTATTAGATACTATTGTCTAACCATTGACTCATATCGGTACATCGTCATCAAACATATATCGCTCGTCGTTCAACTTGGAGTTGGATAAAAAGTGTGTGTTTATATTTACATGTCCAACGTGCTTATCTCACTTTCTCCCCTCCCATAATCGTTGTCCATTATCGAACGTTTACTCAGCACAAATTTTTGTTACCCATTGGGCGGTCACGAGCATCTCCCGTCGGTTGCCGGCTGCACGCAATCGAGTCCCAACAATAAAACTCGCACGAGCAGAAAGAAAAGCTTCAAGAAACGTTTTTCTAGTCTATCCCCTCCAAAGGGAACGTTACGGGTCTTCTTATTCGGCTTTCAAAGCAACACGCGTGCATTGGATTGGCAAACGAGAAGGTATTTTGTTCGCCATAAAGCTGAAGCAGCTGGACAAAAACGAAAAAGATTCTTAAGTCGGAGAGCAATTATTCGCCGTTTGTGGAATTCTCGTTCAGTCTCACATTCAGCAAAGACGAGAAACGTCTTGGTAAAGTTTTCAGGCTAAGACAGCAAATAAACCGAATTTTTCGATAAGGAAAATTCTTATTTACAAACTTTGGTAGTCAAAACCGACAGTAATGCGGACGTATAAAATTATAAGCGAAGGAGGGGATTCGAGACAAAGAAAAATGTGCGAGTGAGCCCGCTTCGCATACATAATCCTGATTGTACGCGAGTAAGAGGAAGATGCATTTCAATTAGCGCTATATATATATATATTCACACATGCAAAGATGAGAATCTTTTCCAAATTTGACCTATGACAATGTGCAATAAATAGCTTATAGGGTAAACATATTAATTGCTGTTATTCATGTTGAAATGTTTTTTCAATTCACGATCTGCTATGAGAGACAGTGCTGTAAGAACTTAAAAAAAAGTTCGGATTTTTTTTTAAACCCAATATTTTTATACCCTTTTAATTTTAATTTTAGTTCATAGATAGTTAGTATAAGTCATAGATTAAGCCATAGAATTTTAAGTCATAGATATCAGTCTCGAAAAAAATACATCCTTCAATATAAAATGTTCGATGATTCTTAATGACCCAACTCAAGTATTTGTTATATATCGGCGTCAATGTGCAAATTTCTCTTCTTTCAAAAAAGCTCCGTAAACTCCCCGAAATTGCCTATTAGCTTAGATACCTTGAGGTGAAGAACTGTTCGTGATGTTTTTCTTATATGCCTATGCAATGGACAAAAAGTTTATAGAGTTCTATCTCGTGAATGATATGGTCTAAGAATTTGGACACGAGCTTGGATAATCCTCATTTCAAATTCAAGGAAGAACTAATTTTTTATTAAATGGTTCCTCCATCATATATTAGTCTCTTTCACTTTTGTGAAAGTCTTTGAATCTTTCTTTGCATATTCACGATATGCATCACGTGTATTTTTTAGTGGCAAGTTTCCAAAGTATTAGTGAGAAATGAGAATCACTCAGTTTCGTTATTTGCAAAAAAAAGCTCGCTGCATATCCTGACCAATCGTAATAAAAGTCCTTTTTACAAGGCATATACCAAAAAAATACTATTTAAATAAGACCAATGGGTTGGCTTTATCCATACTACGTATGTATGATCATTGATATAGCCATATGGATGATTCCAAAGGCACTTCACCTATCACCTTTCAATTTGGCTTCAAGGTGAGAGCGTGGTGTGGATCCGTTCGATTCAGCGGTTTCGAGCTCCATATTATGTGTATTCTTACATGTAGTGAATACATTTGCTATTACGAGTTTAGCAATATACAACTGTCAACATCGGGAGAGTGTGCGAGTAACGCGTAGTCTCTATATTAGCTCTATACGACGGTCTTACATGCAAGACCGTGCTCTATACAGTGAAAGCTTTACCAGCTTACTTGATGCAGTGACATGTAAGCTGTGCAAAGTACCAATCTCTGGTCAGACCTGTTCCCCTTCTCTCACGTCCGAGCCAATGAATATTCTTCAACGTTCCCCCACTTTTCACGCATGTAAACTGTCAGAATGAAAGCTGGCAGAGTTTTCATTGTGTATATATACATAGAGTCGGACGAGTACAGCAGGCGGTACAGCATTTGCTGTATAGGCCTCTAGCGTAACATACATACGCGCTGCAAAGTGTGTAATACGCGCGTACGTAAACCAAAATCAGCGCCATCTATTTGGCTGGTCGGCGTAACTGGCATGTAAATTTCATGCATGATACGCAAACATACGCTCATGTATGATACTTGTAGAGGTTACTCTACAGGCGTATAGTCACGAGCCAATCGATCATTTTTGCTTTCGCTTCAAATGGTACTAAACGCACACGGTACTGGTCGCACACTCAAGCATTTTTGCCAATTTTCATAAACCTGTATGCTGTATGTGCTATATAGCATATGCCTTACCTATAACCGAATACGAGATACGAGTACGTAATAGGGATATGTTTTTTTTTTCGCATAGCTAGAGGCAAGACCCGTACAACCGGAGCAAGGACTCGCTATCGGCTTTTCAGCTGTTTGTCACCAACGCCACAGTAGAACTGCCACGTTCGCAGACTTGAACGGAGGTCCGGGATCTAATATAGACTTTCATTAATTCACCTGCTGCTCATTCATACGATATGACATAATAAGTTTGAGCGACTCAAATAAATGTACATACGGAATATAGAAGAGTTTGCAGTGTTTGAGCTCATTGGGGTAGAGAGTCATTCGTAGATAAGATTTTTCTTTAATTACTTGGCGTTGAGATGCTGACAAGCGCCTTTTGAGCATCGCGTGTATGCACGCAGCGCTTATTTAGCGGTTATGGCTCGCCTACTTTATATGGTATAATGCTTCTTTTGTCTCTACTGCATACGCGCTGATTCAATTCCCGTGAAATATAGAATATATATATAGATGATTCTGTTGGTTGTGAGAAAAAACGATGTACATGCACGTAGACATTAGCTTAGCTAAATATCCTCCCGCCATTTTGTATTTATAGGTTTATTCGACTTTATAATAACACGCGACCTCCCAAATAAACGGCGTAATGCGAAAAGTCAAAGGTAATTGATATCGCAAGGACATATCGTATTACGTTTTACCATGCAGAGCATCGAATTGAGTGGGATCTCGAGGATTGAATCTACTGGAGGCCGAAACGGAGCAGAATTGGTAAACAAGTACGTACTGCGTTTTGCGTTCTAAAAAAAGTGCACTATGGAGGGGGAAACCACCATAGAACGCACACAAAGATTGTACTTCCCTTTCCCGATTTCTTCCGCACAATAGATTGTACAAAAACAAGTTACAGTGTTATATAGTTAAGACCACGGAGACCGTGGTTAACACACATAGGTGCGAGAGAGATACAATTAATGGCGTTTACTGTGGAGGGGGAGATATGCAGACGATTCCATATCACGTTAAGATAATGCAAAACACTGACGCGGACGGCAAAGTGGAATTATATGTAATTTTCGTTTCCCCATTTTGAGCGCAATGCTTTTCCTGAAAAATTATGTAAAAAACGTTTGGTGGTTTCGCATCATCTTGTAATGTTGGAGACATTGTATAATTAAATAAAAATATGTATATTTTTTAAATAAATGCAATTAGAATTCCGAATTGTTAAACTTTTTTTAAATAGTTTTTTAAGTTGCAGAACCGAGCCAGTGACCTACTTTTGCACATAGATGGTGATGTGACACACGTAACTGGCTATTATTCTTATCGTGACTTTTCGATGACCGAGAATTTATTACACAAGATGTCTGAACCAACGAATATGTCTTGTTGAATAATTCTCATATTGTAATGTGAAAATTCAACGAGATATTTTTTTTTTGTGCTACCCTCTATGAAAAGTTTGACCATTTGGAATCCTAGTTCAAAATGTAGTTCAAAATGTACTTAAATTATACTTGATTTTGTGGAAGTTGGCTTTCTTCTGAACAGTCTTCCCATTTTTTTTTTTTTTTCAATTAGATGTCGGTTGATTCATGGTAAATATTTCGAGAATATAGGATTTGGAGAGTTTTGGATTGTAAAAGCCAAAAAGTAAATTCACCAATTTAGATTTTTTAAAAACTGTTTTTAATGATTCCTTGCCATTTACACATGGATAGATAAATCACCCCAGCCTAATAAGTCCATTAGTCCAACTGTAAAATACAAAGAAAAAAATGGCCTTTCAAAATTTAATACAAAAACGCAAATTCAGAAAATGTAAATTATTTTAATCAAAGAAAGATGAATAGAATGTATTGGGCAGGTGGAAAATGATTGCAATGTTTTTTTAGGACTCTTGTAAAATAGGTAAAAATTGAAAATCTTACCTTCTTGAAGCCAATGTCGGCAGCGTATTCTCTGAAACATTGTCGGCATATATTGAGGCCGTATTTTCGTATGAGACCATGCTTGTTAGCACATGCCCGGCTGTAACAGAAATACACAAATAAAATAATATATTATCGAATTTAATCAAATGTTTCTTCAAAAAATGACAAGAATACGATTAATCATGACAAGAGCCATTATTTTCCGCAATGAATGTTAGAGAATCTGGATAACCGCACTTGAAAATTATCTACTGAATCACAACTTTTGTAGGTTAGGTTCGTCACGACGAAGATATTAAACATTTTGTAATTTTGCGGATGATTGAAAATTACGATTACGGGATGTAAATTTAGAAATACATCGATACGAGCCGTTAAATATGTGGTAAATTAATATTTTAACGTGAAAGAATACGGAGCAAAGTTGCCCAACGCACGCGGTCGTGACACTCCGCGATGGCGCCGCTTTTTTTTTCTTCACAGTTTCCGGTATAAAAATTCATCAACAATAATTATATTTTAGTAGAATAAAATTATAAATCATTTACTCACCAGGATCGAGATCCCTGGCCGTATTTGCGGGGATGAGAAAACCAGATATTTTGAAATCCCATGTTTCTTGGTGAATCGCCTTTAGTCGAAGAGAATAAGCGGACGTAGAGGGCGACTAAACACGCGCAACATCGATGCGCAATTTCTTTTTTCGACGGCAGCGCGCCCACTGTTTCAAGCTTTACGCGGGAACTTTCAAATAGTAAAATTTTTAAGCTTCCCTAAGTTTTCAGGACACTCTAGTCATGATATGGATATTAAAAATAGAATCATTTTAACGCGTGACTACTAAAGTAGTACAATTTATTAACAAGTTTCGATTTTTCGTAAAAATCGTAAATAATCAAAGTGGTTCCATTTCGATTCGTACCTTATGTACATTTATTTTGAATGCAAATTATATTAATTTACATTCGATAATTCGCTTTGCAAGTTTTACATTAAAACTATTAGGAAAAAAGCTCATAAATCCCACAATGAAATTTCCCTATATATTAAATGATTGAAAATCGTTGGAAGGGAGAGACCAGTTCCAGCACACGTGGATCGGTAAGCGAGTGGGGCACCTTATGCTGGAGGTGGAAAGAACGGTACTTTTTGTACCTGGAAACTTAAAGAATACTCGTGTGTGTACGATTCACTGTGAGCCAGAAGCGTTATGATTTTTTTTTTCTTCCAAGTTTGAAGTAATAATTATAAACTGTTAAAAATAAGATAAAATGAGTGAAAATGAGAAAAAGGTATTTAGTGTAAAAAAATTTAATATGTATACGATGTATATATTAATGAGTAAATACTTTAAATTTTGGATTTCTATCGTAATTGACGAAATAATAACTTCTATTTCTTTCAACAGACACAAGGCCTCGGTGCAAGTATTTTAAGCATCAAGTTGAAGAACATTTGGCCAATTTTTTTATACACAGTGATAGGCCCTTTACTACTTTACGGATTATTTATTCTCGTTTTGCACAGTCACAAGTACTTAAATAGAGAATTAACATCGCCGGACGATCAGTCAGTGAGGAATGTGACGAGACCCACTTTTTGGATATATGCCAAGAGCCCCGATGAGGGCTATCTGAGACACGTTTTCAATGTATTGGAACGTTTGGGTTTTCAAAGAGGAACCAACGAATCCGATTGGGACTTGCTGTGGGCTCATGATTATCCGTTTCGAGCTTTATCTCATGAATTAAAAAATTTGCAACCACATCAGAGAGTCAATCATTTTCCTGGTTGTGGCTACATCACGAATAAAGTTGATCTTTCCACCACCGAGGGAAAATACATTCCACTTTCTTTCAAGCTGCCCGAGAGTAAAAATGAATTACTCAACTATGTGGCTGAAAATCCTGGAAAATCATTTGTTCAGAAATCCAATGGACATCGCGGAATTCGCATCAGACGCGTTGAAGAATTGAATCTCGAGGCTGAGGGATCTTTCGTTCAAGAATTCATCGAGAAACCTTACCTCGTCGATGGTTATAAATTTGACATTGGCATTTATACAGTAATCACGTCGATCGATCCTCTGCGACTTTATGCCTATAAGGGCGATGTACTTTTTCGTTTTTGTCCAACAAAGTATTATCCCTTTGATCCTGAAGATCTCGACAAATATGTGGTCGGCGATGATTACTTGCCAATCTGGAATGTACCCTCGTTAAAGGATTATTACGTCAAACTAGGATTTTCCATGAAAGACACATTTGACGCTTATGCCTTATCCAAGGGTCAGGAACCCGAAAAAATGTGGGAAAATGTGTTTGAGGCGATTAAAGATGTTGTACTGAAAAAGGAGGCACAGATCAAAGAAATTACCAAGAGATTTGGCAATGGCAAACATTTTTTCGAATTAGTTCGATTTGATTTTACCATTGATGAAGATCTCAATGTTTTTGTGATGGAGGCCAACATGTCGCCAAATTTATCGTCCGCTCATTATCCGCCCAATCGATTATTGTACGAACAGGTTTTGTTCAATCTTTTTGCACTGATCGGAATCGCGCAACGATCGAACGAAGATTTTCGACGAATAAGGTATAATTAATGATTTCTTATTACCAGCAGATTTTCATAATATGGAGCATCTTTTTAGAGTAAGAAACAACATATTATCTCGGAAGAAAACGAGTGGACAAAATTAAAAAAATTATCAATCAATTATTATCATAAACTCGATGTAGTTTTCGTATAAATTTGGTAAATTTTTCATTCAGCCGTTTAAAAGTTGAAATACTTTAAATGAGATAGTAAATATTTTCTTTTGTGCTGCGAAGGATCCTGGCAGCTGTTGGTTGCGATCACTGTGTGATGAATTTGTTCATACTTTGCCAAATTATAATACTAGTTGAAAAGACCTTTTATGAATTATTTCACATTTTTGCACCCAACTAATTTGGGAAATGCATTCCTTTTAAACTCAATGTATGGCGAAAAGTTAAATCACACAAAAAAAAAACGATTCTCATATATTATTGTATTTTTGTAGAATATTTTAGCTCGATATCTCGAGAATTTCTCAATATTTGAAAAATCTTTTACATTTTATAAAACATGTTTAAAGAGCAATGCAAACGAGAGGTGGAAAAGTTTAGTGAATGTGCTGATTTTTGCTGTTTCAATTGTTTTATAGATTTCACGAGCCATAATAACTATTTTATTTCAGCAAATGGCAAGACAGAGAAGTAGAAGTAGCCGATAAAAATATTGTCGTTCTTCCTGAGCTTTGTCAAGCTTGTAGCGATTGCTTTCGCGTCGAGTGTCAGCTCTGCAAGCCTTGCTTTACCGATGAAACGAGACGCATTTTATCGCAGAGTTATCTCGAGCATCAAAATAAAATGGATTACAAACGAATCTTTCCACCGTCGATCATAGCAAGTATTTTTTGTCCTTAAGTGCCATTTGTGATTGACGATAATTCCATCGATCAAACATCCTTTTTTTTTTCCATTACAGACAAAAGACATGATTTTGAAAGACTACACAATGAGGAATCAATTACTCGTCAGATGGTATCAAGGCAAATGCGAGATCGATCCAACATGGTGCAATTGAAGTAATGAAATTTCATTTTCGTTCGAAGCCATAGACTAAACGTTTTATTTTTATTTAATAACTTATTTCTCATGAGATAAAAGTTGATGTATAAAACTTATTTTTTGTTTTACGACTTAGATTCATAATGAACGTTATAACGAAGGAAACTGGGAAAATTGTTTGAATCGAATATTAATATTTAGTTCAAATAGAATATTTCCATCTCAGTAACAATGAATTGTTCCTGCCATTGTGATAAGATAGTCACTTTGAATCGCTTGTCGATGATTCTTTCATAGTACTCTGCGAAGAGTTTTCTTGGCACTCTTTATCATTTTTTCTCTTCTTGCCGCTTTTTTTTTTAACCTTCTCTTCTGGCGCATTTGGATTAGTGCCTTTGTAAAAATCTTTGAGCAATCGCATAGCCTCGTCACCCCTAACGTTTCCGGTTATGCTAATTTCTACATCATCGTAGATCTTTGGAATGGCGAAAACACTCTTGCAACCACCAAAACGATCATTGGCGCAACCATAAATAATACTACGAACTTGCATTTGATGCAGTGCAGATGCGCACATTATGCATGGCTCTACCGTTACAATGACATCGATATTTCGAAATACCTCGCGGTAATTCAAATTTTTACTTTTGCAATATTCCAAAACATCGTCAATGCAATTTATCTCAGCGTGACGTGTGGCATTGCGAGTCTCGTTCACGGTATTATTGCCAGTTGCCAAAATCTCGTCCTCGTATATGAACAAACAACCGACCGGTACTTCACCGGCGTTAAACGAATCAGTGGCTTTTTTGAGTGCCAGATCCATCCATTTCAAGGCTTTTTCTGACACTTCGCTCGACATGATTTCATCACATCTGGCTATGTCGATCGAGACGAGATTTTCCTCTTTGTGTATCCTTTCTTTAAGGATTTTCACTTGTGTCGCTAGAGTTCAATTCGTCAGTGAAGAATCGAAGCAAATTTAATTCTCGAAGTTTTTCCGCGGTATTCTCGACCCACTTTACGTTACTCGGAGATCTTGGGCTTGGATGTGGTATGTAAAGAATCTGCAAATCCAGCAAACATAAATTATGGTGAATGGTGGCAAAAAATCGTAGTTGCCAATTAAATCTACCTGCACTTTTGATTGAAAATTGATTTAATTGAATAATTGATGATTCCAATACTTATTATTTCGTCGTTTCTTCAGAAACGAATAAAGAAAAACACTAAAATCCTATTTATTAATAGCTGTTTAATTATTTTTCAAACATTCGATTAGTTAGGAAAAGTGACAAATCGAGCCATAGCGATATATTTTTCTTACATTCGTGGAGAGGCCAGCACCGGTGATAGCAGCACGTGCTCTTTTCTCCGTAAATCTACCGACACTTACGATGATCTCAACCTCCAGGAGTTTGACAACGGCGACGAGTGCCTCATCGCAAAAGACCTGCAATGCCCTTTGCTCTATACCCTACAATAATAATGAGAGAAAAGCCAAAATAAGCGATGACATTTTTTTAATGAAAAAACGCAAGACAATCGTGTCGTGCCTTCAGCTCAGCCGGTGTGATGTTACGACCGGCTGCATCCATCAGAGCCACCGGACAGTAATTGTGAAGAAAAGAGTGACGAAAAAAATTCTCCGGCGTTCCGCAAAGTTCGTAGAATAAAGTCCAGAATCTTCGACCGCTAACTTCACTTCTTTGGCACGCAAAACCAGTCACTTTTCTGGCTGGATGTTCACGCGAAGGTTTGCCAATGAAGCCCGATAGTTCAAGCCAATTTTTAACAGCATTTATTTCGCCAAAAGGTACGCCCGTTTGTGACATGCCCCAAGGACCAGCATTCATACCGAGAAACAATAATTTTTTTCGCGTTTGACAATATTTTCGTACGTACTTTGAATGAACTTCGAAAGCATATTCAATAGGATTGTAGATGTATTGTATAGGTGGTGCAAAACGTATTCCGTACTCTATATTGGCAGTTAGTTGACGTTCTATTGCCAGAAGACTCTCCGATATGTTTCGATTCACTGATGGTATCACCAATAGATCAGAAACATTATTTTCCGAATTTAACTCAATTGTCTCTGAGACTTTAACATTTTCAGGCTCATTCCCAATTCGTTTGACTTTTTCAACGGTCAAATCGAGTGGAAATTCTTCCTCGTCGAGTTTAGCTCGTTTCTCAGGTGTCATGGCTATTTAATTTACTCAGCACTTCGACGTTGCACGATAATATAGCAAAAAAACTTCCCAGTCACTCTGTGGTGATAAGGCTTATCGGAAAAGTCAGGCTCATCGTCGTACAGAGATTAAAGTTCTCGTATAGAATTTTAATTATTAGATTTTATGAAAATATGTTCCCAAATGTATCCGGTGGTAAGCAGAACTGCACCAGTCAACTGGACTTGCATGACGGTTTGAGTGAAACGAAAAATGCGAAAAATTATGTTTTTTTTAGATGAAATAATAAATTTATAGGATTCCCAAATGGTTATTGCCAAATGTGCATGAATTTTGGGCCATTTTACGTCTGTACGCCGGTTTTTCCAGGTAGAATGTTTTCAGAATTCAGCTCGATTACGACATAGCAACGGCGTACTCAAAAATCAGATTAATGACGACGTTATTCTCGGTGGACAAGGTCGAGAAAACGACATTGTTCTCAGAGGACGACCCTGAGGACGTCGTCAGCGGGCGGAACGCTCGAAAGGGGAACATTCATAGATTTTGAAGAATATATTCTTGTATGTGAGTATCTGAGAAGATATGTGAGTAAACTCACATATTCTCTCAGGTATTTACAAACTTTAGCAACCTCAATCATAAAAACTTGCCTACACTTACAAAAACATTTATAAATGGTCCTAGACCCTTACTGGAAACTCACAAACACGACTATTTATGGAGTTTCCGGTTCCCTTTTACACACAAATACTCGTATTTGTGATTAAACGGGGCTACTCGCAAATACTCGTATTTGTGAGCAGCCCCTTTTAAAAATACCCTCACATATATCTTTAGTCTCAACCATCTTTACACTCATCCATTGAGTCAGCAATTACATGTTTTGTTATTATGCCATATTATTATTACCTGTTTTCTTATTGCTGACTCAATCAGCAATTACATGTTTTCTTATCATGCCGATTTTTTTCGGTTTGCAATATCATCGAATACCCGAGAATTAATTAATTGCTGCAAATGAAAATAAATGGTCTCGTGCTGTTTTCCATGACACCGGATGTGATACATTTGGACTTATCCTATTTTTGCAATCTGATTTTTCATTTTCTACAATAAAAAAATGGTAGAGTCCATCGTATTTATTGTTAGCCTTATCTCGATTTTGAAAAAAAATCTGACTTTTGCGATTTTGCCTCGGAACCACAAATATAATATGAAATGAATTACCATCACCGCAATCAGACATAAATCATACTTACAAAAAATAAATAAAAGTAATTAAATATTCTCTCGTAGACTCCTCCTCTCCAGAATTCAAATTGTTTGTAGAAAAAGAATTAAAAAAATAAAACACTTTTAAGCATTCTTAAAAAAATGACAGATATGACACAAAGCCACCACGTGCTACCCTCGTATATATTTCAATAAAAAGTTGATTACACACACGCACAGGTACTGCAAATCGTAGTATTCGTAGTAACTGGTAGGGCCATTTGCAAATCGCCCCACTCTTTCGCTTCTCCAGCGCCTGCATCGAGCTGACAGTTTTGAAATTGTCCGGAAGAGTGCAGCTATTGACGTTTTATGCCGTTTTACGATACGCGAGTTGCATATGCTGCCGCTAGATGTCGACATAGCCAAGAATCTGTTACGTGTCGGTAACAGAGTCGTAATAGATTCCTGGCTATGTCGACATCTAGCGTCAACATGTGAAACTCGCGTGTCGTAATAAACCAAACGCTCATGCTTCTTCGTTCCCCCCAGCCCCGCACCGCTGACGGCGCTTCGAGCGACACTCCCTACGGTCTTCGCTAAACTCTTCGTTTCCGGTCTCAATGCTTTCGGAACACACACGCACGTAGGGCGAGGAAAAAAAAAAAAATCTTACGTGTAAATAGATTAGATTATAACATATAAGTTAATTAAATACCAATACGCGATATACGTTTGTTACGCGTTTGAATTATGCCAACGGCCTACGAGTCGAGTGTTTTATGATCGATAACTGTGTAATTGGGTAAGTTTTTGCACTATTCATAAAATACGTCATGTATTCACTTTTTTTTGTCCTTCATCAACTCGCTATAATGCGAGTCGATAATTTTTCCGGTCAATTCCGGTCGTAAGCACCGATCCACTCGTTGGGGTAGCAGCTCGTCTTTTTTCTCAAATATTTTATTTCTTTTTCAAAGAACTCATGTTTTTTTGTAATATAATTTAATAAAACCAATATTTCTACAATATCGTTAAGTATTATTATTATTATTATTTGTACTTTCATTGATAGCCTCATGAAATTCTATCATGAAATCAATTTTTATTGATTTTTTTTTATCTTTTTTTTTTTCCTTCCAGGCACAACAAATGGCGAAATTTGCAGTTTGTACTTGTGTACTGCTCTTAACTATCTTTTGCCATAGTCTTCTAGCAAAAGAGAGCCACGATGAAGAAGAGACTGCACCTATAGATCCAAAGCCAGTATATATAAGTCCCACACCATCGGGTTTTGCTTATTTGGCTGACCATTTTGATGATATTGAGAGATTCAACAAAACATGGATAATTTCAGAAGCGAAAAAAGAGGACATTGATGAGGACATAGCCAAATATGATGGTAGTTTTATTCCAATCATTTTCATAATTATCATAAAAAATTAATAACTATAAATTTACAAAAAGATTTTCCAATCTGTGCAAATTGCGCAGAAAGGATTTTTTTTTTTCATGTTTTCTGAGTTTAATTCATAATATTGGTCTGATTTTGATTATTGGTAGCTCATTTATCTCATTAAATGATGTTTTATGAATTCCGAGAATTTTAGTTAATTTTATAAAGTATTGAGACAAACTGATGGAGAATTTTTCGGCAAAGAAAATGAACTGGTGCTCATTACAATTGGAACAATACTATGATTTTTATCTCTATAAAACTGGAAAATTATACATTTTCTAGTATTATGTGTAGTCACATGAGCTCGACCCTTCAACATCCAGTGGGACACATATGTCTCACCTCTGGTTAAAGTCAGTCGTTTGACTGTTAAGAGAAAAATTTGCTCAAATGTTGTTCAGAAATTAAAATTATTTTATTTTGAATTTTTCATTACGAAGAGAATTTTTCATGTTGCCAATTTTCCAGGAATCTGGTCAGTTGAAGAGCCAGCCAGAAATATCCAAGAGGGGGATTATGGCCTGGTTTTGAAGAGCAAGGCTCGTCATGCTGCAATCTCGTCGCTTCTCAGCAAGCCATTTACTTTTCTCGACAAGCCGCTGATAGTCCAGTACGAAGTAAATTTTCAAGAGGGACAAGAATGCGGTGGCGCATACCTCAAGCTTTTGACACACGATCCTCAACACGCGGATCTCAAGAATTTCCACGACAAGACTCCGTACACAATTATGTTTGGACCCGACAAATGTGGCAACGATCACAAGCTACATTTTATATTCCGTCACAAAAATCCGTTGAATGGCACAATCGAGGAGAAGCACGCGAAAAAATCCAAAGAGAGACTAGAGGATTATTTCAAGGACAAAGTGCTGCATATGTACACACTGATAGTCCGTCCTGACAATACATTTGTCATCAAGGTCGACAATAAGATTGTAAACGAGGGTTCGTTGCTCGATGATTTTACACCAGCTGTAAATCCGCCATTGGAGATCGAGGATCCTGAAGATGTGCAACCCGAAGACTGGGATGATCGAGAAAAAATACCAGATCCATTGGCCGTCAAGCCTGAGGATTGGGATGAGGATGCACCAGCCCAAATTGTGGATGAGGATGACACAATGCCCGATGGTTGGCTCGAAGATGAACCAGCAATGATACCAAATTCCGATTCTGTAAAACCCGAGGATTGGGACGTTGAGATGGACGGTGAGTGGGAACCACCAGATATACCAAATCCCAAGTGCGAAAATGCTCCTGGTTGTGGTCCATACAAACAGAAACTCAAGAAAAATCCACGCTACAAGGGAAAGTGGCTGCCTGCCCTCATAAATAATCCAAATTACAAAGGAAAATGGAAACCACGTCTCATTCACAATCCAAATTATTACAACGATGAGCATCCCTTCCGTATGTTGCCGATTGTAAGTTTTTCGTACAATTGTACGACAGATTTACGATATCTTTTATATCTCCATTCTCTGGTTATTTTCTTTTTATCGTCCATCTTAATTTTTTTATTTATTCCTATTTTACAGTCGGCAATAGGATTTGAGCTATGGTCAATGTCGGCCAATATACTTTTCGACAATATAATTATCACCGACGATGAGGACGTTGCGAAACAGTGGGCCGATGAAACATTCGAAATTCGACGCTTGAAGATAGCCGAAAACAGCGTGAGTAATTCGTTATATCAAATATTTCCGGGCATTCGTATAACAATCAATCGTGATAAATCGGGAACAAAAAAAAAACATTCACTTTATCAAAAATTATGATACATCTGGCCCCATTTCCGGTGTTTTACATGCCCGCATAGTCGAGCATGTGGGGCCGAATGATGCGCTCTATGAATCACAAGCCAGGCTGGTGGGCACTTTATTTTTTCTACTGTACCATCCCAATTGGGATATACGTCTGGTATCTCGTCACGAGAGCTCGGGAGGTATATTTTATATCATCGTAGTGCTCTCATCGTGTACAATTTATTTCCTGGTTCCCAGCTCGCTTGAGTCGAAAAAAAAAAAAATCTCTCAAGGAGAAATAATTTATCCTTACTGTAAATATTGCCAACGTAAACAAGCTAAATCCCCAGTAAACAAGCTAAGCCCCAGTCATCCATGAGATTTTACAGAAAATTCTACCCCATGGTTCGAAGTAGTAAGATATAATTTTAATTCGGGAAACTCGTTTGAAAAGTCTGCAAATATTTTTTCACTACACAAGAAAGGAATTCTAATTAATCGAGTATCGATGAAAAAATTCCCCATAATAGGAAACAATTTATTCTTTAAATACTCCATACTTATATCAGATGAATGTCCCATTCATAATTTTAAAGAAAACGTGGCTTAATTGATTTTCATCTTATAATTTGATCGATTATTCTTACACTGGCGATATCTCAGGACATCGAACTTGTCTGGGTCATATATCATTTTTTTTCACATCACTCACGCAATGTATTAATATATAGCACCGTTGTTTTATCGTAGTGGAGCATTTGGCGTCAAATTATGACATTCACTACAGAACATCCTTGGATGTGGGCTGTATATATATTAGTAGCTGGCCTACCCATACTTCTGCTAGTCTATTGTTGCTGCTTTGCCTCCCAGGTAAAGTATATCCAGTACAGCTAAACTGTGTGTAATTATTTTTTTATTTTTTTTTAATTCTACGATCCATTAAAAAAATGCGCTTCTACGAACGAAATTCGTACGATTGGGAAAACAGATCAAGAATGAGATAACTCTGATGGTCGATTCAAGCAATAAGTGATCAAAAACTTTTGCTAATGAAGCACAAAATTAACAAATACAATCAATCGAATATTTTGAATGAAAAATATTTTATATTTAAGCCATATATTTTTTGGTCATGAATTTTGAGATTGACCATCACCATCAGCAATCTGATTTTCCAATAAATATTTTTTTGTCCCTCTTGTTTGATACTTTAATGTAAAATGTTAGGAGAAGCAAGATAACGCTCCTGAGGACAAAGAGCCTCTGAATACAGTCGAGGATCTTAACGAAAGCGCTGATATAAATGAAGAAGTGCCTGAACCAGAGGCCGAGCCCGAAGCCGAGGTCGAAGAAGCCGAGGATGAGGGAAAAACCAGTGAGACTGATGAAATAATAGAGAGTGAGAAGGTAAAACGAATCGATAAATCAGACTTTTTATCATTTTCCTTGTTCAACATGCCTCGAATTTTGAAATAAAAAACGAGACATATTTTACAGGAACAACCATCGGGCAGTGGCGATGGACCGCGACGAAGAAAACCAAATAAAGAATAGATAGATGAACGGCAAGCCTTGTAGGCCAGGAGAGAAGAATAGGGAGGAAAAGGGGGGTGAAGGGTGAGGTGTTTACGTAAAGTAAATTTATTACCATCGTTCGAAGTCTATGTAATATATTCACATTCCACACTAGTACACTTGCCATCGTCGATCGTAATGCGGCAAAAGATCCGATTGATCGATAATTATTATTGTGAAACATCACGATTACAAATTAGTTCGTTAGGTACAAGGTATGTGTTTGAAACTTTTTAAAAGACATTGCATATTTCACATCCGGATTTTAAAAAATCCCGATTGGAAAAAAAAAAGAAATATAAAAACAAAAGATAAACGTTGTAGCGGTCTTGTCCGTGATGTTATGTCGCATTGCCGAAAAAAATTGAAACAAAAGTTATGCAGCTGTGACAAATGATTTTGTCCGCGTAAACGACACGAGAGCATTTATCGTAATCTCCACACTATGCGAATCTGAATTATTCGTCGGTCATGTAACAAAACGCTAAACATCCGACCACATGACCAACTCTTCTATTCTCATTGTGAAAAAAAAAGAAAGAAAAACAAATGTACAAGACTATGACGTAATGTCGAAACGAAAAAAAAAAAAATCTCGCGTCTTGTACATGCCGAACACAGCGTGTTATTGTATTAATTAAATTAGTGCTGAGTTTTTCGAAGCATAGGACGAGTACAGTGTCTCAATAAAGTCTGATAGTTTTTATCGTTCGATAAGTGAACAAATGAAGAAAAAAACAAAAGATCGTACATGTGTAAGGACGAGAATTCTCATAAGGCAGCTGACAACTATTGAATGTGCACTGTCTATATATTCGATCAAAAAAAGAAAGAAAAAAGTTTGTCTAGTTGAATTATCATCAACCAATGAAAACGTTTCGCACGTTTATTATACATATATTATTCCTCGTTCACCTCGTTTCAAAGATTTTTCAATTTTACAACATAACATTACTACTAAGTTTAAGTATTTTGCTTTTGTTTTGTTTGACCTACGAGTGTCGCTCCAGAGGTAAAAAGAAAATACAAAAGGATATTTCGTTCTTGTAGTTGGATGTCGATTTCTTTTTTTCTGTTCATTCAGCTTTGAAACTGAATACGCGATACATCTCGTGAAGAATATTATTGAGTTATGTCGGATTAATGCGGTAATTCGATAAAACGTGTTATGTTTCGCGTTAGACTCACGATGATGCGATATCAAGCGCGAAATCCTCGTCCAGCTATAAGAACGACCGGGCGTAAAAATAAAACGATATATATATATATATATATATATATATATATATATATATAGTATTAAAGTCACGGTATGGAAAAACGTTAATCACCGTATCAGCACTTGTACGGCATTGAGTGTGTGTTACAATGCCCGGTCACCAAAGTACACAGTAGCTAAAGCAGGAAATAACTAAGAAGTTGTGAGTGTGTCAAATAAAATTTTATTGAACCGTCAATTTTCTCTTTTTCCTCTCTTCCACTATCTATCTTACATATCGTATTTATCACACACGATTTTATACTTAAAAAAAAAACAATCCATTTTGACTCGTCACTTTTTCTAACAATTCTAATAATAATATAATACAGAGATCATGTCGATATTTCGGGCATATATTATGCTCAAATATATTTTACAGATGGCGCTTATTAAACCCCAATTGAAAATAATAAATATAAACACGATCTATTTGAACGGAAATAAATATATTTTAAGATGAATTTCATTAGGATGAGACTGGCGAAGTTTGCGAGCAAGATTTGCACGTTGGAACTTTCCGTTGGTTCAGATGTCCTGCTAAAGTTGTCCGATCACCCATGCATCTTTTACAGAAGACATTTCCGCAGAACCAACAATGATACTGAAAAATTTATCGGCAATCAGTTTTACATCGTTCCACGTCAGTCACATATTTGAATATTTTTTTCACGAGTTTATTCACATTTCATGCTAAGGATCTTTTACTTATACGTTCCCAATACAAAGTTCAGTCCGATGATTCAAAATAACTTCAGATTTTCATTATATTGCGAAGTACTCGAATTACGAAAAAAAAATAGCTACCTTTTTGTTAAAAGCATCAAAAGTGGTAGAACAAGCGCACTCGTCAATTTTTCCGGACGATTTCCACTCAAGAGCAACGGTCTGTAATTCGCTTTCCAATTGGCTCATCATTATTCTACTCTCGATTCTCGCCTCATTATTGGCCGTATCCTCAATAATTTTGTCCGACAAATCATCATCCTTGTTGAACGTATTGTCATATTTGCATTTGTCTTGTGGGCTCTTTCTCTGTGAATTGTTTAATTCGACCAACTTTCTCAAATAGTCCACGCGCTTTAATAACAATTTAACGTGATCTTCGAGCGAAGAAGTGTGATCGTAGGTCGTAAGTAGAAAATCTTCCCAAGTTTCGCGCGGATGAATTCCACTCTCGAATCTAAAGTACAAGCCTCGCCAGAGACTTTTGTGCCGATAAATGAAAAAAAATAAAAATAATAATTATGAATTTGTTAGGGAACAAAATAAATGTACAAAATTACTCACACGATACTCTGAGGCGAGAGTTTCGGTTCAAGAACTTTGTTACTATCGTCTTTGTATCGATTGCACGAGTACAGCGGATTTATGTACTCATTTAGGTGATTCGCTATGTCGCTCCACAGTGAATTAGTTCGCTCTGATAATCTGCAATTAATGTCAATTTAGATTTAAAAAAAAAAAAATTGTTTCGCAAAGTTTGGCAATATTACGATGTATATTAAATACCTGAGAAATTGTCGCTCTTTCTCGCTGTTGCCAACAAAAGTTCCATACTGACAACTATGAACGCTATCGTGAAGTCTCAGTAAAAAAAACTCGTTGAATTGAAACATATACGGATACTGTTGAAGCAACTGATAAGTAGCATCGATAAATTGGGTAAATATTGGTGCAAGTTCTTTTCCATCGCTGTTTATATAACCGCAACGATCGCTAAATTTATGTCCAAACGATAGCCAATCTTTCTCAATCAGTGACTGAAAACCCTGTATCGTTCGATAAAACGGATCGAGCAAGAGAGCCGCTACAGAGCAAACTTGAGCAGTTCGATCCCATCCGTCACTGCAATGAACGACAACGCTGATTCCATTTGAGATCGCGCGTACTATGAACCAGCCAGTCTCCAAAATCGATCGAATGTGCTTGAGCCAACCGCTGCTTTCCAGGCCGTTCAAAAAAGCGCTCATCGATGAAACTCGTTGCACTGTGCAAGAAAAATAATCAATATCCAATAATACAAATATCCTTAATGAATGTAGCAAAAAGAGAGATATATTATATATATATGTTATAACTATATCGCAATTTCCCTTGCCGTCACATAAATAACATCATTAAAGGATTTTAACATATTTAGATAGTAGGAAAATTTTAAGTTCCAATAAACTTCAAATATGATTAATTAAGTACCCCTTAAAAAGGCCACCTAATAATTCAAAAATATGATAAATTGATCGACACGTATATGGAATTCTGTATGATCGAAACTAAGTTTTGATTATATAATTAACGCATTTTCAACAATCATTAAGATTATTCAAATTTATCGAAAACTTCTCATAACCCCGTGAATAAAATACATTATTTCACTCACGTTCCATGAGTTTATTTAAACTTGCTCTCATCACATGTATGTTCTCAATACCGAAGAAACGAAATTTGATATTATCGTAAAAATTTTCATTCTCGTATCCCTTGCCGGCTGCACGATTCGCCATAGCATTTATCTGCAAGCAAATGATTTACTGATTTACCATCTTGTTCCTTTGCATTTATTTTTTCATAAGTTCGTATGCATTTTTGGGTAAAATTTAAGTATTTATTTTGCAACTTACTCGAGGTCGGGTGTCCACGACGTACATGTATTTGCTATTTGGATTTGTGCACAATATGTGATATAACATCTGCTCATCCTCGGGACATCGGGCATTAAATCCTGAAAGTGGTTGGCTGCAGCGACAAATGGTCGCCTGAAATTAATAAATTATTTTGTCAAATAGCCTACTTGAGGGATTAACGTCAGATTAGCCAATGTCCAATGATGAAATTGAAATGCAAATAGAAAATAAGACCTTATTGGAGTGTAGATAAGTGAGAACTGGTAATCTTCCTTTGCTCCTAAATTTTGCACTGCCCACTAATATATTATTCGTGCATGTTGCAGGAACGTACAAGTACCTTGGATAAGTGTCACAGAGCTGAAAAAAAGAAATTAATTAAAAAAACGCTCATCTCATCACAATTTTTCAAAGAGAGCAAAGAGCAACAAATTTACCTCATAACTCGTATTTAAATACGTGAGATTCCACTCTTTATTGGGTACTCCTTGTCTCTGAAACTCGCTCTGAATGTCAAAGGAATTCCAGCCATTTGCTTGAGATTCAGAATCTTTTGTAGCACGAAAATTGAAGCAATACAAATCCTCGAGTCTTGCTACAAAAAAAAAGAGTTGGTACATTTAGCTTATTGCGAGATAATTCTAAACTATTATTCAAGAAATTTATTTACCTGGTGATGAAAGCTTCATCAAAGTCATATAAATATCATGGCAATCGCGTTCCTTAGATATAATAAATGTCACTGTCAAAAAGTGTTTACATTTTATGTGAAGTGGAGATCCTGTTGTTGTTAATGGCTGTTTTTCGACAGTAGCTACGAGTGTATTGCGAACCTGAAAGAAATTCATTTTTTTAATCATTCTACCAGATGGGCAAGCTGTATTATATATAAATAATAATAATTATGCTTAAAATTATAATGAATATATTGTCTTATATGAAGATAAATAAATATGTACATAGTTATATATTGTGTATTATATATTAGATATGTATATACTAAAAGTAAAAGGAAAAAAATCAATGTACAATCATTTAAAAAAAAGTTATATTTTTATTATCAAAATCCAGTTTTTTATTGTACATAAAATTATACTCACCCATATCTCTTTTTTTCCATTTTGGTCCATAAAAATTAGATGTGTTGCTGTCAAGTACAATGTACCACATGAATGATTATTCGTGTATCTATCCAACATTCGAACGTTTTCCACCTAAAATAATAGTCAATTACAACTGCTTGCTGAGAATATTATTGTTATTATTCCGATTGTCAGTGGCATACATGTAATAATCGGATAAAAAAATTGTCATTTTTCACATTGAAAACTGACCAGTGAATTAATTTAATTCACTTAATTTTTTTTTCTATAATCATGCCAAAGTAGGGATGGTTTATATCGGTCGAGCATTTATTGTTTGATAACAGAATTATCGTATATCACATTGTATACATACCTTTCCAATTTTTATTACATCCATGACACTCATTTTTTATTATAATATATCGTAGCTAAGCAAACTGAGGAATACTGCTTTTTATGCACGAGTTTTACTCAACAAATTAAATTTTTTAGGATATACAAAAGTATATATATAGGGAAAAAACAAAAAAATTTATATGGACTTTAGTAATGAAGCGGCAATATGAAGAATTATGTGTCAGTGATAAACAATTGATACGTCATTCAATAGAATCCCGATGTGCGGGAAAATATTATTATGAATTGACAGATGACAGCTGCTGACGACAAGAGCCAAAAATTCTGTTTAGTCGCCCGCAACTAGAATTCCACTGCAATTCACTGCAACTGTTCGGCACGATCACACGATGTTAAGTTTTCGGGACGTTGGGGAGACGGGATGTAGAAAACTACGGTAAAGTTAGCCGTTTTACTATAAATTTTTAATTTTTTTATTTATCCTATCGATTGATGGTGATTGGTAGCGTAATTTAAACATTTGGTCGTTACTTGTTTTTCGTTAATTGAGCAATTAAAATTTTGGGGTAAATATTAATTTTACAGTAGTACGTGAAAATAAGAAATGACGATAATGTCAAAGATAGAGAAATTACCGTCACTTGACGGTCATTGATCGTAAAATTCCCTATTAGCTCTTCATTGAAGAAGGCAGGCACTGAAACCTATATAAAGTTGGCCTGAAACTTTAACTATTTCACTTTTTTCTTTTTCTACTCGTTAAGAAATCGTTGGGGAGTGATTGGGAGTTTAATTAAAAAGTAGTGGAGTCACCCGATCTTTTTAAATCGAGAAATCAAAATTTGAGTGTGAACTTAGCCTGACGAAATTTGATTTCTAATCGATTCGATTGTATGAGGTCTTAATCGACGCGAAATCGTTAGGGGATGACGAATCACCTAATTAAATCGTTAGGGAGTCTTTAGTTTTTCCGTCAGATCGGAAAAACCATTTCCGATCGGCTAGAGAACAAACTACATTAATGTGTCATCTGAAGTTAGCCGCAGTATTTTTGGGTTTATCGAATTTACTTTCATAACAGCTTATTCAATCCAGAATTGTTTGGTGAAGTTAAGAATTGTGCAATTAAAACGTATGATACTTCATAATCGGCCTCCGATAATGGAAAACATACGAAACAACGGATAGGTGCAGGCTTCGATCCGTTATTTATATAATCTGAAATTAACAGCTAGACATTTGTCCTACTTTCTAAGCTAATTTTATTCTATCCCGTCTCAATTAGATAATACCTATTTGCCGAGGATTAATGATCTAATGAGAATGTGTAGATGAGAATCATTCATTGCACGAGATAAAACAATTACCTATTGTACCCGGCGATTGTGCAGAGTGGCGCGAGAGCTCTCTTATCGGCCACGATTATCGACCACTTCCGGTTAAATTAGACGTCAATCCAGTCGCGATGACGTCACTTCTGCTTTAATTTGACGTCACTCCCGGTCGCAATGACGTCACTTCCAGTTAAATTTGACGTCACTTTCGGTTTAAAATGACGTCACTTCCGGTTGATTTGACGTCACTCCCGGTCGCATTGACGCCACCTCCGGTTGCTCTGACGTCACTTCTGGTCGCTTTGACGTCACTTCCGGTTGCTCTGACATCACTTCCGATCGCTTTGACGTCACTTCCGGTTGATTTGACGTCACTTCCGGTTGATTTTACGTCACTTCCGGTTGATTTTACGTCACTTCCGGTCGCTTTGACATCACTTCCGGTTGATTGGACGTCACTTCCGGTCGCTTTAACGCCACTTCCGGTCACTTGGACGCCACTTCCGGTTGCTCTGACGTCACTTTCGATCGCTTTGACGTCACTTCCGGTTGCTTTGACGTCATTTCCGATTGCTCTAGCGTCACTTCCGGTTGATTTTACGTCACTTCCGGTCGCTCCAACGTCACTTCCGGTTGATTTGACGGCAAAGTGACCGGAAGTCACGTCGAAACGACCAGAAGTGACGTCAGAACAACCGGAAGTGACGTCAGAGCAACCGAAATTTGCCTTGAAATTTTGTAGTTTCTCGAACTTGCCGGCAGATGGCGCCACCGTCGTGGCAGGACAATTCTAATTTTTGCCTTAAAGTTTTGCAGCTTTGTGAACTCACCGGCAGATGGCGCCATCGGCACGGCAGGAAAACTCAAATTGTTGCCTTGAAATTTTGCAGCTTCTCGAACTCGCTGGCAGATGGCACCACCGTCGTGACGGGACAATTCTAATTTTTGCCTTGAAGTTTTGCAACTTTGCGAACTCGCCGGCAAATGACGCCACTGTCGTGGCGACGACAATTTTTGCCTTCAAATTTTGCAGCTTTTCGAACTCGCCGGCAGATGACGCCACCATCGTGGCAGGAAGCAGGGAGTGACGTAAAATCAACCGGAAGTGGCGTCGAAGCGACCGGAAGTGATGTCAAATCAACCGGAAGTGATGTAAAATCAACCGGAAGTGACGTCAAATCAACCGGAAGTGATGTCAGAGCGACCGGAAGTAACGTCAGAGCGACCGAAAGTGACGTCAAAGCAACCGGAAGTGACGTCAAATCAACCGGAAGGGATGTCAAATCAACCGCAAGTGGCGTCAGAACGACCGGAAGTGATGTCAAATCAACCGGAAGTGATGTCTGAGCGACCGGAAGTGACGTCAAATCAACCGGAAGTGACGTCAGAGCGACCGGAAGTAACGTCAAAGCGACCGAAAGTGACGTCAAAGCAACCGGAAGTGACGTCAAAGCGACCGGAATAGACGTAAAATCAACCGGAAGTGACATAAAATCAACCGGAAGTGACGTCAGAGCGACCGAAAGTGATGTCAAATCAATCGAAAGTGACGTCAAATCAACCGGAAGTGACGTCAGAGCGACCGGAAGCGACGTTAAATCAACCGGAAGTGATTTCAAATCAATCAAAAGTGGCGGCATGTCAACCGGAAGTGCTGTCAGAGTGACCGGAAGTGATGTCAAATCAACCGAAAGTGACGTCAAATCAACCGGAAGTGACGTCAGAGCGACCGAAAGTGATGTCAAAGCGACCGGAATAGACGTAAAATCAACCGGAAGTGACGTCAAATCAACCGAATGTGACGTCAAAGTGACCGGAAGTGACGTAAAATAAACTGGAAGTGACTTAAATCAACCGGAAGTGATGTCAGAACGACCGAAAGTGATGTCAAATCAACAGGAAGTGACGTCAGAGCGACCGGAAGTGACGTCAAATCAATTGGACGTGACGTCATTGTGACCGGAAGAGACGTCAAACTTAACCCGAAGTGATGTCTCTGCGACTTTGAATGTCAAATTTTACCGGAAGTGGCGTCAAATTTGACCGGAAGTGACGTCAAATTTAATTGGGAGTGACGTCACCGCGATTGAAGTGACGTCATCGCGACCAAAAGTGACGTCAAATTAAAGCAGAAGTGACGTCATCGTGACGGGAAGTAACGTCAAATTTAACCGGAAGTGGTCGATAATCGTTGCCGATAAGAGAGCTCTCGCGCCACTCTGCACAATCGCCGGGTACAATAGGTAATTGTTTTATCTCGTGCAATGAATGATTCTCGTCTACACATTCTAATTAGATCATTAATCCTCGGCAAATAGGTATTATCTAATTGAGACGGGATAGAATAAAATTAACTGAGAGAGTAGGACAAATGTCTAGCTGTTAATTTCAGATTATATAAATAACGGATCGAAGCCTGCACCTATCCGTTGTTTCGTATGTTTTCCATTATCGGAGGCCGATTATGAAGTATCATACGTTTTAATTGCACAATTCTTAACTTCACCAAACAATTCTGGATTGATTAAGCTGTTATGAAAGTAAATTCGATGCACCAAAAAATACTGCGGCTAACTTCAGACGACACATTAACGTAGACTTGTTCTCTAGCCGATCGGAAATGGTTTTTCCGATCTGACGGAAAAACTAAAGACTCCCTAACGATTTAATTAGGCGATTCGTCACCCCCTAATGATTTCGCGTTGATTAAGACCTCATACAATCGAATCGGTTAAAAATCAAATTTCTTCAGGCCAAGTTCACACTCAAATTTTGATTTCTCGATTTAAAAAGATCGACGATCAACGATTCCCTAACGAGTAGAAAAAGAAAAAAGTTTCAGGTCAACTTTATATAGGTGAAATATCTAGTTACTTTTTACTTAAACTTACTTTTTGGTAAACGTGGACACTACAATCTCCATGTTCACCAAATTGAACTATTTGTCTGCTAGCTGATATTGTGCTTTTTGGGGTTAATCACAATTCTAAAAAAAAACAATAATTAAAAAACAAATTTATTGATACAAAGTATCAAAATGTCAACAAGATGGTAAGTTTTTCTAAGCAATATACTTTTCGCTCAATCCTCATAATTAATGATTGTTAAAATGGCGCAATGGAACTGTACGAGTTATAACTCAATAGTCAAGCTATTCTAGAGTGGATTTTAGAGCGTTCTAAAACACAAAATACTTAATCATTTAGAAATAGGACAAATCTCACATTGAAGATATTGCGAATTTTAGGTATCCGTTATATCAAAGAGGCAATCCCCAACTGAGGGTATTTATGCCAAATTTTTGGCTCAAACTTGTAAAACCAACAGCTCCTCAACCTCCGAATATCGTAATGTTTCACTGCTCGATTGAAATGACCGGCCTTGATGTAAAGAATTATTTGGCAAAAATCTATAACGTTAACGCGCTCGAAGTAAGAACGAGAATACAAATGGGACAAACAAGGAAGAATGTTTTCCGTTATGTTGTTAAAGATGATGATTACAAGGTTGCTTATGCTGTTCTTGTGAGTTTTACATATTCGATGTAACACATTTTAAACTTTATTGCAAATTAACTTACAATTGCTCATGTTTGTCTAAGCAATTTTGTGGAAAAATTTATATATATATATAAATATTATTCCATTGTTTACAGGATAAAAATGAATCCTTTGTATTCCCTGAACTCATTGATGAGGTGGAAAAAGCTAAAGATGATAAGTATGACAAAGATGCTATGGAAGAAATGAAGACTGATTATAAAAAATATCTCAGTGCCAACAACAAACCTGGTATCCCAGGCTGGTTCAGTATCTGATGAGCTGATGATTGTGCCATATAAACTTTTTACTTTAAAAAGAAACTTGTAGGTAAAAGAACTTCTTCTGTACAAAACAAAACTTACTAAGATATTGAATAAAAATTTTAAATAAAATAAACCATTAAATCATCAATTGTACATTCGTCTTTATTGATCAGTACTTGTGAGTACTATTGTAATTGGATACAGTCTCATTTTACATTAATACTGAGGAAAAAAATATCAAAGTACAATTACTTGTAATAAAAATGTTGACAATAAGATGCAACTCTTAAGAGTCAAAGTATTGTTCAATTCCACCAAGGTCTTGAACAATTGAACTTCAGTATCGATCTACCATTTTGAATGCTCGCAAGATGCTCAGAGTACTTATAAGGCACTTGGGGTACTGATAACGTAATTAGAGTACTGATAAGGTACTTGGGGTACTAATAAGGCTCTTGGAGTACTAATGATGCACTTAGGGTGCCGATAAGACATGAGTCCGAATAAGGCACATTAAGTGCTCGCGAGTGACCTATCACAGATCGTTAATACAAATATTGGATATAAAATATATAGAAGTTGTTGAATATATTATATGTACACTAGTTAATATTTTCCCAGAGATTTCAGAGTGCTGGCCTTACAATTTGGGCAGCAAACCCAGTCGAATAGAAAAACTGTCTGAAAAAACGGAAAAATATTTTTCTTTAACAATTTGCAACATAATATTGTAAATAATTGATTCATGAATAACAAACCTCAGGATGCCTCGGGCATGTATACTCAATTCGTCCAAAGCCCTTGAAGCCACAATTGAAGCAGATTATGTCCCCACGAGGTCTGGCGCACACACAAGTTTTAGCCATTGGTGTGGAAACACTGCGATTTCCCGCTCGTCTGCCCCGATTCATCATTGTGGAGCTCATTGTCTTGCTGTCTTTCTTCATACCTGAAAAATCCATTTAAAAAAAAAAATTATTTTCATTAACTGGATTTCAATTAACGGAAAATAGACATTACACAAGAAAGATATATTTCTCACAGTGGCTTTTATGCCTTAGAATTGATTTCTGATCACATTATAATTCGCGCGGAATAATACACACGAAATTAGTCATTATAGACGTTTTTTTCCACCTATATAATAAGGACACTGTATGCAATAAGTACACGTTTACTTTACAACAAAGTACTCGGATAAGTAACCATAATTTCCGTTAAAATTACCGCAACAGAATGTTCGTTATTCTTATAGCAGAAATAAAATTTACTGATAGCCTTCTCCCTCTTCTCCGCGTAAAGAATATGATCAATATTTAAAAAAAAACGCTGTGAAAATCTTTCACGTTTAAATATTGTGTCAGCTGATGAATAACTGATTGTCTCGCGGGTAAAAAAATAATTTACGAACACGTCAGAACTGTCTGGCGAAATGAAACAAAAATGTAATAAAAGAAGAAGAGAAACCGTTGATTAAAATTCATAACGCTACTTACGCGTGTGCTATCGTCACAGCTTTCCTCGCATACACGCGTCTCTCTGCCTTGGTACAACCGATTATTAAAATTGTGTGCTATATATATATGCAGAATATATTTAAAACAATTCAACCGAGAAATATGTCGTTTCACTGGGCTTCTCTTTGCGAAAAAATAATAAAATCATCAAGACGTAGAAAGACACGGTAACGGCGTCGCAGTTATACTGATCGCAAGTCCTTTGTCCGTGGCATCGGCGTGACGCAACCTTTCACGAAGAGTGTCGATTTTTCTATCAAGATGTAAACAAATGACAGAGACATCTATAGTCTCTATTCTCTCCTTATGTTTACTTCGTATCATGGACATGTTATGCTTCGTGTATATAATGTATATTCGCACTATTTTAGCATTGGCTTGTTTAACAGGCTTAAATAATATTATGTACTTATATATCGTTCTTCCCTTATGAGATTTGATGGCAATATCGATGCTTTGAAGCTATTCTTTTTTTTAAGTCTTTTTATGCAAACATACCCTTTTCGCTGCATAGATTGAAACTGTCCCGACAATGTATACTTTTGTTTTTTGACTCCAGACTGACCTTTTAGTTCCTCTTCCGTTTCGCCGTTCGGATACTCGCATGTATATACACGTCATGCGTATCATATACGTGTATTAATATGACAAAATTTCATATTCACATGTTGAAGCCAACGAAAATATATTCTTTTTCCCCTCGAGACTGCTTTTGACCGGTTTCCATAGAAGAGCATTAATATCGATCAAACATTTTTAGCCTCTAATAATTTGTAAATAATGGCGAGTACCGTGGGTACTGATGGTAAACGAACCGGAAATACCAATTTGGCAACTATTTACGGAAGGTACGAAGCAGAACTAATTCGTTTGAATAATTTACCTATATGTATTTTAAATCCTTTTTACCAAGTACATAATATTTATGCTTCATATGATCGCGATATCATCCACACCCCAACACACCGGAAGTAACAAAAAAGCTAACCGAAAACCTGTGTCTTGTTACTTAATTTCTAGTTATTATATAATGATAATCATCACGACAATTAAATATTTATATTATGAAAGAAGTGGCATATCGCATGTGTCATTTTTTTTAAGGGTGCCCACGGTCGGAGCTGACAAAATGAAAGTAACATTTTGCACGGACATGGAGAAATCCGTGATAGTGTACAACTTTGAGAAGAGAGGGTGGAGTCAGGTCGGACCGGAAGATGATTGGAATTTTTACTGGTACGCAGTATAACACTTTTTTCTCCTTTAATACCTTTCATTAACGATATTGGGATTGTATTAAATTCAATATTTTTATAGATATTGATAGTGTAAAAAATTAAGTGCCCAGCAGGCGTCCATGTCTGTCTCTTCGAGCTAATTTCGAAAAATTCTAGATAGATTTTGTTGCGGTTATCACTATTATTCTATAGAACATTTCTTGAGGAAGGTTTAGATATATGAAAAATTAATCTATGATTACAAAGAGCCGAGAAGTCATGTCATGCAAAATTGCTCCTGCACGAAACCGGCGCGGGTCGCTATATAGTAATTTTATATAATAGGATTTTTATAATTCTCTAAATAAGCTTTAAATATCTTCATACGACGAAAATTTCGACTAAAGACTGGAAATGAGAAATTTTTTCAAAAATTTTCCATACCTTGAGAGATTGAGCTTGTTCAAAAAAATATAAAAAAAATGAATTTATTCTTCAGGGCAGTGACGCAGTCGTGCAGAAATATATTTAGCGTCGAGACAGGTTACAGAATGGGAGATAATCAGTGAGTTGTAGAATTTATAAGAAATTGAATTAAGGTAAACGTCCTGGTAGTCTGACGCCCTACGAGCCTATGAGCAAGCATTGGCGGAAAATATATATATATAGATATAATAGTAGCATGGCGTATCCGGTTTCTGGCTCTTGTCTGGCTATGAGGATGTTCACCCTATAATTTTAGCTATACAAAACTAAAAAAAAAAAAAGAAAGAATGATAAGAGAGTAAAATTAATTGAACATCATTTAGGACTATCAATCATTTTCCTAATCACTACGAGCTTACGAGAAAAGATTTACTCGTAAAGAACATAAAACGATATCGAAAAGATCTCGAGCGAGAAGGAAGTCCCCTTGCGGAAAGAGGTGACGGACCCGGAAAATATCTTCATCTCGATTTTATACCCGTGACTTTTGTCCTGCCTGCAGGTTAACGAATATCACATTATTTTTTTTACTTTAAACCATAAAAATTCACATCCATAAGACAAAAATAAAATAAATTATGTAATATATTTCACCCACAGATTATAATATGTTTGTCGAAGAATATCGAAAGTCACCGCAGAGTACGTGGATCATGAAACCTTGCGGGAAATCTCAAGGTGCTGGGATATTTTTGATAAACAAACTCAGCAAGCTTAAAAAATGGTCGAGGGAAGCGAGAAATCCATTCAATCCTAATCTCTCCAAAGAGTCATACGTGATATCGAGGTAAAATTGAAGAAAAAGAAAACCACACCACGTTAATGCATGATTTTTTCCACAAGTGCTAATCGAGGGTTGAAAAAAAAAATTAAATTATTTATTTATTTTAAACCCACACGTACGTTGATTAATGCATAAACGGGATATAACATAGACGAATACTGTATTAGGCTTGAGAGGGAAAAAATATTGAAATGGCGAATTGAACATCTTTTTTGAGAATAACATATCAAAGGGTAATGAGGGTCATTTAAAAAAAAATTATCGAGAATTTCCTGTGTTTTTTGATTATTTACCAACCATGGCAGTCAATTCAGTCAGGTTTGTTAAATTCATCGTTATTTTATCCTAGCAATACTCTAAATCGAATAATTTTTCGTTCAGATACATTGACAATCCTCTTCTTATTGGTGGCAAAAAATTTGATCTTCGTCTCTACGTTCTCATAACATCGTTTAGGCCTCTCAAGGCTTATCTCTTTAAGCTGGGCTTTTGTCGTTTTTGCACGGTCAAGTACGATACCAGCATTCAAGAACTTGACAATATGTACGTTCATCTTACAAACGTTTCTGTCCAAAAACACGGGGTAAGTCAACTGAAATGCGACATGCCGAGGAAATATGTGAAATGTAAAATAAACTTTTTTAATGTGTTAATGTAAAAATACTTAAAAAAAAGAGGAATTAACAAATTGTTATCTAACAATTTGTCAATTTTGACCATCCGGTCAAAAATGAGAATTCCCTTGAGAAAGTTTGAGAATCAGTTGGATCAATGAAGCTCTCAAAAATTATTTGGAAATAAAACAAAAACGTGAAATAAAATTTCTCATATTTCACTCGATTGGCCTAAATTGCTAGAAAATCTTCAATGAAAATTATAATTTCATCGTTACATAAAAACAAAAAGTCTCAAAGAGTTTCTTCATGCAGGAAGAGTACAACAGTCTTCATGGTGGAAAGTTGAGCGTCCAAAATTTGCGTTTATACCTGGAGAGTACACGTGGAAAAGCTGTAACGGAAAAATTATTTTCAAATATATCGTGGTGTATTGTACACTCTTTGAAAGCCGTTGCACCGGTTATGGCAAATGATCGTCATTGCTTCGAGTGTTACGGTTACGATATAATCATCGATAATAAATTAAAGCCCTGGTTGATCGAGGTCAGTTATCAGTAGGATCAGCGTGAAATAAAATATAAATAGAACAATTATTTCTTCCCACGAGTATATAAATATAATTATAGAAAAAAAGTGACTGAACTTACGATAAAAATATCGCAGGTAAATGCATCGCCCTCACTGACCTCGACAACCGTCAATGACAGGATATTAAAATACAAATTGATCGACAATATTGTATCGGTGGTTGTGCCACCCGATGGAGTTCCCGAGTGAGTAACAAAATTGCAATATTTTGTAAATTTTTTCATTATTTTTTCCATCATTTTCATTTAAATTATACACGAAAAGCGTCCGATGGAACAAATGCCCATTACCCGAGGCCATGGGAAACTTTGAGCTTCTTCTCGATGAAGAATTGTCGGCACAAGACGAGAGGGAAAATCCTTCAGGTAAATCACGTGCCTCCAACAAGTGGAAATGACACACGTAGATAATCTATGCACGAATCAAGTATCCAACAATTGTACAAAAAGAAATACATCAACAAAAAGAATCAGGTGTTTTTCATTTTTTTTTTTTTTTTTTTTTTTTTTGTACAAATATTTTACATAATTACGTAGTATTTTTCGATTTACAACGGTGCACATGTAAAAAATGGGGAATTAGGCATTAATTTATTTTTCATGTTCAGTCTTCGACGCTAAATGAGGCGAATTAATTTAACGACGATATTTTTTATCTTTTTATTACTAAATATTTTATTTAGATATACCCCAAAGCGATTTAAAAGTGGCAGTGCGAGGTAAGATACGTTCGCTGTATTTTTTTCTTTCTTTCGTTCTATTTTTATTTTATTTTTATTAGTGTAATATTTTGTACAAAAGATCGGCAATTCATCATCTCGATACCGCTGTACACTGTATATCAGAGTGGCCGTTAGAATGGGTCAAATAGAATTTTGATCAGGCTGCCCCCGCAAATTGGTTCTTAATAAATAAATAAAAATCTACTCCAAAACCCAAGCTAGATTCATTGAGAGAAAGCAGCACTTGATGTAAGAATTTCATTCAATTCTCTCATGTTCGACATTTTTTTAGTAACATGATTTGGATTAAATTCGATACTCGAGGATTTCCGAGTTCGCCGATTACAAATGTGAACTCAAAATTAAGAAATTAAAAATGGCACATACAATATGGCGGGACTAAAATGCAAAAAAATAGACTTGGTTAAAAAATTTCATTGTTACAGACACATCTTTCTCTCGACGAATCTATCTGGAATTTAGCATAGATTTTTCATTTGTTTAGAGCTTTTTGGGAGAGCGGCCCGATCGAAATTCCATTTGATTCAATTTAAGGGCTAACTCCACTGTATATGTAATATGTTTTACGACTACTATCATACTCAAGACAATTATGGCACGGTTGCGTGATTAATTAATTGGACAATAGCAAGAATGTTCATGTGACACACTTTTATGAATGAAACTTCTCAGTACGAGTGAATTTTTTTTTAAATCCATTTGTCAAATGCAATTATTTGAATGTAAAGGTGAAAACGAATAGACCTCGCTGTTCTGATTGGAATGATAAATGTATGTATAGTAATCTGATTTTTTAAAAAAGGGCTCATACGTTATTAATTCGTTACAAAATTTTCACTATTCGTTACGATTAATATTACATATTCTAATATTCGCACATTGATCGAACAATTTTTTCCTTAACATCTTTTTCCTCCAATAATGAGTATCTACAGTGAGACGTTATTCGTGATGGAAAACGCATTTTTGATACACTGGGACAAGCGTGTGCGCTATATGCTTTGAAACGTTTATCCATTGTTCCGTTTGTTTTTCTGCGCCATATGAAATATTTACTCGGCGATGCATTGGCACAATTATACGGCAACTTCAGCGGTGAGTCTTTGATACTGAATTTGTTCGAAACTGACATATATATCTATATATAGAAATTAATAGTGTGATGTGTGACTCAGCTCACATAGTATTAAATCGTTAAATAATTCAACAGGCAGGAGCGTATAATGTATGTCACAAAATGAATATTAAAATAATGTAGGCAGCCTTTGGTTAAATGCTACGTCAGGTGAGGAACATAAAAACTAAATACTTTTTATCAATAATAGTAACTATATATATATATATATATATATAATAATAATGATATACCTCATATCACAATTAACAGAGTAATTTCGCGGTAAAGCTGTTTGTTCGCTTTGTTGTTTTTAAGTTTTAAGAAATGTCATGTACAATTTTTACACAGTTTATCCTTTTGTTTCTATCCACTTAATTGTTAACTGGGCTAGAATGCCTTTGTTTTATGCACAAGTATATAATTATATATTTACAAGATAGCAATTGTGATCCTCGTTGGATAATTCACGCCACGAATTGAATCACAATAACTAGGCACAAACGGTATTTATCTCATAAATTTGTACACGGAGAACGAGAATTAACTACAAAATCAACGAATATTTGCACTTTCATAGAACCCGAAAATACCGCTCAACGGGAGCATTTACGGGTAACATCAATCATACTTATATATATATATATTTTTTTGCAAATTCGCTCATCGCATGAAATTTTTGTCTTGTTCATTGACACGATAAACATTCTACTGTCTGATATGTAAAAAAAAA
Source organism: Dyspetes luteomarginatus (assembly GCA_963669185.1). Classification (NCBI taxonomy): domain Eukaryota; kingdom Metazoa; phylum Arthropoda; class Insecta; order Hymenoptera; family Ichneumonidae; genus Dyspetes; species Dyspetes luteomarginatus. The sequence continues at coordinate 18,302,431 of OY769905.1, read as the reverse complement.
AAAAAAAAAATCTTTCAAGCGACGAGCGATAAATTCCAATAGTCAAAATTCGCTACCATACTCGATTTTTTGGCGAGTACCCTCGTCATGTTCAACTCGACGGATTGGATCACCGATGGAATTATGGCACTGGAGATGGTGGTGGTGGCAATGGGCTAAAATACGTTGAGGATCGTGAGCTCGGCGAGGGTGGACAACTGAGTGCAGCGTCACTGTGATAGACGGAACGTGGAGTTGGTGGGGGTGGAAATGGCTCGCTCTCGTAACGATAGCGAGCCGGATAAGTGCTGTCTGACTCATCGCAAACGTCGGTGCTGCATGGCGTTGGAGGAGGTGGCTGATTAATACTCCTGTAGTGCCTGTAGGGACGATTACGCGATGCATTGCTGCTCGAGCATCGTGTAGAATTTGCCGTTGTTGCTGGACTCGGAGGAGGATTTAGCGTCTCTTGGGGATATCCACCTGCTGAACTGCCTCTTGTGGAACTCGATGCGCCTGGCAAATAAAATATTACAATATTATTACCTTTATTACAAAAATATATTCAAATATTATAAGGAATTGTTGATTGTGAGATAAAATTAGAATTATTAATTGTAATCAACCCGGTCTACAAATAGGAATACATGATTAAAAATTGAGGATTGGTAATGCATTAAAAGTAAAAAATACGTATATTGGAATAATCATATAATTATATTGAGAGTTATCAATGACACAAGAGATAAGATCTCGGACTGCTACGCAGGCGAACGAATTTCGCCGAACGTTACCGGATTTTTTTAGTCTTTTTTATTTGAGCTTGCTAATTGGAAATTCACGTAAATAACGGTAGATACATTTGCAATGTCTCTAAGTGTGAAAAGGTTGGAAAATCAAGAGATATTAAAAAGTGCCGAAATTAATAGAAAAACTAAATAATCTGTAATGTATCAACGTATCCTTAAAGCCCACCAGGTCAAAAAGGGTGTATTCTGTCTATCCATTAATCTTTATATATAAAATAACATGTCCTGACTGACTGATTCATCATCGCCAAGCCGAAACCGCTGAAGCTATAAATATGAAATTTGGCCAATAGTTTTATTTTATAATGTAGAGACTCACTAAGAAGGGATTTTTCGAAATTCAACCCTTAAGGGAGTAAAAAAGGGTAAAATTTATTTAATTTTGATTCAACGCGAGCGAATTCGCGCGAGTAGCAGCAGCTAGTAATATATATTCTTACAATGATAAAATTATAATAAAGAGAAAGATTAATGTAAAATATCTCACCTGTTATATGACTGCGATCGTAGCTCGAGCCAATACTGCTCCCCGTCAAAGTAGACATTCTCACGGTTTTAAGACCAGCTTTGAGATCTTTTGCCCCATTTTTCTGCAACATTGGTTTTCCCGATCTGCTGGGTTTTGGAGAGAGAGGATCACCCGCCGAATCGTGAAGTATATCGGGTAATTCCTCGTTACCGGCGAGTCTTCTTCGACAGTAGAAAAAACCAAGTATAGCAACTCCAGTGACACCGAGGACAACGAGAATCGCTATAACGTATGTGCTCTTGCCGGCATCGGTCGATGGACCAACATCCTGATGACGATTGTTCGCAGCTGCACATACCGGCGCTTTCTCGTCACTACCGTCAGCGCAATGTTCCCAACCGTCACAAAGTGCTGTCCCCGAGATACAGACACGTGTGCCCGTGCAACGAAACTGACCAGGTTGACAACAATGAGCCTCATCCAGACCATCCTGACATTGAGCGGTGCCGTCACACACATAGGCCATGTCTGAAAAAAAAAACAAGCAAAAAACGATTAGCATCGTTTTATTTGATAAATTTTGTAATTTTTTCAATTTAAGGGGCCTTTTTGTAACTTTAAATTCGCGATCTACTAGTTGAATTGTTTTTTTTTTTTTTGAGTCTTAATTTATTGATGCAAAAATTTGCTTGAGCTGAAGAGTTAACAGTGATTTGTTTCCTGTGATAAAATTTCAGTTGAGGATTTAATTTTGTAAGCGACATATTTGCTCTTTACTGACCGATGCATTGACCGCTTTGGCACTTGAATTGATCCGGTCCACAGGCAGGACATCCAAGCTCGTCACTGCCGTCTGTACAATCAGTTCGACGATCGCACTTCCACTCGGCGGGTATGCATTCTTTGGTAACGGCCGAGCTCGAGTGAGCGCATGTAAAAGCATCAGCTCCGCATGCAGGTGCTGCGCGGCATGTTCTCTCATCGTCAGAGAGGACAAGATATTGTGGACACGAGCAACGAGGTGTCGTCGTGCCAATGCAAAAATGCGAACAACCGCCATAATCGTGAAATGGGCTGCATATGTGCGATTCCATAATGTGATCATCGGGTGTTCTAACAGTCACAAGATCGGTAAGTAAACGATTCATTATTGTTTTACGTCCAGAACCAGAAGTTTTATTGACACGAGCGAGTACCTGAGTCTCACGATCGAACCAATAGAGATGCTCGTTGAGCAATGACAAATAAGCAACGGAGTTTTGTTCGACCGAGACGAGAGCACGTCTGTTTGAGCCACTGAGATCGGCAACCTCGATCTGGCGACCGTGAGCCCAAAAAATCATATTACCGATCGTATCGACCGTAAGGCCAGTCGGTTGTTCAACATTCGTGGCAATCACAATTCGCTCTTTACCGTCCATTGTACTTTGCATTATTCTCATTTTAACACCAACGTCCGTCCAAAATAATAATCTTTTTTCCGGATGAACGGCCAAATTTCGAGGTTTCTCACCCTCGCCCTTCACCACAACACCCAGGGCCGAACCATTGTCGAGCCTCGTTACATTTATCGCATCGTTCTCCGCGCATGACCAAAATAATAATCTACTAAGTGGATCAAGTGCAAGATCAAACGGATGACCCGAACCACCGGATATTACGACCGAAGCGTGTGTACGATTTTCAAGAGCTTTCCTTATTGACATTGTACGCCCGTCGATCCAATATATATGCTGAGTTATCGGATCAAATTCTATTGATCTCACGTTCTTCAATCCTTGTACTCTCAATACAATGTCGGGACAATCATTGACGTCTGGCAAAAAACGTCCCATCACGTTTCTCAAACTGTAGACCATAAAATTTTTTGGAGCTGTTGACAGAAATAATGGAAAAACATGAAATTTATACATTAAATACAAGTTTTAATGGAATTTTACACTTCATTTTTATACATTAAAGCAATTTTTCATATTTATCGATGCAGTATTTTGAGTTTTACCCACCCATGCAAGTTCTATTGTCCGAAGCGAGATTGTAGTGAGTTGGACAAGCACACTTGTGACTGAGAGAAATTCCACCGGCAGATTCTGGCAATGCTATGCAAAGATGACTGCAATCGCCATTTTCTATTGCGCAAGGATTACTTCCGGCTTGTCGGGAAGCATGAAAAACAAGCAGATCCGTGACGGACTCGAGACGATCGTGAATCTTTGTACGATTTAATCCAGTTGTTTTGTTTGCTCTTTCGATGATACCCAAATTCCAATCGGTCCAGTATATGTAATCCTGATACTGCGTTATACTAAATGGGTATACTATGTCATCTGTTATTATTGCTTTTCTCTTCATCGTCTTAAGATCATAACTATCTATCGCTGGAGTAAAAAGATCTGCCCAGTAGAGAATTCGTGCCGAATGATCCAGCGTTAATCCATTTGCTCGACCGACACTCGACAGTATTATCTGTCGTCTGGATCCATCGAGACCTGCTCTCTCTATGCTGCCAGTTTTTCCCCATTCGCTCCAATACATGTGACTGCAATTATTTAATTATTAGGTAGATCGTCCCTTTTTACCATTTATTTCTATTTTACTCATACAATTGACCACTCAGAGACGGCTGATGGCTGAATTAGTTGTAGAATTTTTTAAATTGATAATTCTCAAATTCATTTTAATTGACTGAATGCTGCTGAGAAATTTTGAAAATCTTCGGCAAGTGGCCTTAAAATTGATTTTCTTTGAGTGACAAACAGGCTATGAGACAAGAATTCACAGTAATTCACGGATTAATCGTTGATGGGTAATGAAATCTTACCCTCTTTCCGGATCTAGAGCGAGACATCTCGGTTCAACGAGATCTTGCCAGATGAGAACTTTGCGGCTGCAACCCTCTAATCTGACGACTTCGATTCTACGTGTGCCCGTGTCGGTCCAATAAAGATTGTTCGCTATCCAGTCGACTGCCAGACTCTCGGGGGTCTCTAATCCAAGATCAACGACCCTCTCGACGTCGGAGCCATTCATGAAAGCCCGGGTAACAGCTTTGACTTTCACATCAGTCCAATAAATATGATTGTGCATATCGAAATCGAGGGCACTAAAATAAAATCGAAAAAAAAAAACGACTCATTAATACCATAAACTAAATTCCAAAAATTATTCAACCGTATCAATTTCTCTCGTCACCAAGAGAATACTTTTTATTATAATCAGAGTTGTTAAATAATTGCAATAATTTCTTTACAAAAAATGACTCGAATTATCGAACGAATTGAATTCCTTTAGAAATATAATTTGATTAGAAATATAGAAATTAAAAGCACTGAAATGATTTTTTTTAAATACTCATTAACCCATTGAGTGTCACGCTGAGTCCTGGCCAGTTTTAGTTTTGTCGACATATGCGTCAGTGATACTCAATATGTAAACTCGATCTTATAAATTTTTCAATTGACCTAAAAATTTCTCGCGTCATTTTTTTTTCTCTTTAAAAATTGGAACAATTTCAACTAGACTTTCCAGGACTAGTTCGACGATCAAAATTCTTAAAATGAACAATGTGCCTAAAATTACTATTTAAAAATGCATAAATAAGGAGAAAAAAAAAGCTTGCCTCGCGTCCTTGACACCGGTGACAGGTATGATATTATCATTGTTAGGATTTTCGATGCTTATACTGCCAATTTTGTCTTTCCTCGAGAAGAGTAAAAAAGCATCAGGTATAACGCAAGTTCTCTTATCTCTGATGAGTTCATATCCAATTTGACATGCGCAAACGTAATTATTGCCGGGTTTATTGAGGCACAAATGACTGCAGCCACCGTTATTACGTGCACACGGATTAGTACCACGTACTCGTCCAAGATGAACAGCCTTAAGGCCCATAACATTGGGCACCTGTTCGACAATAATTTCTCTCTCGCCGCCGGTCAATTTGTGAGCTCGGTCGATGCTACGTCTTTGCCAATCGGTCCAATAGAGATAATCACCGAGCAGACTGAGACCAAAAAGATGTGGCAAATTGTCGGTTATAACTTCACGACGATCCGTACCATCCATATTGCATACTTCAATTTTATCCATTTTAGCATCGCACCAATAAATTTTTTTTCTCTCAAGATCCAAGGCTATTCCATTTGGCCATACGATATCTTTGGTAATGAGAAGAGTTCTCTCGCTACCATCAAGATTGCTTCTCTCAATTTTTGGCCTTTTTTCATTCCAATCGGTCCAAAACATCCAGCCCAATTCAGGCGCCAATGCAATTGCTCTTGGCTCAATGAGATCCTCATTAATGAGAACTTTTCGGCTTGTACCATTGAGACGGGCAACCTCAATTCTGTCCGTGCCTGTATCTGACCAGTACATATTTCTAGCTATCCAATCAATTGCAATACCATCAGGATTCGAGACTTCGCTCGTGACAACGTCTTCTTGTCCGCTACCATCGAGATAAGCTCGTCGTATAGCGCAAACCTTTTCGTCTGTCCAATAAAGCATTTCGTCGACTGGATCAAAGTCAATAGCTATGGCGTACTTTATACCGGCAAGTGGCAATACGAAATTAGTATAATCTGGCGAATCCAGTGATATTTTGCAAATAGCATTACGCTGAACAATGAGTAATAATTCCTCGGGTCCTTTGGCACAGGTAAAATTGTCAATAAGCTTAACACCAGTTGGACAAGCACAACTGTAACCCGGTTCTTTGCTGCTGAGCAAACACAAATGTGAACAATTGCCATTATTGTGCCTGCATGGATTATCACCGTAAGGTTGTCTTTTAGGATCCCAAACTTCGATATCACCTGGTATGTATTCACCGTGAAATAATTCACGTGGATGAGAGGCTTGTGACGATGAGCGTACATCGTGCGAGTGTATACACCATGTTTTCCAATCGGTCCAATAGAGACGCTGCTCAAAGAATGTTATTGCAAATGGATAATCGAGACCCTGACTGACAACTTTTCGCCTGTTTTTACCATTGTAATCCATAACAGCGATAAAACGCAATCTACCGTCAGCCCAATAAACTAATTCAGCTTCATAATCGACGGTTATTCCATTCGGCCAAAAAATATCATCAGAAACGATTACTTCTCTCGTCGTTGGATCACCGTTCATTGAGGCTTTTTCAATTTTTGGCACGTCACCCCAATCAGTCCAGAACATGATACTTCTCATTGGCACAAGAGCTATTGCTCTTGGCTCGTATATCTCTGTCCAAAATAATACTTTTCGATGCTGACCGTCAATGCTCGTTACTTCGATACGATTTTTTTCACCATCGGTCCAATAAAGCTTTCCAGTGTACCAATCGCAGGCAAGACCATCCGGTGATATTAATGATGAATTAACAACCGTCATACGATCACCAACGTGCGTACCGTTTGTTTTAACGCATTGTATCATCTCGAGACCGCTATCTGACCAACAGACCAATCGACGCTCCCAATAAAAATCCAATGCTGCACCCTGCGAGAGATCCTTGACAAGGGTGGCGACCTTGTTGCCTCGCGATACATTTGCAACTCGGATGTCCTTGTGCGTTGCGAACAACAGCGTGGGCGAGCCTGTAACAATTGAAAAAATTAAATTAAATTAAATTATGGTTTTGGTACAAATCTAATTGTAAGAGAAATTTGCCACATTCAGATTTGTAAAATTGCTCATTCGTTAATTTCATTACTGCGAAGAGGAATTTGCAAAAAAAAAATTCAACTTTAGGCGTATGATTTAAAAAAAAAAACAGTTTATGGCAATGATAGAGCGTATTATTATACGTAATATCATGGAATAAGAGAAATAATTATATATCATATTCGGACAACGAGCTGAAATAGCGTGGAATTGCGAAAGTGGGCTAAAATAATTAGAGAAAACAAATAATACTTTTGAGATCAACTTCAGGGGATATTGTCGTATTTAAGTTTGTCGATTTGGTTATTCATTGATGATTATTACTATGGAAAGGAAGTTTTTAAAACTTTTTGTGACATTAACTGTGTAATAAATAATTGTTTATGGGAATAGTGGAATGTATTATTATATATATATATGTAATATGATATGTATAAAATGAGAGAAATAATTATAGTATCATATCAGTATAAAGAGCCATTGTCGGAGAATTTTCCTCTATCGTTTGTAGACGAAATCAAAGCATATATTGTCTTTTAAATGAATCATGCAAAAAACTTTATGCTGACTCAACAACACGGCTTGAGCCTCGTGAGAATTTTAAATTACATAATAATTCAATAGAATATTTTTGAATTTCAATAACGAAAATATTCGATGATTATTAAATATCGTATCAAACAGTAAATCATTCAATATCTCTTGTGATTAATTGGCGTCCAAGAACTAATTTGTGTTGTTCACGGGCATAAGCCCGTTCTTGGAATCTTTAGGAGCAGCAGCAGAAGAAGAAGAAGAAGAAGAAGAGGATGAAGTGGCTCTTCGTGTTTTCGAGTCACGTGAGAGTTACTTTTTCTTTGACATGAGCACCTCACTCTTCACTAACCGAGAAAATCATTTTCATTCTTTTTTTTAACTTTGAACTCGCAACGAGGCAGAGTTTCTTTACTTCATTATGCACTTTAACGCATTATTATTCCCTTTGGGGCTCTCACTCGCTGTCGAGAGCACGAGCAGCAGCACAGTCTCAAAGGCGAGTCTGTTTAAAATGGTTTAACGCCCGACAAGGACCACTGACCCTTCTTCACCGGTGGTTCGTCGGGAAACAAGCAGGCAAAAAGCATTTTCTCGCTTGCTTTTGCCAGCTCGTGAAACTTCGTCTATGTGAACCAAGTTATAAGACCTTAAAGTACGAAATTTTCCTTACCACGTAATATCAATTTCTATAAAATTCATAAAGCTCAAACGACCATTCTCTCCAAACTTTGCCAGCAAACTCGAGAGACTATCATCGAAGCTCGAAAAATTCTTCGAGAGAATCGAGAGAAAAAAAAACTTTATAAATGACCTCTCGAGAGTTGAGAATTATTAATTGGCACGTTGCGCGTAATAATCAACTTTTTATCATCTAAAAAAGTAGTTAATAATGAAACACATTCATTAAATAATTTGTGTCCTCCTTAAAGTACGATATTTTCCTTACCACGTAATATCAATTTGTATAAAATTCATAACGCTCAAACGACCATTCTCCCCGAACTTTGCCAACAAACTCGAGAGACTATCATCGAAGCTCGAAAAATTCTTCGAGAGAACCGAGAGAAAAAAAGCTTTATAAATGACCTCTCGAGAGTTGAGAATTATTAATTGGGACGTTGCGCGTAATAATCAACTTTTTGTAATCTAAAAAAGTAATTAATAATGAAACACATTCATAAAATAACTTGTGTGTTCCTTCATAAATTATACATTATATTTTTAAAAGATTAAAAAAAAAAAGTACGCGGAATGTAATTACATTTTATCATTGAGACTTGCATAGAAAAATAAAGATCCGTAAATTTTTAGATTTTCTAACTGATATAAATTTGTGCATTTTGTAATATAAATGGGGAAAGAGAAACTTTTAATTTAAACAATTGATGATTGGTTTGTGGAAATATTTTTCTTGTTTCAATTTGGCACTCTGTGAAATAATTGTATAATTTATACGTAATTTTTTTTCATCGCACAATAGTTATGGAACTACTGCAATTTCTCTGGGTTTATTATTCTCGTTGCATGCTGACCCTTTGAGGAAATTGTTACACGTAATTTGTGCGATATATATATATAGTTATGGGAACGTAAGAACGAATTAAGTGGCGAGGAAATGGAGGTTCTGCATTACGATAAAAACAAGTCAAGTGAATTCGGATCACGATCGGTAAGAATCTCCTAATACGGTTAGCCCTCGATACTTCGAGAACGAGTATATTTGGTCGTCAAGAATCGTGGCACGCTCAAATGTGTAGCCCTCGGCCAGAATACGTCTCCATAAGTATATAAATCTATATAAATGTAAATAAATGTAAATAAATAAATATACAGTAAATGGAATTCGGACTTATCGAGTCTTGTATCCCATTTGAAAAATTTTACCCTCGCTAATCTACATAGAGAGAACGAAGAAGAAATTATAATTAATATTTTCTCGAGGCTACGAAAATGAATATCGTCGAAACGATTCATCACGAGAATTTCCTGAAAGTTTTTCTTCTCATTTTTTTTCTCTTCCCGTTGATTTTCGGTCCATTCGAGTTTTTTTCTATCAGACCGATATGCTTTTGCTTTTAAACCATAATATTTCTCCAAAATCTAAACAATTTACAGTTTGTTCGTAAAACAAAAACTCTATAAAATTACTGACATGAATTTTTTATTATACTTAATATTTAAAAAATATAGCTATTTATTTAGGGGGTTACAGTCGATTTAGTGAATGAAATTGCATTACTGAAATCTTTTTTTTCTTTTTAAATTAAAATACTGAGTAGGCCAATTTCGAAGCTTTTATAATGGAGAAAAAAAAAATGAAGATTACAAAAAAAATATCTTGGCACAAAAATACGATGATAAACATCGCAATCTTTTGAGACATGTACAATATATTCCATTATTATTATTTTTTTTTTTCTGTCTCGAAGAAAGTGATTATGTTATACGTTGGCTCAACAAGATCGACGAGACTGGCTGTAATTGATGGTGAAACACAGCGGGCTTCGAGAAGAGATTATACGTTGTACACGCGGACGAGATGGAAAGGAGACGAGGCGAAAGGGTCGTGAACACATAGATATAGAACATGAAGCGTACGTGTTCTAGGGGGTGGATTTGTGAATCGCTCGATCCTGAAAGAGGAGACTGAATGAGCGACCTAAATATCTCCCACTCTCATCGAGTATAAAATACCGAGAGCGCTATAGGGCAGGTATACACTTATATTATAGAGGCTGCATTTCGTGGTATATCGATATTTTCATCAGTGAAGTGTTGTATGTACCTTCGTCGAGAAAGACCAACATATATATATATATATATATACGACCACGACATTACGATATATATATACATACACGACTATGATATCACGATATATATATATATATATATATATATACGATCACGATATCATGATATATCATGATATATATATATATACGATCACGATATCATGATATATATATATACACGATCACTATATCACGATATATATATATAGTTAGGTCTTTCTCGACGAATGTATTTACGAATCCATATAGGGGGGGGGGGGGGGGCATTGCAAGCTCGCTGATGTGCTCTCGGCGTTTGCTTTAATCACCGAATGGTAGAGATTGAAGGTGCATTTCGCTATATTTCTTCCAATTTCTCGTCTTGAATACCCTCCACGAGACTCTTTTGAGAATCATCCAAACGTAAAATTTCAAAATATATAAGTATGGATCGAGAGAATACCATAATATCTTGAAAGAAAATAAATGAAGCGTCCAATGAGAGAGGAAGAAAAAAAAAAATGCAATTCAAAAAATAATGCGATGACTTGAATTTCGGTAATGATTCAAAGACAATTGTCATAAATGAAAATAAATGAAGCGTCCAATGAGAGATAAAGAAAAAAAAAAAATTGAAATAATGCCTTGACTTGAATTTCGGTAATGATTCAAATACATTTTTCATAAATGAAAATAAATGAAGCGTCCAATGAGAGATAATGAAAAAAAAAAAAATTGAAATAATGCCATGACTTGAATTTCGGTGATGATTTAAAGACATTTTTCATAAATGAAAATAAATGAAGCGTCCAATGAGAGATAATGAAAAAAAAAAAAATTGAAATAATGCCATGACTTGAATTTCGGTGATGATTTAAAGACATTTTTCATAAATAAAAATAAATGAAGCGTCCAATGAGAGATGAAGAAAAAAAAACAAAATGCTTTGAAATGATGCCATGACTTGAATTTCGGTAATGACTCAAAGACATTTTTCATTAAAAAATTTGTAATAAACTAATTTGAAAATTTAACAATTTCTGGTTAAATGTCTGCTAAAACTATACAAAAGGGAATCGTGCAATCATCCCAGCACTTGAATTGCGACGATTAAAAAATTTAATTCCAATGAAAATTGTACCAAGAAATAAATAAATAAAAAAAATTGCTTTTCATTCCTTTTTGCGTAGAAATATTGTTAGAGTTAACCCTCCGTTACTCACGTGGGTCATAGGGCACAGCCCAGCGTTCTTATTTTTGGCACTACCCATAAAATTTGTTTTTTTCTTAAGAACTTCATTTTCAATTATCTCCTTATAAAATATTGATTTTCGGGTCAAATACGAATGAATCATGTTTCTGAGGGCCTTAACATTAATAAGAAATCGATTTTGTTGTAAAAGTTCAATTATATTATATTATTATATTATTATATTATTATATTATTATATTATTATATTATTATATTATTATATTATTATATTATTATATTATTATATTATTATATTATTATATTATTATATTATTATATTATTATATTATTATATTATTATATTATTATATTATTATATTATTATATTATTATATTATTATATTATTATATTATTATACTATTATATTATTATATTATTGTTGGGGATACCCCATACGTGAGGGTCTATCGATTATTTTTTCACGTGAGTAACGAAGGGTTAAAAAAATGTACGATGCATGGCTTCCAAGAAATAATAATTAAAAGTGTGATGAAATAATGTGATAACTTGCACTTGCAATAATGATGGAGAAAATTTAACAACAAAACTGAAGTAGAGAATTTTTTTAATTTATTCGATTATCTGTTTTTGTGTTGAAATTTCACTTAGAGCTAAATGGGGCAAAAAGTGTGAACGTTGAAGATGAGAGAATGCTTGAATCTGAAACGACGAAGCGTGAAGTGTGGATGCATGTAGAGAGCTATCAACGGTGCAAAAAAAAACAAAAAAAAGAGCATACATCTATGTGTAAAAAGATGGGTGAAAAAAAAAAACCCCCCCACCATTCGGCAAAACCTTCGGTGATGGAAGCTGCGGAGTGGGGTGGGAGAATGTCTGTTAAGAACAAGAGGAACACGAGACGAAAAGACGAAAAAAAAAAGAGGGTGCTAATATTTGTTCTTCTTCGTTGCGTCGTTACCAGCGAGTGGGTACTTCTCGTATATGTACAAGAGGAATGAATTTTTTAATAGTGTACTTTCACGAGACAATAATACCCGAGGCCTCGGTGACTATTGTCTAAATAAGTACGTGACCCCGGACGGTTTTTTTTTTTTTTTTTTTTTTTTTAATTTTCACGTCAAAGTGTTAAAATGTTCCAAATCTTCAGAAAATTTAATCACGAATAAAAAGTTGCGATTTGCGACGATGAAAAAATAAAATCGACATTTGACTTTTAATTTTGGACATTGAGTAGTCATTGGCCTTTGTTAATGATTTTATTTTTTCTCAAAAAAAATGTTACTCGAGAGATTTAATGAGATTACGAATTTAGCGAAAAAAAAAAATGTATTTAAACTTTTGTTTCTGGGTAAAATATAAATATCGCCATCATTTTGCAATTAGGAACCATTTTTTTTTTTTTTACACTTCTCACAACTCATTGGCAGACATTTTTTTTGCATTGATCATGGATAACGAGAGAAATTCGTCGCGTAGTTTTCATGTGATCTTTCTAGAAATGAGAAAAGAAAACGTTTCAGGCACCTCACGAGACTATATATATATATATATATATACTGTTTATCTTTCCTCTTTTCAGCAGTTTAATCTTCCCTCAAGTTGCATAAAGAGACCGTCTCGAAGCCACAATGAGCTCTGAATTATATCTTTCTATACAGTTCTTTCGCTCTTCTCGAAATTATTCCTCGTGCTTGAATTCCTCACTTTTTTCTCGACGCAACCAAGAATGAAGAATTTCTTTACGCCTTTTTTTTTTGTTCCTTCCTCAATTCTTGTGGCCTCGGAGTTTATATAGCTCTCGCGATACTTACTCGGCTTGGGTGTAAAAACAATGTATGCGGTATAGAATAAAGATACACGCATAAATATTTATGCATATATGGCATAAAGGAAAAAAAAAATGTAACCTAAAAATTAGAAAATACAAATTTCGGTTTGTATTTCATTAATTTTCCTAAATATTATTAATGAACTTTTCGATAAAATAATTAGCGATCTGCTTTTGAAATGATACAAACGAGTAGCTTTTAGAAACTCCATTGATAGTTCGTACGGAGACTTTGAATTGAATCAGCCCTGGCTCGACTGGCTGAAATTAAATTCTAAACTAAAAATTAGCAAATGCAAATTTCGGTTTGTATTTCATTAATTTTGCTAAATATTATTAATGAACTTTTCGATAAAATAATTAGCGATCTGCTTTTGAAATGATACAAACGAGTAGCTTTTATAAACTCCATTGATAGTTCGTACGGAGACTTTGAATTGAATCAGCCCTGGCTCGACTGGCTGAAATTAAATTCTAAACTAAAAATTAGCAAATGCAAATTTCGGTTTGTATTTCATTAATTTTGCTAAATATTATTAATGAACTTTTCGATAAAATAATTAGCGATCTGCTTTTGAAATGATACAAACGAGTAGCTTTTAGAAACTCCATTGATAGTTCGTACGGAGACTTTGAATTGAATCAGCCCTGGCTCGACTGGCTGAAATTAAATTCTAAACTAAAAATTAGCAAATGCAAATTTCGGTTTGTATTTCATTAATTTTGCTAAATATTATTAATGAACTTTTCGATAAAATAATTAGCGATCTGTTTTTAAAATGATACAAACGAGTAGCTTTTAGAAACTGAAATTAAATTCTAAACTAAAAATTAGCAAATGCAAATTTCGGTTTGTATTTCATTAATTTTGCTAAATATTATTAATGAACTTTTCGATAAAATAATTAGCGATCTGCTTTTGAAATGATACAAACGAGTAGCTTTTAGAAACTCCATTGATAGTTCGTACGGAGACTTTGAATTGAATCAGCCCTGGCTCGACTGGCTGAAATTAAATTCTAAACTAAAAATTAGCAAATGCAAATTTCGGTTTGTATTTCATTAATTTTGCTAAATATTATTAATGAACTTTTCGATAAAATAATTAGCGATCTGTTTTTAAAATGATACAAACGAGTAGCTTTTAGAAACTCCATTGATAGTTCGTACGTGGACTTTGAATTGCATCACCCCTGGGTCGACTGGCGGAAACTGAGATGAGCCATTTAATATACCCATTTGGGACTGCGGATATCCCCCGCAAACGATGAGTTATCACAGGATATTTGGACTGCACGATTTATTTTACTTTTTTTTTTGTGGATAGAGAATTATTGCACGAATTGATGAAAAAGCTTCGGGGATTAAGCTTCACTTTTGAAAATCCAATCAGATGGAAAATTGTAAATTATGAATTTTATCTGTATTTTACAATCAATATTCAATCGAACGATTGTGCTATTTTCAATTTCATCCAAATTTTATTTTAAATTTGAAAAATTGTCAATCACGAGTTTTATTTGAATTTTCACGTAATTGAACGATTTTTCAATTTGATACGTTTTCAATGAACTTTGTTTTGGGTATATAGGCAAAGATTAAACGTAAATCCAAACAGTATACGAGCAGAATAGAAAAAGAGGGAGAGGCGTGGTATGCATGTATAGCGTTGCTCTAATATATTGGACTAGACGGTTTTCCATACACAGGACGTGACTATATATATATAGACTACACGTATATATATATATACGTTAAGGTAATACGATTCTCTCTACGAGCTCGCTGGACCGAATGCACGAACAACAGAGAGAATAAACGGGTGGCCAAAGGATAGCTGAGGCCTCTCTCCATGCATATGTATGGATCACGGATGCTATTAGGGGAGACGAACTTGAAACGACGCTCGACTTTGAGGTTTCCCGACTTTGTGGAAGGAACAGTCGATGCGCTCTACAAACATAAAAGGAGATCGAGACTCATCCACTCTCTCTTTCTCTCTCCCTCTCTCTCTCTATCGATATCTCTTTTCGGCTTTGCCAAAATAAACCGAATATTTCATCGATATTCCGATCGTTTCCCGCGCTCCCCTCAATATCGACAGATAATCCTGTGATTTTTTTTTTTTTTTTTTTATAATGCTAGTCGCAAGGACACCATGGAAAATTTTCATTTACCATGTATAAATATCTGTTATTACAGACAATAATGCAATACAAAATACACATCGCAATAGATGTTAATACAACATATATTTATAAATATATATATATATATATATATATATATATATATATATATATAGACAGTTGAACTTGAAACAATTTATTAAGTTTTGTGACTAAACAATCTTTATCTTTGTGATGTGAAACCGAAGAAACTCTATTCCATTAGAATTCGCAAGGGCACCATGGAAAAATTTCATTTACAATGTATAAATATCCGTTATTACAGACAATAATGTAATACAAAATACACATCCTAATAGATGTTAATAAAACATATATATATATATATAAAGACAGTTGAACTTGAAACAATTTATTAATTTTTGTGACTAAACAATCTTTATCTTTGTGATGTGAAATCGAAGAAACTCTATTCCACTAGAATTCTGGCAATCGATTTTATTCAGTGATGAGTTGGCAATTTGTGATAATGAACAAAATATTAAATGGTAACGAGACTGTCTCTTTCTATTAACCCTCCGTTATTCACGTGAAAAAATAATCCGTGAACCCTCACGTGGGGTGTATCCAACACCCCAACTTCAATTATATATTTTTCAATAACAAATTGAACTTTTACAACAAATTCGATTTCTTATTAATGTTAAGGCCATCAGAAACATGATTCATTCGTATTTGAACCGAAAATCAATATTTTATAAGGAGATAATTGAAAATGAAGTACTTGAGAATAAAAACAAATTTTATGCGTAGTGCCAAAATTAAGAACGTTGGGGTGTGCCCTATGACCCAGGTGAGTAACGGAGGGTTAACCGCGATTAAATTCAACGCGATGCATTCTGGACTTTGTTGGGTGTACAATGGCTTTTCACACATTGTAATAGATGTTAATACAATATATATACATATATATATATTGTATTAACATCTATCTATCTATATATATATATATATATAAAGACAGTTGAACTTGAAACAATTTATTAATTTTTGTGACTAAAAAATTTATGTTTGTCATGTGAAACCAAAGAAACTCTATTCCATTAGAATACTGGCAATCGATTTTAAATTCAACGTGATGCATTCTGGACTTTGTTGGGCACAATGACATTTCTACAATTAATCTAAATTGTTAAAACTACCTTAACTTTTGGGTATGAGATATGTGAGAGAGAGAGATCGATGAAATACTGTAAGAGATAAATAATGGCTTATCTTCTGCAAGAGATATCAGTCCCTGCGCCAATGCAGAAAAGGCTCCGAAGGACGGGGGGGCGTTTGGCTGTGGAGCATTTTGCTTCAAGAGCAGCGTCGTTTTGTGTATCCCTGAGCAATACGTGAACTCGTAGAGAGTCCTTGTTGTATCCTGGTAGTAGGTAGACGAGGCGACGGTGCCGGCAGTTAGCACGCCTTCTCCTCGTCGCCGCTTTGCTCGTTCCTTTCGCGACTGCTCTCTCTCTCTCTCTCTCTCTCTCTCTCTCTCTCTCTCTCTCTCTTTCTCTGACTTTCTCTATCTGTCCCTCTCTCTCTCTCTCTCTCTCTCTCTCTCTCTCTCTCTCTCTCTCTCTCTCTCTTTCTTTCTCTCTGTCTGTCTGTCTCTGTCTCTGTCTCTCTCTCTCTCTCTCTCTCTCTCTCTCTCTCTCTCTCTCTTTCTCTCTGACTCTCGTGGGTAACCTTTCTCTCTCTCTCTCTCTCTCTCTCTGTTTGACTCTCGTGGGTAACCTTTTTTTTTCTCTCTCTCTTGCCTGGCCCTTGTTAGCGGCCGTTAGCTCTCTCGTGGGTCGAGCCATGGTGCGTGCCGTGTACCAGGTTGCTGCTGCTGCTGCCGCTGGCAGCCCGACACAACGCAGAACATCGCTCGACTACCATCCAAAACTGGTCCAGCGTACTAACAGCACGAAACAAGGACGAAGATGAAGATTTTAAACGGATCGGCAATACTAGATATATTGTGTACGTACATGTATATACACAAATGTAGACTATATATATATATATATATATATATATATATATATATATATATATATATATATATATATATATATATATATATATATATAGCACATTTAAATAGATTACACCATTTGTTGAAGTAATCTATTTAAATGTGCTTCAATTTATTTAATGAAATTTCCCATGAACGCAGCTGCGCAATACATACCAAATGCTTTTCTCGATATATATAAGACTTTCGATATATATGATGTATAGTTGAATATAAAGGTGGCTCGATATATATATATATATATATATAGACTCGATATATAGGCGAAAAGATGGGAAATATGGCCCAGCATCCTGTTAAGATGGACCAATGATTCATCACCCAAACACTCCTGATCTTCGATGGTCAATTTTATATAGACAGAAATATTTTGGTGGTTCATATTCCCCACCTTTATCATATATATATATATATATATAAAATACTATACGCGTGCACGTGTGCAAGGAAGAAGTTAAAGAATCAGACTCTTCGAGAATGGAAGCATCTTCGCAAGTTTTTGCTGCCGGCGCATTCTCATGTACCTGCTGTGATAGACATTTCATAAGGAAAAAAAAAGCCAAGCATGCAGACTGCAATGCTGACAAAACGAAATAAAACTTGCGTGTTGACGTGATGCTAATCAAGCTTGTTTGTTTTTTTTTTTTTTTTTTTTTTTTTTTTGCATCTTTGCTATGAACGCTCATGGCAAAGAAAAAACATCGAATATATACGCATATTCAACATATATATGTCTCGGAATATTTAAAATACATATTTTTCTGTAGACATATATTTACGTATCTGCATTTTTCGAGATTGTAAAAAATTTAGAGACATCAATCGAGTCATACGATAAAATTTGAAAAATTCTTTGCACAAATTTTCAAAAGGAGAGCGAAGGAAACGAAAAAATTAATTTAGCAAATTTTTTAAAAATATTTAGTAATTTTCATCGTACAATATTTTTCCAGGTTCCAGGATTGAATAATTATATTTTTTTTATCGAAATTCTCTTGAATAAATTTAGGACTAACAGTATAAGTGACTGCTTAACCCTTCCTGGTTAAGCCCTCCCAGCTGTAAGACGCTGGTCACACGGGGTCACAATGACCTCAAGCGATATTCGGCTCAAAATATCTCAATAAGTATGCACTCTATTGGAAAAAATATTAGGACGTTATTCGTAATAATTTTATTGAACTTTAAGGCCGCCTAGTTAAATTTTTGAAAAGACAAATTTTAGTTATCGAAAAACATGCTTCAAGTCAAAGCTGTAAAGTGCGAAATGCGCTAATAAAAAAAAAAAAAAACACGGGGTCGTTTTGACCCTAGATGAGCAATGACCTCATTGCTCACCTAGGGACCCCGTGATTTTTTTTTTTTATAATAGCGACATCATGTTGATGTCCTGCGTGATTTTTGCTATTTTCAATTATATGCACAATAAATGATCTGAAAATATGATTTTTTTTCTCGATATACACAAATTTTAGACTTACACTTATAATTTTCGTCATTAGAAAAAAAAAAAAATCATATATCTATGAATTTTAGGATAATTTGGGTGTCTGGATTCTCGTACGAAAAATCAAGAAACGAGGGAGCCTGCGGATAGAACTGGTTGGTTCAACTCGAGCTCCCGAGACACGCTTAAAGTGTATATAATTTATCAAATGCCTGTCGCGGCTCGTTAGTTATAACGGAGGTCCGATCGCGAATTTTCTCTCTCTCTCTCTCTCTCTCCCCCTCTCGTTACCAGTTGAATACTCAGTCGACACTCGAATACTCGAAGAACGAGTTCGTTAGAACGATGAGAATAAAAATAAAATAAAATCGTACGTGACTTTTGAGCAATTAAAATTGCTCTCATTTGAAAAAAATACAAAATCGAGTACTCGTTAAAGTTTTTTTCTATATTTGTACCATAAATTCAGCTTTTTCTCATAATCAAATAAGGGCATATTGAGTAAAAAAGAAAATGGCGTAGCACATTTAAATTTCGACTTTTTATACACGTAAACATCGTGTATGTGTATATATATATATATATATATAACACATGTTCGTGCAACTCGATATCCAACTGACTCCTAAACTAAATATAAATCGTATAGATCAAAAGCATGCTTTAAAGCTTGTAAAAAAAAAAGATAAATGTGTTTCTGGGTTATATAATGTTGTACTGGGAAAACGAGAAGATTCAACGAGAATAGTTAATCTTATCGGTGTTATACTGTTTTATATATATGTATTAAATTCGTGTTTACTCTGATAGAAGATCTGGGGTGAGCTAAAGTGTGCACATACACATACACATAGGCAACATTTTTTATTTAACATACTGATTTAAAGCTCAATATTCGAGTAAAATCGTTGCATTTTAGTAAATTAAATTTCTGAACATCGTAATTATCATTATTATTGCACTACGAATGAAAAAAAAAAAATTATAGAGAACATTTTTTCGTACTTTGATGAATTGAAGAAGCCAATCTGTGCACTTTTTCGCACTTAGTATTTTTTCAATGGTGTACAAAAAAAAATGTACTTTTTATTTAAAGGAAATTTTTGCAAAATTAATTTGAACGTTTCTGAATTGAGTAAAATTTATAAAGTTATTTATTCGTTTGAAAATACATTTTTTTAGAGATCCCAGAGGATGAACGAGAATCTAGGCCTTACAGAGAAATGAAGATGATATCGATTTTTGTAAAAAATTAATTTACGTAATTCACCTTACAGAACAGAGATCGAAAATTTGTCGAATCGTTACATAAAAAATATCCAATAATAATAATAATTATATTATATTCAAGGCTAATTGTATAGTGCATATTGTTGTTTTTTTTTTCTATCACAGATATTATTTTTCAATGACAAATCAAACGTGTGAGAGAAAAAGTCATAAATTTCGAAATTATTGCTATAATTACCAAATAATATTGTAGAAAAAAATCTAAACATTTTCTTATCATTTTTTTTTCTCACGCCACTTAACAGACTAAAGTACTAAAGAGGCGGAAAAAATAATAATATATTGCCAGGGTTCATAGGCAGACAAATTTGGCGTGGAATGCCCCGTACAAATTCTGGGCTGTTTTTTTTCTTTTTTTTTTTTCTTTGCAACGCGAGAGAACCGGATGAATAACGAAGCAAGAACATCAGCACAGCGAGAACGACGAGCGAATAGCCATTGGACGTTGTTCGTTGAAGAACAAGTTGCGGCTGCTATGTATATATGGTACACACTCATATATATATATGTATAGACATATACTATATAGACATTATATATATATATATATATATATATATAATGCTTATATAGTCTTATATATATAGTCAAAGCTCGCATAGAATTTCGTGTGCCCGTATATAGCCGGAATAGAGAAAGAAAGGGTTCAAATTGCAAACGTGAGTGGCGTTTGTGTGCGTGTGTGTGTGTCTGTGTCTGTGTCTGTGACACGGTTGAATAGCCAGTGGAGAATGAATCGCGAGAATTCGCGCTTCTCACAAGATCTCTCCATTGATTAGAAAAAGAAAAAGAAGACAAAAGAAAAAGAGGAAAAAAAAAATTTAAAAAAAAAAAAATACTCGAACCAGAACTGGAGTGATTATATTCGCACGGACGATTTTTTTACGTCTCTATGGACGGCAGAGCTTGTGTACGAGAGCACACGCACACATTGTCGAGCGAGATTTATAACGTAATTGAGGGTTTTGATTGAGCAATCGAGTTATGAGTTTCATTGTGTCGTGGGTGTTGAAATGGGGTGAGAAATTGTGGGCTGCTCGTAAGAGGGGTCGGTCGGTGTAATGCATCAGGGGGCGTGTATATATATATATATATATATATATATATATATATATATATATATATATATATATATACATATATATAACAATCGTTCATAGAAAAATCCCTACAACGCGTGTCTACCTCGAGGCTTGACCCAAAAGGGTGTGTTGCTCCCTTTTGCTCTCGCCCCTTCTATATATTCGCTGAAAATGGCTGGGCAGTCAACTTGGCAAGGCTTTTATATGTGCAACCCCCCCACCCCTCCCCCACACACAGGTAGGTACTATATATAATATAAGTGTGTCATTAACCGTCTCATACAGTCGAGACGTGAGAAAAAATTCAATAGATATTCAATAATATTGATTGACTTTTACAAACAGATTTAAAGAGAAATTCAACAATTGATAATCGGAATGGAAAAATTTGAAGATATTTTTCCGATGAATTAGAAATTTTATGAAATGCGAAATACGAAATTTTATGAACACGTAAGAATATTCTCTATCAATAGAAAAATTCTAGGGCAATTATTTGTACAAGTTAAAAAAATTTGAAGATATTTTTCCGATGAATTAGAAATTTTATGAAATGCGAAATACGAAATTTTATGAACACGTAAGAATATTCTCTATCAATAGAAAAATTTTAGGGCAATTATTTGTACAAGTTAAAAAAATTTGAAGATATTTTTCCGATGAATTAGAAATTTTATGAAATACGAAATTTTATGAATACGTAAGAATATTCTCTATCAATAGAAAAATTTTAGGGCAAGCAATTTCGAGTGAGTTATCGTTTAGATCTAACGCGTGTATGCCTAATATAGAAACAACTGAGTCAATTCACACAGAAATCGTCTAGTTTATTTTAATTGATCAGAAGTTAAATTTTCATTAATTAATTTATTTTTAAATTCAAAGCAATCATCGTAATTATTCATTTGTTCTGTTTATTGAACATTTTTTTGTATAAGTAGCAATTTCATCAAATCGCCAATATATTATTTAAAATTTTTCTACTTTATACAAAAAAATGTTCAATATATATATATATATATATATATATAAAAGAAAAAAGAAAAAAAAAGGAAAAAGAAATTGTTGCGCTGGTACATTTTCAAATATAATATCCGAGACTGCCAGGTTTGCGTCAGAGGGACAAGTCTCGGATTTGTGTTTGCCTCGGTTGGATCAGCAACTAAACAGCAGCAGCCCGTGTGCAGTTCCGAAAATACACAAGGGTCGGTATTATGCGTTCTCCTGGAAATGTTGGAAAGATAAGGGGGAGGACGTATGTTATACGTCTTTGTACACACGCAGATATATATATATATATATATATATATATATATATATATATATATATATTTATATTGCGTAGTATGAATACAGACTACAAGGCGTAGAGTATTACATACGCGTGAAGGGACAAGAGCATCGAGCCCTTTGTGGTGCATATAGAGCGGTGTGACGCCTTCTGCCCACGTGCTGCGCTCACATTAACATGAGCAAAAAATTCACATCCAGTCGATATTTTATAAACTTGCGAAAAATCAAATTTTCTAATTGATCGAATAGACCGCGACATCGAATAGAGAATATTTTAATGCAAAACAGATATGGCTATTTATATTCGGCCATGATTTAGTAATAATAATAATAATAATAATAATAATAAATTCATCATAATGAATGTTTTTCTGTAAAAAATGCCATAATTGGTTTATTCGAAACATCGTATTTCGCCTACGCTGAGTGAAATAAACATGCAGATTATACATGTGTATATATATATATATATATATATATATATATATATATATATATATATATATATATATATATATATATATGTCTACTATGTTAAATTAAATGCATGGATGCACGAACGAACGTTTCGCAAGAAGACGCGTCGTTGACCGGTAATTTTAACGAGACCTGAGCATAATTCAAGATTAACGAATGCGTGTCTGGTGATACTTTTCTCGCCTCATGTACTCAGCGAGAGAAAGACAGACGGAGAGAGAGAGAGGAAGGTCGAGCTGATCTGAGATAAATTGCAATTTAGTCATACTTGAAATAGATGTAACAGTTAAAAAAAAAAAATTATTATCATTAAATTTTCATGAAGATTCATTCATTTCAACTTTAAATAATTGAATAAAAAATCCAAAGTATTCCGACTCTCATGATACAAATATAAAGTGGTTTGGCCCCATTCAACTTTGAATACATGAATTAAAAAAATTGACGAATGCAATCTCATAACGAATACATTAAAATAAAAAAATGTGCAAGACTCGTCTGACCTTATCAGTTTTAGAAAATAACTGGTCCATAATTCTAGTGTTGATGATTATTCTGAGAATGGCCATGATAAATAAATTTATATATATATCAGCCGGGGGTATATAACAAAGTATAGAAAAAATATGTGAGTATGATTGTCTGATATAAATATGAATAAATAAATAATAATGACTCTCATGATACAAATATAAAGTGGTTTGGCCCCATACAACTTTGAATACATTAAAATACAAAAATGTGCAAGACTCGTCTGACCTTATCAGTTTTAGAAAATAACTGGTCCATGATTCTAGTGTTGATGATTATTCTGAGAATGGCGATGATAAATAAATTTATATATATATCAGCCGGGGGTATATAATAAAGTGTAGAAAAAATATATGAGTATGATTGTCTGATACAAATACGAATAAATAAATAATAATAAATAAATGAATCAATTAAATTTGAGATTTGCCATTAGATTTGGATTATGAGGATTAAAAAAAGGTAATTAACTTTTTTTTTAACTTAAAAAATTGACAAATTCAAGCTGGCAGTGAATAAACTGAAATAAATCATTTGCATTTGGTTATCTGACCTTATCAGCTTCATAAAGCTACTGTTCCTTTATTCAAGTTACGATGCTTCTTCTGGGAATGACCATGATAAATATAATACTTATCAGCTTTAGCATTGAATAGATTGCAGAAAAAAAAAAACGTTATCGCACATGCCAACGAAAAACGCAGAGTTGCACTACATATAAAGCAGAGGGAAAGTGATAAATGATGAAAAAAAAAAAAGACAGAAAAAATGCTGCTCATTGATAGTAAAACAAAGGCATGAGATACACATTATTGATGCGAGTTGGAATTTACGCCCGGTTGAAACTCTTCTGTTAGAGTAAAATAACGGTCACATGACCTTAAAAAAAAATGGAACCGATTTCATCAAAATCAACAAGACGAATTTTTCAAACAGCCGAGATGAAAAATGACGAAAATAAATTGGCGATAAAGTAATTATCGTAATTTTCCAACTAAATAAATAGTTTGTCATTATACGGTCAATCTTTATCACAAATCATGAACATTTTTTTGTTGTTGATCGTACATACATAAAAAAAAAAAAAAAAATGGCTGAATAATAAACGGCGAGGATACGCGACTCTGGCAATCACCGATGAGTATTGGACAAGGTCGGTACTAGGATCGGTGACCGCTCTTACAATTAATTTACTCTATCACGTGCTCATCGAATCGGTTAACTAAAAGGTAATTTTTCCAGAGTCCGATGACTTCGTTCAGGAACACACCAAACTCTATATAGAAAAAGCCGACTGTCGATCGGCATAGATTTTCCGTCTTTTTGCTGCGGACGGAATTCCAAGGAGATTAAAATAAATTCACAAAGTTTATCATGGAAAAAGCTCAAAAAAGTAATGAAGAAAAAAAAAACCAAATGGCAAAATTATAAAATGCAACTAAACGGGATATCTGTAATTCTCATTTTTCCATTTTCTCCGTGTTATAGTTAAAATCGTTTTTTTTTTCAAGTCCATCTTGTAGAAAGAAAAAAAAAATTATCCCGTAGCTGTATCGCGAGTATTATAACGAGCGTGCAATTAATTAACAACCTGGCGCACGAGGGCTACGTGATATTACGAGAGCTCCCACACTAAAGTTTCATGTTATATGCCACCTCGTCGAGACGTTTCGAAGCTGAGCTTTTATAATAATTCCCCCGTTGAGCCCCGTTGAGCCTCGTCGACCCCTCTCTCTCTCTCGCTCTCTTTCTCTTTCTCTCCCTTCTACTCTCTCACTCCGTTTTTCTCGGCACGCATGCACCTGGCTGTAACATTATTTATATTGTAGCTTGTTAGGAGACGAAGATATATATATATATATATATATATATATATATATATATATATATATAAAAGTGCAGCGATGAAGGACGAAGAACTATACACGAGAGGGTGGTCAGGCATAAGCAACGAGCAATGAGAGGGGGAAGAAGAAGGACGAGACGACGATGGAAAAAAGGAGAGGGTCTACATTCCTGAGGTTTGGTCCGAGAGCCCAACCTCTTCTCCACCGTCTCGTCTTTTTCTATAACTCTCTCATCCTCTCTCTCTCTCGCTCTCTCTCGTTCCTCTTCTCACGTCGTTTCCTCGTACAGATCCTGAGGATGCTAGAACGCATCGAGCGTGCATTTTTTTTAATTTAGTTTTTTTTTCTCAACTCGACCCTTGATGCTTACAGTATATTCTATATATATATATATATATATATATATATATATATGTGTGTGTGTGTGTGTGTGTGTGTGTGTGTGTGTGTGTGTGTGTGTGTGTGGATTTGTAGTGACGTATAGGGTGAAACTGTAGTGGGATTCGTGAGGCCCAACGCCTCGGTAACCACG
The DNA here is from genome assembly GCA_963669185.1 of Dyspetes luteomarginatus. Taxonomy (NCBI): domain Eukaryota; kingdom Metazoa; phylum Arthropoda; class Insecta; order Hymenoptera; family Ichneumonidae; genus Dyspetes; species Dyspetes luteomarginatus. Next base: position 18,276,476 of record OY769905.1, on the reverse strand, counting down.
ATAGACGCTTACGAGTCTCTATTTTCTCTTTTTCTCGTTATTTACTATATTTATGTACCATCAATGCACATTGGTACTCGTTCGGCGAATCGAGAGAATGATAAGAGACGAAGAGTGCATTATTTAAATTGAAATTCCATTTCAAAGCAATGAACGAAAGATTATTTATTGCACTTAGTCCGTATGTTTCATCGATGTTTATGATATTGAAAAATACTACATGGCTCTGATGAGTTAATTTAAATTCTCATAGATTTAAATTTTATTCGTATAAAAAATAAACTTTGACGAGAATTAGGGTGAATAATATATCGAGATAATTGAATGATGATTGATTGTATTGAATGAGAATCGATTGAAAAAGTTTCGAAATATCTGATTATTATTTAATAACAGAAATTTCGTGGAGGAATGAAATTTTTAAATGCTCAATATTTTTATATTGAAATTTACAAGAGCAATTGAGAATTCCGAGAGAGATGATCTTTGTGTTTGATTTTCTTTCTCGTTCTCAATTCCTTCAGTCACACACTTCGAGACGATCCAGCTGTACCAATGTACACAACATGCTATGAATAGAAAATTTATATAGGGTCTTTGCGTGCATATAGTAAGAGCAGAGAGCATTTTTATTCCAAATATTTTATTTCTCCCTGCATGTATGGCGCTAAATATACGGGCTTGATTTATGATTTTTTCGATCAATAGTCAGATTGGATGAAAGCAAATATACGTGCTTATTATTATTATTATTGTCAATTATTATTTATATTTTGCACAATTGTATGATAACAATAGTACGATTAAGAGTATTATAGTGATATTTTTATAATGGAGAAAACTTTTTTTCGTCTATACAAATAATTTGGTTAAATGAAAAAAATTAATTGATCAAATATAAAATATTGTTTACACTGTCGGTGATTAAACAATCTCAAAGTAAACAACAACAGTGACGTTTGTATATCGATCTTAACGAGTACACAACCGCGATGTTTACCCTTCAAATAAAACTGCGAATGCTTGTTTGTCGCATTTGCCGAAAAAAAAAGAAAATGGTTTGTCGACCGATCATTGTTAGAAAAAAAATAAACAAAAAATGAGACTTACCATAGCTGGTGGCAATACTGCAAAACATGCAAGCAGCCAAGAAACTTTGAAATCTCCCAAATGCCATCCTAAGACTAAGGAATCACGTTTGACCCGCACATTTCGTTCTCAAAACTTTCGTTGCTTTCGTCGTCGTCGTCGTTCACTATGCACTGTACCATATATCACTAATCCCGTGTTTGTCATAACCTCGACAATCACCAAAAATTCGTAGACGCGACGACAAAACGGAGGCGCGATAACGACGAGATGAAAAAACCCACGCGCGCCTCACGTATCGGTCCTTCTTACACGGGGACGGACCAAGCGTCAACACTCCATGCCATGCTCAAACGGACTGAAACAGACTAAAGACTAAAGATGCCGACGCACCAGGGGATGCGAAACGACTGGGCGTCGAGCTTTATGTTCTGACCACACTGAAACGAGGGCGCTTGCGCATGCGCCAAAATGTGCTAAGCGCGCGCGCGCGCGTATAATTTGAATCTTGATTCGAGATTACACGAGCGAGAGGTAGCTAAAAATTGTCCTAACAAGACTATGTACATCTTTGAGCAGAGAACTTTTTATGCACATCGAACATCTGCAGTTGTAAGAAAATGGAATTATAACAATAATAATTCACAACGAAGAGGATAAAAAGCGATAATATTGATGTTAATAAAGCCCGCCGAACATACCATGGCGCATGCGCACATCAACGTAATTTGAAAATGTGGAAAGAGCGCGAAAATTTAAATGAGGGTAATTTTTGGTCTCAAATAAGTTTTACATTTGTGCCTTGACTTCTCAGTTGCTCAAAAGCTATAGCAAACGTCAGTTCAGCATTTTCCAGCTGGAAGCGAATTTATGAAATTGCCCTTAATAGAACTTTGCCGTATACTTTAAACATGTTTTTAATTACTCGACGTCGAGACATACAGCCGTCTATTTTGATATTCGGAGTTGTAGGATCAAGACGGTGGGAAAATGGTGTAGATAAGTCTTTTATTTTCATATATAATATTGTTTTTAAAATACATCGAAACATGCGATTATATATATATATTTATATACATATATATATATATATATTTTTGTTAATCGCAATACGTATTTTCGTCTCCAATGTTTTTTGCAATAAAAAAATGTAGTGCAAATGCAGACTTGTAATTTTGTTTAGTGATATAAGATCGTCATATCACTCCTCATTACGATAGTAGTTTATTATAGTTATTACCATGTAAATGCTGCGCTATAATAAATGGATTTTTTTTTCGTTTCTTGCGAATGAGATGCATAATAATATAGAGTCTGCCTTATGTTAGGGGACAATAAAATTATTACTAAAAAAAAACAATAATAATAACGATATACTCTAAAAAATCCCTTAAGAATGAGTGTGATCGCGATAATGGACATAGCCGAATACTGAATCAGTGATAATGGCGCACTCGGACTTTCAAATATATTAAATCTTATTAATATATTATCATTATTATTATTATTGTTATTGTTGTTATCTCTTCAACTGTTTTGAACATCGAACATTCTGACATCACGTTGATTATTAATTTATTATAAACTCTACATACAGCCGCTCAAACGCACGGCTTTTACACTTCGTAGGACATTTAAATCGCGACAGATTTTTTTTCATTTTTTTATTTTACTATTATGTCTTCGTAATATGTGTTTATCAAAATCACGCGAGGATACTTTACAATGCGACTCCCTCGGACGATTTTTTTTCCATCGATTAAGCGTATTCCAGCTGGCGGCGTTTCTATTATATATATATATATAATATTATATATATATATATATATATATATATATATATATATATATATATATATATGTATATATAGTATAGTATATATATATAATATTAATAGTATATATATATATATATATATATATATATAATAGTAATATTATAGTATATATATTATATATAATTGTGCATTCTCCAATTTGAATCAAAGCTAGCAAAAACTAGAAACGGTGCTCACTGGAAAACGCTTGATTCGTTATAATTTATATGCATATATGAATAGCGATGTGAAAATTCGAAACACAAAAATCATATTTAAATTACATTGATAAATAACATCTTGGACACTGAACACAGTGAAAATTTGAGAGAAAAATAAAATAAAAATGTGTAACTGAAACGCGGTGCTATAACTCATACCTTCTCGATTTTCTTTTCAATCTAATTAATTAAATCTCCAATAATTCGAACGTATAATTACTATATAGTGTGTGTTCGAAATTTGAAAGAAACAAAAAAAAATTATTATAATAAATCTTCAGTAATTGCAACATATCATTGCTATATAGTGTGTGTTCGAAATTTGAAAGAAACAAAAAAAATTATTATAATAAATCTTTAGTAATTGCAACATATAATTACTATATAGTGTGTGTTCGAAATTTAAAAGAAACAAAAAAAAATTATTATAATAAATCTTCAGTAATTGCAACATATCATTACTATATAGTTTTTATTCGAATGAACATATCAATTATGAGAGGCGCAAGCAATCGCAGTGTCAAGATTGGACTCAAATATTTTTGGCACCGCATTTCGAATTGTTTCGCACGCATTCCAAGTATTTAAATCACTATGAAAAGACATCACACACGCCATAATTGAAATATTCAAAAATAGGCAATTATAATGACGAACAAATCGACTTTTGTGGTTCATTTTCATTTTTTTTTTTCAAGCTCACTTATTTCGTCGTGGTTTTCAGTTCCAGTCATACAATTTAACAGTCCCTACAATTTTTTTTCATGCACTACTTGTTTACCATCGTGAGCAACTTGTAACGAGAATCATATTAATGCTCGATTTTTTTTTATTTATTTTTTTATGATTTTTGATACAAAGAATTTGCAATCTTTTTGCCTGTTCTCGGTATATTTACGTGAAAGAAATTTCGATATGTCGATAAATGAGCATTGGTATCGATTTTTTTTTGCATGAAGCAGTTATTTCAAATTGCCAATCATTTTTTTTTTTTTTTTTCAAGCGCGAAGTAGGACGATAAATTGATCGTCGAATAAATTAAGTATTTTTTTTGTTTATCAAATAGAATTATGTCTGGTTTAATGACCAGAGCGTACGGAAAATATACTATATCTGTGAATTACAAATGAATTTTTTTCTATGTCACAAATTAATTAACGACAAACGCAGCTTATGTATTATTGACGTCATGGAATTGCGAAAATAAATAGTTTTTACGTTCTAAAAAGATGTACGACAATTATTTTGGAGTCAAGTCAGTGTTGAATTAAAAAAAAAATTGTGAAAAATTGGTAAACAATTTTTCTATATCCCCTTTATTAATAACTTTTTCAAATTATTATTGTTAAAAATTAACATTATTAGCATCTTCAATATGGTTGATATTTTACAATTTTTTTCCAATTCAAGACAAGATTTGTAAGATTTTTGTCAAATTGAGAATCAAAAATTTATGAAAAAATTCTCTAGTTTTGATCAAAAATCCAAGAAAGAGTTTTTGGATGTTATTTTTTCAAAGTTTGAACCCTGACGTTTGGTGAATGGCAAGTTATCCATAGCTTTTGTTTGTTTCGTAATCGAATCATTATTTCAAAATAAAAATTCTTAGAAAAACAATTCGATTGCTAAATTCAATGATTTATTTTTCCTTAACAAATGAAATTAACGTTTAAGCGGTCTCGGCGGTGAAGCTGAGCAGATTTCCGACACAAATAGCTGTATTTATTATTAAAAATTTCCAATTAATATTGAAGATCTAAAAATTTAAACTGACAATTTAATGGAATGTATTTTTCATTTTGTTTTTCAAACTACAAAAGCTAAAATATATTGCAATCGAATGAACATTTTGGCTTGAACTTGAATATAATCATTTCCAAATCGACCTTTTCAGATACTTCTTTAAATCTAGAATGACATTCAAGCCCAGGATGAATAATCTCAAACGACTTTTTGAAAAGATGAAAAATCTTTCTTTTTTTTTTGTTTTAATTTCGAAACTGATTTTACTCCAAAGTGATGGTAGTACCTCCTTAACAGAGTACGAGAATTAAAAAAAAAACCAAGAAAAACAAATATAAAAGTCTTTCCTTAAACGATTACGTCAACAAATCATAATTCATCCGAGGTATGCAGTTCCATTATCTCTACTCGATGTTGATCGGGAAAATGAAACTGTTTATCCAAATGATTGATTTAATTTCATGAGCTAACACACACAAACACACACACATTTCGAACGTATTTTGGTTCATGCATCGATTCATATTACATTTCACATGTTCGCCATTTCGATCAATACGTATTCAACGAATTGTATATTCTATATATTTTCGCTTTTTAATACGCAAATGGAGTAAGTCTGAATTTACGATTGCGACGAAATGCTTTTCTTGTGTACTGAATATACAGGATATATCGACAGTTCGTCTAATCATCATTATAAATTAATATAAATATATCGATTATTCGACTTATTCTGGCATAAAGAAATACCAAAATTGATGCACACATTCTGCACAATTAATCGTTGCACATCCATTCACTGATTTATCAGAAACTTTGGCATATATATATATATTTTTTTGGACCGCAGGTCATCTTAAGCTCGTATCGTGAAATCGAAGCTTTCATGTTCAACTGTGTGATGCGTGCAAAATAGACCCTCGAATCCTCACGATTGTAGATTTTTTTTTTTTTTTTTTTTTAATCGCGTAGAGCGTTTTCAACATTTGATACGCCATTCAGATTATATCGTACAGTGTATGAATATGAATATAAATAATATAGCTATTGTCGTTTTTTTTTTCTCTCCCCTTATTTCACTCTGGAAGATAAAGAAATGGAAGAAAAAAATGCTGTTGAACGTTTACACGCGAACGTCGAAGTTAATTATTTAAGATATTTGAAAAGAAAAAAAAACTTTTTCAAATCCGGTATAATACAATAATAGTTATAATACAATAATATCCTTCTCACGCACACTGGCATCCGGTATATTTACCATGTATGGTCCTGGCACATTCCTAAAGAGGCCAACGCATCTATAATACATGTTTTTACGATCGTTCTGTCGATTTTTTCCTACATATTCCTATAATATATAGTATAAATTACGAAAAAAAAAAAATCTCAGCCATCCCCAAATTCCCAATCATCAATTCGTTCATTTAGCGTCCCTTAATCCGATATTTGGCATAAATTTTGTTTCTTCCCACTTCTTTCAATCAGTAAAACTTTAGCTCGTATAAAACTGAAATTGTTCCTTTCGAGAATTTGCTACGGATTATCTATCGTGGTATTTACAATTGTGAAAATTCATACAAAAACGTTAGAATTCATTAGCATCACAGAGATTCGGTGGAAAATACAAACAAATTGAATTGACAAAATCGAGGATTTATCTCTCTCTCTCTCTCTCGCGCGCTTAATCGGCAAGTTACGGGGGAGAAATATACCGATAAATAAGATGACGAATTTCACATACTTAGTCGACAATTATTACATCCTAAAATCTAGTGATATGCGAAGCATTCGATACTCCTATATAAATAATACATATATATATATATATATATATATATATATATATATATACTATACATGTGTATATAATACGCGCGCGTCTCATTTCCGGTTATAGAAGTCTTGGTGGAAAAAAAACACGAATATTCATCTGATGAAAAACTTTTCCAGTACTGACGAAATTCTCTTCGGTTTTCTTTTTTCTTCTTTTCTTTTTCAACTCGTTTAATTTTTAACTTAAAAAAATGTTCGATGATTCTTTGGTGCAAGCTAACAGGATTTTTCAATATGATTACAGTGACTATTTAGCTATGGTACACTAGAGATTTTCAATTAATTTGTTGTTGAGATTCGAAAATTTATCCAAACGATCTACAATTGGATCGCTACATCTGGATTCCCCGTGTGCATCTTTTTCATTTATCGGAAAATTTATCAACACAATGGCTAGTTTTCTGTTTCTCTCATTAATCCAAAAGTCAAAAAAAGCTGCGATTTCCGATCACGATGTAATTCAATTCAATTTTAGAGAATGAAAAAAAGAAAAAAAAAACTACAGCGAAATTACAACTCGCTTGGATCAATCACAATTTTTATACAGTGCAAGATAAGAAATCAAGCATGCACACTGTAATACGTATTATTTACAATTCTCTAAGAAATTCTCGTTACTGCGTAACGAATCACCTCAACTTTCCTTTCTTTTTGTCTCTTGTCGCCTATTTTGAACGTTCAAAATTCCGACAAACATCATCTCTCATAAATTAATTCGAGAACATCAATAACTTACTTACAAATGGAAATAATAAGCTTAAAACAATAAATATTTAACGAAATAAAATTATTTATACAAATTGTTTTTGTCTCATTGAAAAAAGTTCACGATTTTTCGTTTCTTTTCATTCTTCTCTCGATAATACTATAGGTATAAAGAAGTTGGCAAAATGCATATGCTGTCGTATTAATCCGGGAGAGAGAGAGCTTATCGACAAGTCATCTCCGAGACTTTTCACAATTTACGTGGGGCATTTCGAGCCTTCGGTTTTCATTCACAGCTAATGACGTAATTTCTACTTTGGATATTACAAAATAAATTACATATTAATGCAAAGTCTCGTCTTGACTTGCCATGAAACGTAAATATATGATAAATGGTGAATTCCACAACAACTCGATCTACATCGTTCGTTTTTTCAAACATAAAAAAAAAAATTAAGAAATAAGAAGTGGATGCTAGTCCTCTGAATTGTAGTGTAATTAGCTAAATATTCGTGTAATCGAGAATGAATTCATTAAAATCATTCAATATAAAAATATTTAAAAAAATTAAATGTTTTTCAGAGTTGTGGGGATGATATAGAAAATTGTGGAATTTTTGCAGAATTAGACGTAGGTCGAGTTTGAATGTTTCACATGTACCATAAATTTCGTCGAATTATTCTATAAATTTAGGATAAATGCAATTGGAATGGTATAGCGCAAAAATATTCACAATTGGTTGTAAAACATAAAAAAACATTTTTAAATTATATTTTTTTTTCTTCTTTTTATGGAATGAGCTCGATGCGTATGGAGAGCTTACTCTGTGAGGAAACTCGCAAAAGTTAGTCGATAAATGAAATCGCAATGTCTCATTGATTTAGGCTAGATCGTAGTCTAATTTTCCTATGATTCAGATCGTTTATAAAGATCTCGCTGTATATTCGGAATAATAACGCACGACAGGCAGTACGAGAGAAAAATCGAGATATACCTAAAATTGCAAATAATTTAAATATCGCGTTGGTGTCTAATCTCATTATAATTCCGAATTTCTAATAAATAATCAATAGTCACCCGGCAGATTGAGATTTTTGCGCAGAGCGTCGATTCGAACGATCGCTCTTACGCATTAGAAAAAATCTCAAAAAATCCACTGGATAATAATACAAATCGACAAAATTATCGTATCGTTATTTATCTGGATGGAATTAAAGCCGGAGTGTTTCCTTTTTCTCGTGTTCTGACGAAACGATGTTTCGTTTTTTTTGCCTTTGTTTTCGCAGAGCTTCGCTCTTTACAAATCTCATTTCGATTATCGTGTATAATTTAAATAAATTTGTACGTTCGATTAATTTATGTATATATATATATATATATGGTCACTCAAAGATACGTCGTACGATCTCTTATCGATTTCGTCGCATTATCAAAAGAAACAAAAAAATCTTATCCCTCCTTCTTGTATTTCTCTAGAGCTTTCGAATACGAAAAACTCTCACGCTTACTTCAAATTCTTGGCTTGTACGTGAGCGTTACGTGAAAAGTTTGTACATCCATTTCCGTGCAATCCTGCGGTCCTATCGGCACATCCGCCGTGTGCTGCTCGACGATACAAACTTTACTGTCCTCCTCGTTGAGCACTTCCTCGCTATTTTTTAATATTTTCTCCACTGGTTGGTCCAACGATACTCTTTTTATTTTTACCGTCTCCAACGAGCGTGATTTGCACGAATCTGCACCACGACACTTTGCCCCATTTTCCTTATTACGTCGTGACGAGCTACGATGCAATCGTCCCTTTTCTCTCGATGCTGTACGTCGTAAACTCGGACGCTTCACAGATTCGGCACTTGCACTCAAACCAGCAGCTGCAAGAAATTTTGAACAAAAAAAAAAACAAAATCGTCATCCTCTTGTTCCTTCTGAAGAATAAATTTTGCTTTCGTGAGAGACAATGAGTTTCGAGATATTTTTACGAGAGCGCTTAAAATCTTCCAAGTCGATCATCGCATTTAAAAAAAAACGAGATTGCAATAATACGACCTCTATGATTTATATTCGAGGTTTGATTTGATCTAATAAGGATTAAAATTCTTTGGAAAAATATATGAAACGCTCTGGCCTGAGCGAAATTTTAACCATCGATTTTGAACTTTCTACACAAATAATAAATAAGCTAAAATAATGCTTGCTATTCGATTTAGCAAGAGACAAAAGTTGGGTCTAGATTGTGATATTTTTGTAACAATATAAACCTTTTTTTGAAAAATTATTAAAAAACTTCTAACCACTGATAAGTAATACATAGCGAAAAAATAAAACTTGAAATTTCGAATTTCGCACAAATTGTCCATGACTTTGTGTCCTTTTATTTACAAAGCTTCTTCATTGATAAAGTCAAAAGATTTATAAAAAATCTTTGTCGCAGCGAAAATAGATGAGAAAGCAATGAATAAATTTTATAATTTTTCAGATGACTTGAAATTTGAATATAAATATTTACTTACCAATATTACCGGAGGACGAACGATTTGATCCTCTGAGTATGTGCATAGCCGTTGGATCACTATCAGTCCCGGTCAATCGTTCCCCTACCGGCGTTAAGAACCACTCGGAACGCGTTCGCATTCGTGCAGTTTGTCTTTCGTGCACCTGAATATATAAAAAATCACGCGAATTACGCCAAATGAATTCACGAAAGGATCTCATCGTCATCGTTGAAATCTTTTTTTTTTCTTCAAAAAATAATGACGATAATTAAAAACGCTGGACGAGTAACGAGAAACAAAAAAAAAGGGTGTATTCATGTGCGAAAAGTGAATTTATTATATACACGGTGACGAGTATGAACCAACAAATGTGCCGTTGAAGCGAAAAAAAAAAAAAAAACAATTAATACCTGAAGTAAAAATCGCTACATTACTATTCAGATACATAATTTTACAAAAAAAAAAACAATTGTTACAAACTATCGTATAATCTAAATGCGAATGAGACTCAGACTGCTGTATTAATATATCGTATAGAAAAGTTTTATGATATTCTAGCCATGCAAGGATTATGTAATTTTTTGTTTAATGCATAAGTAATCGATAGTTTTAATATACAAAATTAACGTAACACTTAAATAAATAATCAGACACAACTCACATAGCATCAGTCGTAATTCAGATCGTATAATTTTTGCTCGCGAATTTTTCTTTCTGTATTTTCGTCAAATGCGAGATCGTGAATAATTTCATGTTTTTTTTTTTTTGGTTCTTTCTTCAATTTCCCGATTCGATCACGCAGGAATGAACGGAGGAATGGGAACGAAACGATCAAATTTTCTTGACGTAAACACGCAATGTAAAGCGCATTTGCGATAACAAAACAAAAAATATGAACATGTCTATATATATTGTGCATGTAACATGTCTATATATATATATATATATATATATATATATATATATATATATATATATATATATATATTTATAATACGAGGGCCAATATGACAGCCCCAAAATATCAGCTAAAAGAACACATGGCAACGCGAATAATGTACAATTCATGAGTATTCTTCATGAGGGAGAAACATGAAAATCGATATTGAAAACAATGTTATTAATAAATAATTAATTAATTAATTAATTAATTATGGTAACACGCAATCACTGAAGCAATGACAATAATTGCACCTATAATGAGACGATTGTTTTTTTTTCTTCTTCAAACCAGATACATAAAAAAAAGAAAAGATTCATTCTCCAACAACAGTGCAGACCTTCTTCCTCCCCCATTCAACATTCATTCATTTTCTAGCATTGAGCAACGTCAAAAAAAAAAAAAAAAAAAAAAAAAAAAAAAAAAAAAAAAAAAAAAAATGAACGATTAATCGTGGCAGTGGTCGAGCTAAAATCAACCCTCATTAGAGTCAATCTAATCGATCGATGAAAATAAATGCATACTAATGGGTGCAAACGAAAAAAAAAAAAAAAAAAAAAAAAATGTACACCAAGTGATCGTCTGTAATTTGACGAGAATGCGACGAACATGAATAATAAATAACGTGAAAGCGAATTATAGTTATAAAAAATTCATTTTTTTTTTTCATTTTTTTTAAGCCTCTCCCAAGCCTACCTGTGGCAGATAGCTGAGACTTTTGGTGCTTTCTGCATATCGATTGACGGCTCTGAGCTCGTCAAGCGTCATTGCGGCATGTCGGGAATGATGACTGCCGTTGCTCGACGAACGGCTCGAAGCCTGCACGAGAACATTAACAGGATTAAATTAATTATCAATGCAATCAAACGTAATCAATGTAAATACGAGACAATTTATATTGGAAAATTTTGTCCAAATTCACTTTTGCATACCTGAAACAATCCATTCTCCTCGAGGCTAACCGAGAGTCGCGTGTAACTCTCGAGCAGCGTATTTTCCGGTATCATGCCCAATGACGATGTGAGCTCAAGCGTTTCCGGTACGTGTATCAATGCCGGTGTCGATTGAGACTCGTCATGATGAGACATTGCTATTATGAAATATTGATTTTTTTTTGTTTTTTTTTTTTAATTCGTTCGTAAACGAGAGAGATTGGGAGAGAGACGGAAACTGACACTCAAAGAGAATCCCCAACACGTAAAATAAAATAACAATTTAAGCTTGTTTTGAAGACTTTTATGGTAGCATGGCCCCTTAATAATACTCGTGCCCGGTTTCATCAAGCATTTTTGGCTATTTACCGTTTGGATCGCTCTGTTTACTAAAACCCTTAATTTATGTACTATTAAGCTCCTGTATTTTTTTATGAAGAAACGATTTTACGAAGAAGGAAAGCGTAATTTGGTAATTCACTCCGGTTATGCATTAGAAAAAAAAAAAATGATGAGGTCTAGGGGTAATGGGCAAACGTGACGAATTTACTTACATTCCAGATTAAATTTGAGGCCCCACCTTTCACACTCGTATTGAAGCCACGTTTTTTCCGCCTCTAACGATAATTGTCCTGCAACAATAGGTAATTTTAATTTAACGCTATCGTGACGCAACAAAAGTTACATATGTATTATTCAATTACACGGAAATAAATTTATTTATTTTTTTAAAACTCACTCGAGACCAGAGTGTCGGGTGGATAGCGAAAACTGAATATCCAATCCTCCTCGACTTTCAATATCCTGCCGGTTATTCTCGCGTAAAATTCATAATTTTCACGTCCAAACAAATTTGATACGCCAAAGTTGTCGATCATGAATTTCATGACTCTCGTTGCGACCTAATATTAAAGAATTCGATCGATAACGCTTACAAAGAACGAATACGATGGACAATCAGAGATTTTAGTGTCGTATATCGTGGGGATATTCGATACAAGTATGTTTGTAGTAAAAGTGGGCTATATATATATATATAGCGCACTTTTAAGTATATATATATATATATATATATATATATATATATTATATAATACGTATATATATACGTATGTGGTATGTCGGCATCTCTCGAAAGTCTGACGTGCATGCAACTGATGACTTAAATGGGTGTTAAGATTACGATTGCACGTCGCAAGGAACTGTTATTGAGCTTAGTTGTCATGCAATTGGAAGACAACGTCTCATTCACAGAGGGGGAAGACGAGGAATTAAGGGGGAGAGGGAGGGTGGACTGTATCGAATTACACATGCCATTGACATTCCTTCGAGCTGTTCAAAAATGCGTAGAATTGTAGATACGCGCAATTTTGGATAAAGGAATTGGTCACAATGTAATGATGAACCAATTAATTTGGCCAATTTGAAAATATTAAAAAAAAAAAAAAAAAAGGATTTTATTGGGTATTTTTTTTTTCAATTCCACAACAATTTCACTTTCTTTTTTTTCTGGTCTTTTTTTGAAAAATTTCACATACGAATATCACAGTAATGCATAAAAACATGTAATCAGACAGTTAAATTCGTTCAATTGAATTTCAGCAATCATAGCAATACATTAAACGCAATTGTTAGTATATTAGACTTACTGAGACCTCCGCCTGATGGTGAAAGTAGCCAAACACAAAGTTTGAGAAAACAAATGATCATGAAAAATAGCACACCGATTGAGAAAAAAAAAATGCTCGTGCACAAAATCAGTTTTTACTTAAAAATTTGAAAAATTTGTAATATTTTAATATACAGGCATTCCAGAATAATTAAAAGTGAACAATCTATTCTCGACTATGACTCTTCTATCGTTTCACCTACGTCATAAACTTTGTGATTTAAAACGATTTATTTCGCTTTTGGAATTTTTGGAAAATACTATAATTTTTTTTTCTTGTTTACTATTCTAGAGATTTGTTATTTCGTTCGAGTGCTGATAAATAATTTATGTACAATATTAAAAATAAATTTGCTGGATAGTTCGAATGTTTTCGGTATCCGTAAGCACAAAATAAAAGTCAAAGCCACTCGACTTTATATTACTGACGTTAACTACGTTTAAATAAAAGTGGCGAACGATGAGGCTCACCTTGAATCTCAGTACATCTTCCATTTTGGCGGTTTTTCCATCGCTAACGCAACTTTGAAAAAACGACGGCGCGACAGATACACCGAGAGCCTCGCTCGACATTCCCGTTCGAGCTCTTTCGCTATTCACAGCAACGACTCTGAATGTTCCAAAGAGCAATACCAACAAACGTTGTGTATAAACTGGTAGAGATGTGATTAATCTAAAAAAAAAAATTATGTATTCAATAATATTCGGTGAAAAAAAAATGGCATTTACGTTATTAAATATAAAAATGATTATTCAGCAACAGTAACGATTATATAAATCGATAAATTTTGAAGATGTAAAATGTAAAAAATAAAAATGTATTGTCGCCTAATCCTTATGAATTTTATTAATTTTTATTGCTCTTTATTTTCAGCAACTTTCAAGTTTTTTTTGACAAATTAGGAATGAACTTCCGCTAAATTGAATTTTGAAAAAAAAATCCACTTTTGTTAGATGTGATATGGAAAAAAGCTTTGACGAAAACGTACTTATGAATCTGGTCCCTCTGTTGTTCCATACTATCCAATCTGATGACTGTGAACAGTTGCTGTTCACCCTCCCTTCCAAATACTCCACCCGGTATTTTACGTAGAAATTTTTTTAGCACACTGGCTATCGTATAAACGCTAAAATTGTCCATATTGACTAAACGTCCAGTTTGAAGAAAGTGTATGAGTTTTTTCATGTTTCCCTGATGCCCGGGTGCTCTGAAAACGTCCTTTCTCAATGGAGCTTCCTTGTTGAGTTTCAAAATGAGAACCTACAAAATTGAACACCAAAAAGGTTTATCAAACATTTACAAGAAACAATAAACATGAAAATTATCCGAAAAATTGTTATGGAAACTGATAACAAAAAATTATAATTAATTTGATTAGAATTATTGTGATTTAATTATAATCATTATGATAAGTACTTATCTCTTTTTACAATATAATTGACGAATTTAACGAAATTTGAAAAAAAAATGTTTATTTACAAATTTCAAAAAGCCCTATTTTCTAAATATGAAGTTGTATTCAAATTTTATCATAATAATAATGATATTAAAAATTCACTAATCTCATTTTTCTAATATATTATTAATTGGATAAATTTGAAAGAAATATTGATTGAAAACTTTCAAAAATAAAAAATTTCCCATCTTACCAATAAAGGACCAGGTATATCATTCTTGCATACTTCATCCAATGGTACACCAAATTTGACTCTGTAAAAAAAAGAAGAAAATGAAAATGAAAAAAAAAAAGGTAAAAAACTAATTGTTGAAAATTAATTTGGTTAAAAAATTCAAAATTTTATTAAACTGACTTTTCCAAACGTCTTGGATACGGTGGTACAGACGATGGATGACCGCAGCTTGTAACAACATTTCCAAGGGTTGCTGCCCGACGATGCATTCTCTCTGTCCAGCTGCTCATCATATAATTTTTTTGGAAAATCCTTGATGAAGGAAAAATTCGTTCTGGATGCTCGATCAAACAGTACCCGCACGTAAAAAAGAAAAAACAAATTTTCCTCTCCACTAATGTCGTGTGTGAGTTTCGGCAGAGTTGGTAAATTTTTTTGTGATGACAATTTTATTTGGTTTCCCTACGAATTAATTTCTAATTCGAGCTGTGTATGGTGATGAAGAAATTTAGTGAATTTATGAGAATGGTCGTGATTGCACTATTGTCAGACGTGAATGACGATAAATTTGTAGACGTGACAGTTCGTGGCATCTCGAAGCCTCCAAGACACGAGAAAGCTTATAATCGCGCGACGAGAGCAAATTTAATACGATCATAACCTATGGTTGGTACACGAATGTTTTCGAAAAAACACAACGGACGACTTCATAATTTATAATGTTTGTTTACGGAGGGCTTTTCAATCCGTTTGTGTTGCACGAGAAGACACCGCGACGACATTCGTGTCACGTTTTAGATCGATCTTGTTGGTTCACAATCGACGACCGCCCGCATCTCTCTCTCTCTCTCTCTCTCTCTCACACACTCACTCACTCGTGTCACTATCGCTCTCGTCGTACGCGAGACGCGGAACGCTATTAAAACGCTTCACGAAAAATTTGCGGCTGATCTAGCAGCGACGAATATATACAGTACACCTACGACTCCTCGCGCTACTTCGATCACAAACCCACAACCGCACCTCCAAACACTTTGGTTATCACACTTCATTTCCAACGTAAAAAATCAATATGGCCACGCGAGGAGAGATGCGACTGCTATATGCGGGCGGTGGTAGGAAAGTGCTGCCACACTGACGAACCATCGCGCGGAAAACTCGTGTACTACAATTTACGGGTAATTGGCCCTGCAGGACACTTTTGGAACCATTTTCACGTAAACTTTTTGAAAAATATATTTTTCATTATTATCAATATCATGAATGTTTATTAATGGCAATTTATCATTTTTTGTATTTTCATTTTACGTTATGCAGAAACATGTCTTTTTATATCCTAACATCATATTTTTCGTTATTTAGAGGAATTTATTAAGAAGAAATTTTAAATAGATCCTATATTGCCTTACTGGGATGGCTTTTTTTAAATAAATATTTCATGATATGTTTGTAAAGCCTTTTTGGATGTAGAACCCAATTTTATCATGATCGTCTTAAAAAAAGGTGCAACATATTGAAATAAGTATCTTAACTCTGATTAACCCGCCGAAAAATAATATACTTTTACCTTTCGCGGTCGTTGTTAATAAACTTAAAAATTGGCAAAACGTGACTGAAATTTGCATTCAAATGTTTTAATCAAGGAATCTGACATTGGCTGCAAAACAATTTCCGATAATTCACACGTTTACGTTTTACAAAAGAAAAACAACTTTTTCGGTCCACCAGCGTAAATTATGATAGTTTGAAAAAATGTAGAGTTTCTCCATCGGACCACAAGGTCTCGATGTATCCACCATTTATTTTAAATAAAAGCTGCATAAGCAGGCGGAAATATAATTGACGGTATGTCCTGTTGCGAGGGTACTTCTGGCGGTCTCGAAAGATATCCTGGCACAGGCTGTTGTGGTTAGTAATTTAGTCGAAATTTTAGTGTGAAATGCCAATTTTCCGATTGTCTTTTTTAAAAAATTGAAATTACGAGATATAAAGTTCAATTACAAATTTTTTAATCACAAGTTTACATGGATAAATTTCTTTTTCTTTAAACAAAGAAACAAAACTATCGTGTCTGACTAATTTACAATTTAAAAAACACCAATGGTTTTTTTTTTTTCACGTTTCATTAGACAATTGTTTAACTTTCTCTATGAAATGGAAAATTTTCATTTTTGTTTCTCTCTAAAATTTCGTGTTTATATTTTCGAGTGAACGGAAATAACTGAAGATTTTTTTTCAGGAACAAGTTGCGGAGCTGGAAGAACCGGATGTCTGGCTTCGGAGCCACGAATTCGTTCGTGCTTGTGTCAGGAGAACGTGGGATGTCTCGATCGTGCTGATTGCGGTGGATTTCATCCTCGTGGTACAGCAGCAACCGGAGCTTGTCCTGGGCCGTGTCAGTGCGCCGAGGAGGAAGCTTGGAATCGTAACGTACCACCAAAGCCAAATTGCGAATGGTTGTCGAATTTCAGTGAATTGAGAAGACAGTGGAGCGATCACGGTCGTCAGAGTAATTGTAAATGTTGCAATTGTAAGCCATGGTAAGTTGTTTCGTCGCTCGAGTATACATTCGCGTCGATTTGGCCCGGAATTTGTTTTTTTTTTCTCTCGGAAGAAAACCTTCAAAATGTTCGCAGTAGAACAGCAGCACCATGCAAGCCGTGTCTTCCTGTCACTCCTAGATGTTCAAAGCCCATGATATCATTTAACATTTGTCAGGTAAAATAATAATCATAATAAACTACATATCAGATAATCTAAATCCTACAATCACACTCTAATCTTACCATTTCCAATTCCGAAGACTTTTACATTGATATATTTTGCTGTTTTGTCGTTCATGAGTTATCTCTCCGCCATATTGAATTTCGATACTTTGAATTCGAGGTTATGAAATAATAATCAATGCTATAATATTGTCAAGAACAACAATAATAATAGTAATAATAATAATAATATTAAGCAGGAGTGTTGCAACGAGCGTCTATCCGGTGGAGCTTGCGGTAAATTTGCACTCAGATCCTTTTCCCCGACTTCTCGTAAACGAGACTGCAGTCCTGTGTCAGCTATGCAGTCATCCGGTGGTTGTTCACCTCCCAGCTGCAATCGTACCCCTCCAGCCTCTTGCTGTTCACCGAATGTCTGCAGCGTTGAGCCATTGCCCTGCGACTCTCCGAGTGAATGCTCATTGCCCCCCTGTCGGCCACCGAGCAGTTGTCAGCCTTGTTCACCATCGCCCAGACCCATTTTAAAAAAGC
This sequence comes from Dyspetes luteomarginatus, assembly GCA_963669185.1. Classification (NCBI taxonomy): domain Eukaryota; kingdom Metazoa; phylum Arthropoda; class Insecta; order Hymenoptera; family Ichneumonidae; genus Dyspetes; species Dyspetes luteomarginatus. Next base: position 18,258,143 of record OY769905.1, on the reverse strand, counting down.
GTAGCTGCTGTCAATGCATCACAGGCCTTTGCATGTGCCAGCCTATGCCCCGAAATTGCAACTGTCCACCGCCAGTTCAGGTGGACGCACGTGCCGAGAATGAATGCTCGTGCGAGTGTCCTTCGTCACCAGAGTGCGCTTGTCCACCGAGCGAGCGAAGATTTCCCAGGAGCAAGGTCAAGTGTCCAAATGCCCGTATGTGCTGTCCAACCCCGAGACCACAGCCAGGACCAAAATGTTGTTGCACAAAATGTCAGCCATGTTTACCTCCACCTTGCGATCCTTGCACTTCGAGCAAATGTCAAACTGCCGTACCAAAGGTTAAACCTTGCTGCGGCGATTCGCCGTGCGACGAGAGAGCCCCCTGTCGACCACAATCACCGAAAATAACCTCACCCTGTCGTCCAATACCACCATGCTCCGACTGCCGAAAAATGTCACCACCTTGTCGTCCCTCGTCACCGAATGCCAACTCACGTCGAAGAGCCCAACAGATACGCCCTCTGAATCGGCCACGATCACCGAATTTCTGGCGTCCACCGACTTCCGGAACGATGAGATCAGGTCAGTTTTTGGTATTGGCTCGGTTATAGCCATTTTCGTCTACATAATTTGTCTCGATCATCATCATCATCATTATCAGTTGATCTGAGGTTGAGGTTTAGGTGGGGAGAATACAAACAATTAATGATAAAATATCTATAAAAGCATGCATAATTGTAACTTTTTTGATTTTTATGCACTTTTGAACTTAAAGTTGGCCAAAATCATTAGCTATTTTTGTGCTAACTGCAGGACAATATAACTGAATTCCTGGGAGAACATTCCTAGCGTTGCCTAAAATATGGCCCCCCGTTAAGACTTATTGTTAAGGCCCTAATTGGATCCGCCCCGAATATATCCAATGTCGTGCCTTTTGCCACTTGTATAAACCCAAACGACAAGAAAACCTTTATTATAAATTAATCAGAATTTCAAATCGACCTTATACGATTGACTGCGAGCTCAAGATCAAACTTCTGACTGAAAATTGCAGCGTTAACGAACGTGGACGTTACGCTCGAAATTTTCCACCCATTTTCGCTCATAATATAACCAGTCTGGAACTTCATTATTGCCATTTCACGCCAGCAATTGCATATTTTATTTAAGAAACTATTTTTTTTTGTATTATTCAAATCTATGCTCTTTCGGGTTTTTACGACTCTTCTCCGCTCTTCCTAATACTTCAATACTGTTTACCATTTCCTGTAAGCTCCACCTCCCCTAGTCACACTGGCATAGCCGGTTTTTGGGCCTTATTACTGTATCGTTATCGCACGAGGGCATAAGGAATAATTACAGAAATCCTGTACTGATTACAGTTGGCTCATTCGATAAAATTTTAGTGTCCCTACAAGGAATCCAGCAGACTGAAAATATGACTTCTCCGTTCAGCGATTTGATGCGCCAGCCAGCGCGCGGCTATAAACGGTCACCGATCCAAATACTGAGCCCATCAATTGCTGCTTAACTTCGGTGACCGCCAGAGCCGCGCATCCACCGCGTACCGAACGCTGCCGGTTCTTATTCATCAAATTAGTCATTCATGATCCTGAAACTCTGCAAATGAAATTGATTATCTCTCTAGTCTATCATTTTCCAATAATTTGAAAATAAAATCGGCCAATTTTCTTTTACTATTATTATTATTTTTAACCAAACGCAATTCATACAATGGTTCTAAAATATTGTTTGTAAACTCCCCGAACCTTCCTCAACAGCAGTCCCTAGTTAGATCCCTCGTTTTTTCTTTGTGATAGACAAAAATGGCTAATGGTCGAGACAAGAACAACAAAAGACACAAACAACGACAACGATAATGAGTTTTATTTTCGCGATCAGACGGAGGCTACGGTGACGACGACGGAGAAGCAGATACGGGATACCGAGAGGCACAGTGCCACTGCGGCTCATCGGGCTCTCGGGGATGTGACGAGCTGTGTAATTATTGTTGTTCGCTCAATTGTGACAACGAGGAGGATGAAATTCCTGCGGAGCCTACGAGACAAGTCTATAGTGCACAGTGTGATTGTGGTCATTCTACAAATAATGAAGAAAATGGTTGTGCTGAAAATTGCGATTATTGTTGTTCGTTGAATTGTGACGATCAAGATTTTTCAAGCGAGCCTACTTGCATCGATAATTCCGGCCATTGTTGTTCACCTATTTGCGACACCAGTCGATCGAATTGCCTCGATAACAATGAAACCTCGACGAGATATGAAAGATCCGGTAGAATCGCAGCTGGGGGAACAAATGAGCGAAATAACTTTTGCGTCCAAACTTCGGAGAACGATTTAACGATCATCGCACCACAAAAGCCTCTAACATCCTCCAAAGAAACGAGCACCTTATCAACAAATTGCTTTATTCTCGAGCCAATTTGCGAAAGCGTTGATGGATGTTCAGACCCAAAATCAAATATTCGAGTAAACGACAATTTGATCTTCAGGACTCCGCAGGAAAGTGACGATTCGTATTGCGACTCGCAATCCCCGAAAGTCACGAAAATTCAACCCGCAGTGGCAGAAAGTCCAAGGTCCGCCTGCAAGCTGCTCCGTTCTTTGATCCTCGCCAGATCTCCCGCAAAATATTTTGAAAGATAGAACTGAAAACAAAAAGAAAAAAAAAAAAATTGAAAGATTGAATTTTGTCTTTTTTTTTTCTTTTGCTATCACACTTGATATTGCTTGCTTGTTGTGTTATCGAAGGTTTGTGACGGTGTGTGGTGCCTACAGTAGGTCGTCATGGCCATGGCCCGTTACCGTCTTCTCCATCGTGCTCATCATCCTCGTTATCCTCGATGACATCGACCAACTCACCGTGCACAAATCCCTTGTGCAATATTGCCATTGAGAAATCAAGTTTCCAAAAATCAGTCTCACATCTTGAAAACATCGGTCGTACGATTTTACTGCCTGGCGGTTCTGTTGCCCTCGTATCGTTCGTTCTGCTGATTCTCGTTGGTCTCACCTGGGCCTTCGGTGTTGCGCTCTATCATCGTTACAATTATGCCAAAAGAGTATGCAAACGATGATGAAAAAAAAAGAAAAAGAAAAGGAAAACGCTTCATTAAATTCCTTATAATTTCTTGTTATAGTTTTTTTTTTATCACATTTACTCTTTCAGTGGATGTCAATTCGTGCCGGTATGGATTACAGCATGTTTGTCGTCCCATTTGTCACGAAAGAATTAGGTAATCATTCACTAAAAGGGGGAGAAATATGTGATCCTCGAGCCTCGATAAAATCAACATTTCAATGGGGATGATAAAAATAATTTTGATAATTGTAATATCAAGAATTTGTAACTGTTTTATGTTTCTGGATGAAACATTTTATAATGTGGGTCAATCATCAAAGCCTCTGGGGTTCGAATGAAAATCATTTAAAGTCATTTTATAACAATTATTTTATAAATTAGCTATTTTCTGATAAAAAATTTATGCAGACAACATTGCCTGTGAGCACAAATATACACATTTCCAAATTTTCAGGATTTTGGAGATTATTATTAATTATCATGTAAATCTTCAGAAATAATGAGTTTGGATCTATTTGCAATTATTTTTAGAGGCTTTTCATTCGAATTTTATCACGCCGTGTGCAATATTTATCAATGGCCCTCCATGACGCTTCAGCAATCCAAAGAAATGACTATCTAAAAACGATAATTCAACAAACCCGGTAGAATATCATTACATAAATACAATGGTAAAATATTTCGTAATTTTTTATTTATTTTTGTGGGTTCACAGAACTGTTTTAATATCATATGGCCTGATTTTCAGGAATTATTGAAATTAGTAATTTTTCGAGTAGCTAGAGTAGCTTGAATGATCGAAAATTATGAGGATCATATATCTTTCCAAAAAGTAATAACTACATCGTCTCGCACTTTGTGCTTATTATTTTTTACAATCATATATATTAGTTGAAGTCTGAAGTTATTGACGACTTTTATTCTTTAATGCATCCGTAGAAATCTGCGTATTCCCGAGTCGAGTGATCAACAGCCTTGTCCATTTGAAATTTTCAAGTATCATCATTCTCGATGTCCCTCCTCGAATTCTTACCAATTGCCAGTTTGTCCAAATTTACTTTATCCAATTCCTCGCGTGTCACGTTTTTCATTCTTCGAGTTGCTCGAATATTCCTGGCAGCTTGGAAGAAACTCGAGATGTTCGTGTTTCGAAGATTCATTTTTTAACGACGATAATCAGGAATTTACTCGTGAATTTGTGGATGTTGCTGTCGGTGAGATTAACGTTGAGATTCCCATCAGCGCGGGATTCGCGACTCATTCGAAATCTCAGCCTAGTCTAACGAGATGCGAATGCACATTGGAACATTCAAATAGCATCGAGTGTGTTGCGAGTTCCGAAATGAAGATCAGCGTCGACGAATGTTCGTGTGATAACTCATCCACGATATCTGATTGTCTCGACAGTTCGATTGACTCTCCGGATGGACGAGAAGCGAGCAGTAACGGTTGTGAATCAAAAATCGTTTGTGACGACGATCGAAACGTCATTAGTAATATAGATCTCCGAATGTAACACAAAGTTCGTAGAAATGTCTTGATTTCAAACGTTTTATTAATTTTCGATGTTTGATTCGTAAATCGTATATATTGTTTTTTTTTTTTTTAAATATTATTCAAGATTTTTTAAATTCAATTAAACTTAGCTACTACAATTAAACAACAAAATTTAATATAATTCGTGGAATGTCAACATTTTCTCAAATTTTTTTTTTTTTTTAGTAATTATATGCAATGCTGTAGATTTTTTTTTTCGTTATTGCGTTTCAGCGATTTCATTGGCTTGTCCATTATTTTTATCAAGAAACATTCGATAATAAAGTAGCCAGGAGTAAGTGACTCCCAGGCCGCAATATATGGAAGTTAATGCGAGTGGCAAAAATGGCAAATTCTCGTAAAATATGAATTTATGCACGACGGTCTCGTAGAGAGTGATGAAGGGTAAACTTGCAACGTAGATCCATTCGAGTTTCGGTAAAAGTGATTTTTTGAAATGAAGAGTAAGAATCAAACCAGCTGATGAAATGTAAGTCAGAGACAGTAAAATTTTGAGCATAGTCATGTTACTTGGATAAAGTAACGGTAATATCGCTGTATGACCTGCTGAACTTAAAATCATGAATATTCGAGCATCGTTGGAGTTTGTAGCAGCGAGGACACTGAAATAATCATTGAAGGACTAATTAGTTTTTTTCTGTTTTTTTTTTTCAGAAATGTTTTAAAATATAATAATTTTTTTGACCAACTGAAATGCGATTTTTTTATACGGATTTTTTTTTTTTCGATCTGCGAGGATTCGATGAATTTACATGATTCATCATTAAAAAAATAGTAAATTAATTCATAAATATTTTGTTGTCTCTCGACTCACCATAATGGAATGATTGCTGTAAGAATAGCTTTTTCATGCACGTGCCAGCCAAACATGAAAGAGCTCAGAGCACAGATAACAACACATCGAGCAAAATCTCGAGGATTCAGTGTTGATTGATCTCTTCTAAATAGAGTCCAGAGAGCTGGCTAAGAAAATATTTAAAAAAAATCATCCACCTGTGTTTTTGTGTATATACGAAAGTACCAAATAAGTTGAAAAAAATACTTCAGCTAGAATTTGCCAGATAGGCGATTGAATAATCTTACCAGCATTGATAAGAACGTTAGTAAAAACGTTGCAAGTGGAGTTGGCGTCGGTAAAATGGCGAAAGAATCTTCCTGAACGAGTCCACCGGTCATTAAAGCTAACTTAGTGTTTGTTAGCCAACCGAGACGTTTCCAAATTATTGATAATACCTTGTCAGCTCCTATGTACAATGCCCATATATTGGCAGCCCAGTATGCGTGCACTAAACCCCTTTTAAATGGGAAAAGTCGCGAGATTACCTGATCAAAAGCATTTAACGATTATTAACACCAAGAGAAATATGTGATATTTCGATTGATTTGATTTTAATCAGAGTTTCAAATGAGTCGAGTGAAAAATTAATTTAAAAAAAAGGGATCATCGCATAACGCCAGACCGAATTAATTCTCATTTTGGTTCGAATAAAAGCTTGTACGTGAGATCAAATTTTCGTAATTTAAAAAAGTCGTATTTTCGAATAATCGTTCGATTTAAATTTTCATTATGCACTTTATTTTTTAATCTTGTTAGAGCTACAAAATACAAGGTTGAGTAAAAATTATATCCTTTTCATACACAATACAAAATTGCAAATTGGGCCGCAATCTACAATCGAATAATTGATTGACTCTGATATAATGATAAAAATCACGATAATTTTTATTCACCTGGGGCAATTGAGTGATGAATGGACCAAACGAAATTGCTACAACGAGTATAACGCTACTGGCAAGTGCAACAAAACGTCTGAAAAAGTGATTGTCCCTGAGACAATACCACTTTAGCAACCAAACAACAAATGCTGGTACAACATACAGGTAAATGTGTTTGAGATTAAGTAGGGCTGCGAAATAAACTGCACCAATCAATATACGACCCTGAAAAATATTCAAACTTTATATATTCTCGAATATATTTGATATTTATTAGACAAACTGGGGAAAAATGCTAAATTCGATGTTATTTTTCTACATTTTCTAAAAATCTAGATAAATACTACATTAATATGAAAAGGAATATAAATTTTTTTTTTAAATAAATTTGTTCAGCATGACAAAAAAAAATCATTACAAGTTTAGTCAAAAAATGTTTTTTTTCGTTTAAGTGTACAGTTGAGAGAATTTTTGGTATTTTCATCGTACCTAAATAAGAAAGGGATTGCGCAAGTGCATGGAATAATTCCACTTACAATTAATAAATGATAGTCACATTTATCTACAGTGCTCATTACACGACGTGGGACAGATTTTATTGGCTAATTTCAGCAAAACTTGGATCAATTTCGAAAAAACCTAATTATATTTATTTGTTGCCAAACCCTATATAAATATTGTCAGGATCTTATTTATTGAGGCAATAAGCAAATCAATAAATCACTTGGAATAATTTTGATAGCCTCCTAGTAGGTATTTTGTCTTAAGCCACACATACAACTGGACTAAATAACGATTCTCAATGCTGAAATAAAAAATTGCATACAACAAATCGTGCAGCCATTTTCGTTTCGTACTCACTCGAGGCACGCTCTCTGAAACTCGTGCCATTGATATCAACAAGACGCCAAGTAAAAATCCATTATACTGAAAATGTATGTGATCGACAACCAGCAAACCCACATTGCACAAAGTCAATAATGTAAAAATAATAAAACTATTGTGAGATTTGCAATATCCTTTGCCCAATCTAGAAAATAAGAAACAATTTTTATTTGCCGCCGATAATACATAAATTTTGGATGAATTTTGAAAATTCTTCGGAATCTTACTCTTTCACACCATATGCCAATACGAGGTCGGAAATCATGACCGTACCTCTTTGAAATAATATTGCCTTACTTGAGGCATAATTTAAATTATCAACCACGAGCATTTTGGGATCGACGAATTGAGCGAAATGACCTAGTAAGTATTCGAACCAGGCAAATAACGGAGGATAATCGAGGGTCCATTGGGACTTTTCGTTAGTGTACCATTCCTTGATCGGTAAACTGTGCGTTATAGCTAGCCAATTTCGGTGAACCTCAAAATCGGTCGAATGACTGAAAATTAAATCTTTTTCAATTAAATGAAAACTTACCCAGATAATTATGATGAAGAATTGCACGAGAGAGGGATAAAAACGTACTACGTGGGGACTAGAAGACACTTGATACAAGTAATGAGAATAAACGTTTTCAACACTACACTATTCTCGGAAAACTTTTCGATCATGTCGCACTGCACAATTTTATCATTGCTTTCTTTTTTCACTGTATATTTTATCGATTTACCGGGCATTTTTATGAGTTTTTAAAAATATTAATCACCGCTTTCTTGTACCGGCTGTTTGTTTACTTTTCGAAATTAGAGGTTATGTTAGATGAATGAAAACAACGACGAAGCTGCCCGATCATTGCCGAAAGACACACGAATGTCATCGTTTGAAACGTGGTGACTAGTTTGAAAAGTGATGGATGCTCTTATGCATTTCCGGGTTGCAGTTCGATAAAACTCTGCATAAAGCCCATAATCTGTATAAAAAAAATAAATCGTTCACATTTTACATCGATTATCGAGTTTGAATCCTATAAATATTTTATAAAAATATACATATCGCTTATATAAATATTGCTCCTGTGAAAAAGTATCAAACACAAAGATATTGAATATCGAGGTTCTTGTATATTTAAAAATCGACGATGTAAATGAATATTTGAGAGAATAGGCACGAAAGTTTTGAAAAGCCAGTCAAATGTATCGTTACGCATAACCAAATGCAACAATGCAACTACTGAGTCGAGTTACCGGATGTTGCTAAAAACAGACCATCTATTGACTAGAGGGGGATGAGATACAAGTCATATCACGGATTAACATGCTTGATCGTTGCGGGATGAACAAAGAAATATCACTCGTTTATTAGATTATATGATTTTATTGACGGTACAGTTTTTACAGTAAAGATGGATTAGCACAGTGTAAACCGAGCGTGACTAAAATAGATATACGGGCCGAAGTGATTTATATGCAAATATATCGACGTGTCGCTCGCTAATGCGCGCGTTTGAGATCTTTGCCAAATTCATTGAGGAAGGATGCCGACGATTTTTTTCCGCTCGTTCCTCATCCAGTTTTTTAATAAATTCAGCGTCGTACATATGGAAGGCGAGATGCGTGCGATATGGTGATGATGAATTAAATCTTACAGTCTCAGCAAAATATGCAGCCGAATCGGAGCGGGGTAACGTATAAACAAAAGAGATATATATATATTCATCATACGTGTGTTCCATCTTGTCAGAAATGGCCGAAATCGAATTTGACGATTACATTTTTTTTAATTTTTCTCTTCCAAAGATTATTTAATCTTCCCTTGGGAATGATTCAGTATGCACAATTCGTGATTACATCGTTGAGTAAGACGATAAATCTATTATTTGCATTAAATTGAAATATCTAAAATGGAAATTGGAAAAAAAAAAAGTGTAACCGTCGATTTTGCCGATTTCTTTCGATTATCTTCGGTCAACGTGCTTATAAGTGCTAGATCCTCTTTCATCTTGTTCTTATCACTCATTCAACATTATACGACGAAATACGATATGCTACATTCTAATAATTATACGCATTAAAGCTATTTCGATTGATCGAATAGCATCGTAAAACCTAATTTATCACTTTTCAGGTGAACAAAATAAATTAAGAGAAAAAACAAACAAAATTAAACAAGAATGGGGGCGGAAAAACATGCACAAATTGCAATGATTACATAAGTGTAGATTATTATTATTAGTAGCGAATGATTCGAATGATTTGTGGAAATGCGACGAACGCAGAGTTAATGAAAGAAAAATGGCGTTCGCTCGAAGAGTATATATATATACTTATATATATATATCACATGAATGGCGTTTGTACGATAATCGAGACCGCTTTTTTATGGCGCCACGTTATTGTTGTGCGCCTTTTACTTTTTCTTGTTTTCGAGTTTAAAAAATGTATCATTCTCTGTCTCTCTCTTTGTTATTATTTAACTTGAAAAATTCGGCACGTAATTGGACCAGACGTTTACGTCAATTTACCTGAAACTTCCACGAGGCTTTTTTGCGTAAAAAAAAAAAAGCTTCGTCTTACGAGCGTCTTATAAATTACGCAGTTGAGTAAAATGATATCGTTAAAAAATGTTAAAAAATCACGTTTAATCACGCAAAGTATTATAAATGAAAGAAAAAAAGTTTCTAGAGTTGACAACATAAGATATATATATAAGTAGGAAAATATTTAGCTGAAAAAAATAATAACTCGTACGACCAAAATATCGTATCTTATGAAATACTTAATTTGGCAGTATCAGTCTGTGTGAGAAAAGTAAGAAATTATTTTTTCCAAGTGTCCTCTCTCCCTCACTTTCTTTCTTTCTATCTGTCTCCTGTGGAGATCAATCAATACTGAGTTGCAGACCGTCGCGTTCAGTTTCGCGACGCGTTTTCTTCTCAAAGAAATTCCCCAGGGAGAAAATTGTATTAAAAAATACATCCGGCAACTTTTTGTAATTCATGGATCAGAAATATATTTCAAGTATACTCAAGTCAAGTCAAATATATTCAAGTCTTATCTCAGACATATATATTTGCTCGTTATATTTTTCGCATATATTCTAAAATATATTTAAGACGTGAAACTTTTCGTTATAAATATATATTTGATGTATATATCAAAGATATATCTTTCATATCTTTCGCATATAATAAAATAATTATATGCAAAAAATATGTGAGCATAAGAGCGCGATAAATTTGTATAATCCAAATATATTTTTTCCATACAAATTCTTCCATGTTGGGTCGTTTCATTCCAGTCATCTTATAAATTATACAATCTAACATAATATCAATAAAGTAAAAAAAAATAAGAAAAATGAAATAGTCGTGTGGTACAAAAAATTATAAAATTATAAAATCGCATCGTACAAAAGCTATGCTCGAAAATAGTACAAATTGTCGCAGATCGAAGGAGCGAATCGGCGTTATATATATTTTTTCTTCTACAAGTATATCGTAAAACTTTTTCTATATAACTCTATCTCGCGCGCTCTCTCTCTCTCTTTCTCTTTGTTCGTTCAACTTTTTATCTCCGATTTTGAGAGCGGCTCGTTATCTATCGCTAACATGGTTTCATATCCTCCGAGTATTTGAACGCAACTTTTATTTAAATCCAAACGAGTGGGTCGCCCAATGAGAACGATGTATCTTGTACGAAGAGAAGAAAAAAATCAAATTGTCAATTTTTTTTTATCGATGTTCTCTCTCTCTCTCTCTCTCTCTCTCGGGGAGGGCGACCATTTTCATCGCGTATTATAAGAATATATATATATATATCTATACCTACACGGTGACGTATAATAATATGCACTGTCTCGATAATCGGTTTTTTCTTTCTCTTAAGTTATGTTTTATGTTTCATTTCTTTCATTTTTTTCCCCTCTTTTTTTCTTTCTCCAAAAAAAAAGTCTATTCATCATTTCATCTCTTTTCTCATCCGCGAGTCTTGTCACTATCAGAATCATTTTCTTAAAATCCGTCTCGACCTCTTTCTCTCATACTCGCAATATATATTACAATTTGATCCACATTTATACACATACACAATAAGATTCTCCCCCGTGTCATCTCGCGGAATATGCGAATCTTCTCACAGCGTTGAGAGTTGAGAAAAAAAAATACAAATATTGCGCGTTGAGTGATTCTTCGACGCGTCTCTTAAGCCAATAAAATTCGACGGATTTTGCAATCCTCAGGCGTTGTAAAAAAAAAAACATGCGCGAGAGTATTTTGTCGGTTTGACAAAACCGATTTTTCTCATTTTTTTTTTTCGTTTTTAAATTATTATTTTGTATTACGTTGTTGAATTGGATTGAAAAATTGTCAAAATTTAATCGACTCTTGCGTATTTAGGCACGATATTTTTCATCATCCAAAAGTCACAATTTGGATGTTCAACCTGGGTCAATATGTCTTGTCCAACGGCTATTATTCTATGACCAGGCTTGATCGCTGCCTCGACAATCTTACCGTGCCACACAAAGTGATTGAATAGCTGCTGTATCGCCGACTGATGTCTCTTCTCCTCGGGTGTTTTGACCGTGTACAATCCCAATATAGCAGCAACATCGCTATCAGCGTCGGCCAATGGTCCTCGTGATTGTGTTATGTAGAATGGCGTTGTTGCCGTGAAATTCAATAGTGGACATATCACGCGAATATCAGATATCATTGAGGCCAGACCCTTGAGAGTCGAATTGTAGCGCCTGTTGAAAAAACAAAAATAGAAAATAAATCAAGTTTTCTTCATGTCTGCTTAATTCCGATTCGTCTGAAGCCAGGAGGGTCCATTTGCTGCACACAATTATAGCTTTTGGATCCTTTCGGCTTTAGGCTGGAATTTTTAGTCGCAAGTTTAATCTCAAATTCTAATGCCCGATTTCTTCACCAGGGTTTATCTGGCTGATACAGTTATCCAGCGGATAACTAATGCTTTTGCTGCAGGATATCCAGAAGATAAATTTTATGTAGAGGTGAAGAAACCGGCCATGATTTAAATCTTGAGATTGAATAGAAGGCTGAATATTCGGGCGTTGAAACGTCGATAATTCCTTATCAAGTTTGAATCTCTTTGCAATAACAAGTACCTCGAATATGTACCAGAAAAAAAATGCAATCTTCAATCAACGAAATTATTATTTAGAAAAAAAATAAAAAATCAACAAACCTCAAAGCTTCGTCAGCAACGCCGAGAGTTCCGAGCAACGATTCCTTGACAATTTTTTCAATCTGGGTGCTCTCAACAGTGACATTGGGACTTTTAAATCTGGCTGGTGTGCCAACTTGTGCAGTTGTACCCATAATAACCATGGCAGTACGATTAGCGATCCAACTATGGCGCACGTCTTCCTGAATAATAGCGCCATCAATAACGAGCCACTCGTGTTTACGATCAACAGGTGTCGCCTCCCGTGGCTCCGGAAGTCCAAAATCACTGGTATGCCAATTGGCCGGTACAGCGTCCATTATTTCCTCGGCACTTTTCCTTCTCAAGCATGAGACATCGCGACACTGTATCGCTGAGAGAAAAGGTTCAGCCAATTGTTCGGCATGATTAAGCTCTTTTGTGGGTAAAACGGCGCTGCTGCTTGATATCCAAGCTCTGTTGAATAATCCTTTTGCTTGACGTGCACCAAGAAGCGTGGTTAAAAGTGTACCACCAGCGCGATGTCCCCAAACAGTCACGGATCTCTTGTCACCACCAAAATGATGAATATTCAATTGTACCCATTTAAGAGCGGCAATAATATCAGAAAGTCCGTAATTTCCAGATGTTGGTAAATGAGCCGCACGTGATAATGGCTCAGCAGCGAGAAAACCAAAAATACCGAGGCGAAAATTTGGTCTGACGAAAACCATGTCACGCACTTGAGCCAATTTTGCTGATGGTTGCATTGCACCGGGTGAACCACCGCTCAATGTTTCAGCACCGATCATCACGACAACTGGCAATGGCGTGTCATATCCAACCTGAGGTGTGTAAACGTCCAAAAATAAACAATTCTCATCACCATCGATACGACCGGAAATCTCACGTTGCCAGCACATCTCTGACGAATTGTGTGCCAAATATGTGCCATTCCAGCAATGCTCGATTCGATGAATTGGCTGTGCTACGCTCCAACGAAAATTACTCAATGGTGGTATAGCGTATGGTATACCACGAAATGCGTATCCACCATCCTCGAGTATACCCTGAACTGGACCACACCAGGTTGCAGCCTCGATGTATTTTCCATCCTTCAATGGCTGCGATGTCAAACGACGAGGACCAGCAAATGCGATGCACAGTATTATTATGACCGCGAGAAGAATACAGAGTATCACGGCTGTTTGAAAAATTAAAAACAGAAATCGATTAAAACGATATTATTAGTTGAGATTATTTTTAAGATTTAATGAAAATTATAATCATTTTTGAAAATTATTTATAAAAGCTTTGAAAGAATTCTCGATTGTAGTGAAATTGGACTGGGGCTAAATAAAATCGAGTTGACAGAGGAAAATTCTAATAACGATGTATTTAACCCTCCGTAATTACACTACCGGAGAATTTCACGGTAGTCACACTGGGTCGTGTTCTGCTCCAGTCAGTTTCAAAAAACCATTGTGAGAAAACTATCCGTCCAATATGTGGATAAAAAAATTACGGAACATGCTTTGACCATTCTAGATCACGTACGAAATGTCATTTTACAAGAAATCAAATGGCAACATGTTAAAAGAAAATTATAAAGAGCTCAATGCGCAAAGAGGACACTTTTTCACTAAAAAAAAACGACTGGTCGAATCTACCCAGTGTGACTACGGAAGGTTAATAAAAATTGGTCGTGTTTGTCACACTAATGAAGAGTTTGTTAAGTATAACAGAGACCGATTAAAACGAGATATTAATTGAGATAGTTCTGAAATTACAGTGATAAGTTTACTAGTTTTTGAAAATTATCTGTACAAGCTTTAAACGATCTGTCGAATACAAGTTGGGCTTGGACTAAGTAATACGAAGTTGACGCAGAAAAATATTTATTACGATGTATTTTTAATAGTTGGCTCAGTTTGTCACATTAGTCACGAAAATATCACTTGTGACCAGTTCTTGTTTTCAAGTTTGATTTTTAAGTTAAAAAATGGCGAGTAATTATAAGGGGCTTGGAAGGATCGGAAATTTATTAATTGCAATTTAGATAAATTAATCAAAGATTTTATTGAAAAATGATTAAATTAGTTACCGGTGACAAGAAGATTTCTTCGAGCAGCGGAAATGAAAGCGACTAACGGATGCGGTTTTGGTGGGACCGCACCGTCGTTTGCATCGCCATCGAGTCGAACTGTCTCCATACCGTCCTCACCAGCAGCAGCGGCGGCGGCTTTCTCACCGGCAGCGTCGTCGAGGGTCTCGGAACTAGCGAGTCCCGCAGCGCCGGTTGTACCGAGTTCAGCGTCACCTTCCTGAAATCACACGAATAAAAAAAAAATACATAAATCAACGACGTCCATTTTTTTAAAACTCGACACTCCTATCGAGTTTTTGAGTTTGAACGAAAGAAAAAAAAGTTGACAATCAATTGCAACGGGGAGTTTCTGACCTCGGAGAACAAACCGTGGCCGACGAAACTGCTAATGTAAATTCCCTTTTTTCCCATTACGGAAAACACTCACTCATAATCTTATTGATGCTTATTAAGCACAAAAACTATGAATTTAATTTACACGATTCACAAAGACATCAAATACTTATTTTATCATAAAAAAAAATAATTACATCATTTGTCAGATCTCTGAACAAATGAAGTAATTTTTTTTATCATAAACTAGAATAAATCCCATAAGTTGTTTTATAATCAATCAAATCCCTTTTTTTATGAGAACAACATTTGCTCAGAGTCAGCTGTCCTTTTTATTTCACTGCTTATGAGTTAAAAAAATAATCATTCAAGCGACAGCGAAGATAAAATACACTTTTCATTTTAAAAAATCTTGCGAAACATTTTTTTTTTCTAATTGCACAATTTTTTCAGTCATAACATTCAATTGAATCCTCTTTACGACTTAAAAATGAAAAATCTTTTTTAAAAATTATAATGAACACGACGAAATGAGAAGTTAGGAAACGCAGAAGCGAAGTTAGCGATTCGAGATGCAAGAATGAACTGTCGATGTGAGCTTGAGACCATATCGAGTCAGGTTGCCAGCCAGAGTGTAAATTACACCGCATGCTCCTCTCTCAGGCTCTTCACGTGTGAGCTTATCCCTTTCCTCCCTACACTGATATATATATATATATATATATATATATATATATATATATATATATATACATATATATACATACAAGCACAACGTTATTCCCGTCAATAAAAAAGTCGATAAAAAAGCTGCAATACAAGAATGAAGAGTCATCAAGAAGAAGGACGTTGAGACTTTGGAATGAATAGAGTGAGAGTCATATCTACATCAAGAATACTCTCAAAGTGTTACATAGGAGAACAGGGTAAGAGGAATACGTAATACAGTAGAATATTTCGCAGCTCCCATAATGCAGAGTAAGAAAAGGCACTTTTGTGTAAAAAATGATATTCAATTACGATTAAGATGAAAAACCATTTAAATATTATATTTAAATCCATTTTCACTCGAACAAGAATTTAGATTGATGCCCAATTTCTTCACCGGGATTTATCTGGCAGATACAGTTATCCGCCGGATAATCCATGCTTTTGGTATAGGATATCCGGAAGATAACGTTTATTCTAAGGTGAAGAAACCGGTCGAGAGTATTACAATAAATTTATTAATGAAAAAGTATTGAGATTTTCTAGTGGTATTCAAGGTTAGCTGAGAGAGAATCTACTGTACGTAGTGTATACGCAAAAGCTAAAAAGGATATATATCTCGCGCTTTGAAGCGTGGCGCTCGTGACCAACGGGAGCGTCATGAAGCTCGTTTGGTGCACCTGAAAGTCGAGACTTTGTCGCAAAAGGGGGGCGCCAGTAAATGCATGAAACGGAAGGCGGAAGAGGAAGAGAAAAGAAGACCACGGACTCTGGTAGACAGAAAAAAAAAATAAAAAATAAAAGAATGTGGAGGGTGAAGAGAAATATTGAAGTAGCGTAGTGAGAAAAAAACGAGAGCTTTGAATGCCTCCGAAAGCCGGGCGGCTTGAAGATAAAGAGAAAAAAAGGGAGTATTGGCAATATAGCGGAAGGTACGTGATGGAGAGGCGATAGAGTCGTCGTGTTCACGTAGGGCTTCGTGGTGTGGCTGATGCACCAAAAGGGAGGGAGAATTGGTCACAGGGCAAAGGGATCGGTTACGTAAGCCTTCTACGGGTCTCGATAATATATGCAGTCGAGTAATTGTACTATCGAGAAAGAGAGCACTGTCTATCGATTCGATTGATGGTTGGAGTTGAGCGAATACGTTTACGTTTCATAATTGATTAATGATGAAGTAGATTAATATTTATTTGTATTCACTTCAATCAATATTGATTTTACTATCTTCTGCATAAACAATTTAAAAAATTAGCCCACTCTTGATTAGATCAACGCCAATGATTAAAATTAATTATAAAAATAATTCTTTACACTGATATCAATTATAAAAAGGGGTTGAAAAAAAAATCGTTTTTATTTTTTCACTCAAATGCTGTCGATCTTCCTTTATGGCGTTACGATTTGATGAAAAAGATTGTCATTATGGTCTCTTCATAAATTTTTCCATTTCTCTAATATTATTTTTTTCATCGACACATAAATAACAAAAAGTTATTCGAGTTATAACAGCTCGAAATGATCGTTGTAAAAAAATCTTTAATTAAGACATTTTTTCTTTACTTTATTGGGCAATAAAATAACTTCTATTTGTTGAATATTTTATGTTAGAAGTGCCAGAGGATAAAAAGAAGAAAACAAGTTTCGACACTCGTGGTCGACACTCTTGGTATTAAAACCTCGAAATTTTCTACCCGATATTTGATACTTGGAGTTACCTTATGGGCGATATAATTTGTGATAGTTATGAGCCCTCTTCGAGGAAACTATCACGTGTGAAAGAAATTCATTGATGGGGTTATTAGTTTCCCGAGTGGCGTGTCTCGCGTTTCGAGTGAATTAACTTTGAGAATAAAATTTCAACATGGGCTAAGTTAGCAATTTCTTCTTGGAAATTGGTCGGAACGGTCGTATCACGCTTTTGTGGTCGATATACAGTTGGACGCGAAGAGAGGCAATGGGGGATTCGGTTACATAAGGCAGAGGAGGTCTGGAAATCGACCAGGGGGTAAGGGGAGGGGGGCGAAGATTCATCGTTGGTTCTGCCCTCGCGCTCTCGGTCCAGATTCCAATTTCAAGAGAATGGTCTGTATTTATTATACTACGACTCAGCGAGGAGTCTTGTAGCACGTAGCCGTTTTTCATCATTTCGTCGAAGCTCAAAAGGCGGGACAACCGAGTAAAAAAAAAAAAAAAAATAAGGGAGAAAAACATGGTCCACTACGCAGGAGAGTCCTGGGACTTTTTTTCATTTCGTTTCTTTCATTCTGGTTCACCTTCTTCTTCCTCGGGAAAACGGATACCAGAGGCAGCCTGATAGCGTTCAAGATTCCTTTGCGCCCTTCTTTCTCCTTGACCTCCTTTGCCGGGGTTGTTGGCTTTTCGGCACTCGCGTTATTCTGCTCGGCTTCTTTACCACCAGTTCCGGTTTCCGTTGCACCCGCTTCAGCGGCTTTCGTCTCCTCGTCCTGTAGCAAATAAAGAAAATTCAAATTTAAAAAACTGCCTCTAGCTAATGGGATTGGTAATCGAAAAAGTTTACGGACATATCTCAAAATATTTGATTCAATTGGATTTTTATAAAATCTGTTTGGTAATGAAATAAAAATTGTTTTTATTGAGTGAAAAATGTATTTTACTTTTTTACTTATTAATAAATGTATAAGTTAATCCAAATGAATTGAATTTTCAATTCGTCAATTTTCATTTTATAATATTGATCATACAAGTTTATACAAGAATATGAAATGTTAAGAATTCGTAGAGGCATATCGAAGGTATTTATGAATCTGGCAAAAAATATTAAATATAACCCACGTGATATTTTTCAAAGCCTTCAAATAGTTTAAAACTTTTTTTTTTCGTGATATTTTGCGATGCTTTAATTTAAGAAGTTTTAGTGTTTACTCCGTCTGATTTTTCTCATGTCATGTCATCTCGTCAGATTCAAAGTTGCATTTCAATCAATGTCGTCGCGAAATCGCATTTTGATACGATAGTAACGCGCAGCCGTTTTTTTTTTTTAATTTTTTTAATAAAAATTTAAGGGTAAATTTCGAGCTCGCATGTATCGTTTCACGATCCACAGTCTGGCCTTGGGTCGACATAATAAGAATGAAAAAAAAATATGACAAAAATAAATTTAAAAGAATCAGGGGAATGTGTGGTCTGGCAAAATATCCTCGAGTTTGCGCGGACACATGAAAACCGGGACAAAGAAGTCACCCTTACGTACAAGAAATGAGTGCCAGATGCGTTTCCATAGATATATGTATATATGAAGTATCCTCTGAGAAAAGTTGAGAATTTTTTACGCCACAGAGAGACTCTCGCGTTCTCTCAATTATTTTTAGAAATGTGCAAATCTTGGCCCACCAAATCGTCATTTGGTTCTTTGAAGCTTATTTTCCACTTTGATTTTTTTGGCTAATTTTCTGTTGCTCTCTAATGTAATATATATATTTTTTTATATCGATTTATGATTTTTTTTTAACAATTTACAGGATATTTAAATTTTATGGCAGAGGATAAGTTTAAAAATTAGTGTAAAGTGAAATGGAACACGTAGTTTTTTGTCTATTCATCTTAGCACCTTGCACACATTATAAAAAAAAGCTCGTTGAATGGTAAAAAAATACTAAAATTTTACGTCAATTTTTAATTTATATTTGTAGATTTTTATAAAATTTACAAACATTATTTATTTTGTATTCTTGGAGTAAGAAAAAAATTTGTGAAAAATGTTCCTACGCCATGGGTCCTTTTTTTTCGTTGCCGAGACGAATACGAAGAAAAGAGATAGAGATGACAATACAGATGATACCGAGATGAAGAAAAAAGAAGACAAGAAATTCTGCTTCTGACTCAACATCAAAATGTTCATTGTCCCTATCTGATGTACCGTGAAGTACTATTTTTCTTCTTCTCTTTCTTCTTCTTCTTCATCGTGTTTCTTATCTTTAGCTTTATGACCCTAAGAAAAAAAATTGTTATAGATGAAAAAAAAAAGGCATCGTGATTACATCTCATAGTCTTCTCGGCTTCAAGAAAACTATAAAACTCTAGTCTATAATCATAATAACCAATCAGCACAAAATATTAAAAAACTTGTTTGGCCACTTATCTTCAAACGAATTTTGTAAAATATACAACTTGAAATAATCGATTAAAATTCGTGGATTAAACCAGAAATTTGACGATTCGTAAAATAAGAAAAAAAAATTGATGACTTTGTAATTTTATACTTTTTCGAATGCGAGTCAAATCGTCCCAGATTTTTTTTATTTGGTGCATCAAAAAAAAAAGAGGAAAAAAATCATGCAATAAAGACTATACGTGTTAACATACCTGAGAAAGAAAAATATGATAGAAAAGTGCAAATCTATAAAAGTATGTCCACAATCTTAATTCCTAGTTTGCCAATGTGATAAAGAAAAAAAATTATGATCAATATATAATTTTTTTTCTCAGATATACAATTTCGTATAAAATTTCCAATAAAACTCGTTTCGATAGTCTGCTAAGTCGCGTGAAAGAACGAGACGAGCTTTTTTTCGCCCCTTCAAACTACTCTCGTTGTGTGCACTGGCACACACGAGTACTTATAAAGTCGCCAGGCGTTCATTTAGAGATGATAGTGCACGCGGCGTTCGTTCGTTCATCCTACAATGCAGATCGTCGTCACACGTGCATATAAGGATAGACATATCGTACACTTGGGTCGTGCCCTTGTCTTGCATCTTGTCTCGAGAGGGTCGAGACCATGGCCCGTGCCTGATTCTATATTTAGATTTAATTCCAACCTTTCGTTTTATTCCCACTATGCTATATGCATAATATCCTTCTTACTATCCTCTATCTATTTTTTCTCTCTCTCACTCTCTTTCTTGCGTTTCTTTCTTAGGTCCCTCTCGAGTGGGTGCGTGGGTGCGTAAATCCGCAAAGAGCTTTTATAACATGTACCAGAGCTCCAGTCACACTATAGTCACCTCGCCACACTTTTACATGTATCTACATTAATGATAAAAATTCAGCATATAAATAAACAATTTGTGGCGTTGACATAAAATTTAATATTTTAAGCGTGTAAAATAAAAAATGTATACAAAAATAACGAGATAAAGAAATACAAAAAAAAAAAAAACATCATGTGCTTGGTGAGATGCATTAAAAAAATAAAGCAATTTTAATTTTTTCTTCTTTTTTCGTATTCCCTGACTCAAAAATTACTACTAAAAAACATCCTCGAACACTAATAATTATTCATTTACTTGTTCGACGTACATAGAAACCACCGACATGGGAACTTAATACTGTAACTAAATTATACAAAATTGAAGAAAATTAATTCCAGAGTCACGGGAAAACGATTTATCATGAAGAAATACGATCAGTCACGATATGGAAGAACCGCCTACTCTTGTGAAACTTGAATTCGTTGACGGTCGATTGATCGATTGCATAATATTTGGAAAAGCACCTCAGAAATATATATACATCACCTCGAACTTTTGTTCCATCGTTCCTTCGCCACATTATCTCTGTATATCTCATACGTTACTTGCATATCTACAACAACATATATATGTCAAATTGGGGAAAAGGAGGGAGAGGGTAAAGTCGTTCTTCTTGGTGGTCCCGGAAAGCGTCTTTTTCAACCGGAAACTCACGAGTTCCGAAATTATTTAAATGGAGAGCAAACCGGACGTTCGTTGGTACATCCCACGCCCTTGTTTTCCACGCTTGATATGTTGTACGATATAAAAATAATAGTATATATATATACAAATATACTAAAAATACACATGTGTGCGTGTCCACGATACAGAGGAAGCCAAACAAATAATTGTGCCGCGTCACAGTTCCGTAATTTTAGTAGCCGAGTGAACATGGAACGGGCGAACCCTCGTTTCTTTCTTTCTTTTTTTTTTTTTTTCGTGCTCTCTCCACTGATGCGATGGTACTTTTTGGGCCTCCTACGTGGGGTCCCCCCCGCCCTTCCTGATAATCGCAGGTGACGCTGAATTAAACTCGAGCACGTCGCTTCCGGTTATCCGTTTCGGTTTTTTTAGGACGAGTCATCCAACTACTCACGCATTTCCCCTCTCTCCTTCGAGATATTCTCCATTCTCATTTTTCGATTATTTTCACACCCAATATCGAGTTTTATTTTTGTCAAAAGAATCTTCGATAAAGTTAATATATGACGTGTGAAAAAATAGTTTAACTCTCGTGAGCGTTTATTTTCAATAATTGTATTATTATTTATTTATTTATTTATTTATTTAATTCAAAATAAATTTCTATGTTAATTGAACAAACTTAATGCGTGCATTTAATTTGGCATTGCCATATTAATGACGATTTTTTTGTTTTTAATTATATCATTAAACGCCTCCGTTATTTTAATTGGACACAAATTTGTGGAAAAAAATCCGCAAAGTGGAAATAAAAAAAAAATGATAATAATGAAAAATCAAAATAAGAAGAAAAAAAATTTAGTAGATAATTGGAAAAAATTTGATGGCAAGGGCATCAACAAAGGGACAAGGGTGGCATCAGTTGGCACACCCGGTTGTATATAACAGACGTGATAAAATATATTTATAAAAAAAGATGTTCATCCTGAATAAATGACGAGAGATAATAGGTCGATGGTCAGTGAATGGTTGCTTTTTGCTATCTCTCATGGGTAGGAGGATATATATTGATTTAAACCCTTAAGGGGCCACAACTGGGGTCCCTCTTATAATGAAGTGAGGGAGTGTATTTGCAATGTCATAATCTCGTAATAATTCTTCCTTTGTTTCGTGACTATGTGATATACAGTAAATTGTAAATAAGCTCGAGAAACGCCATCACGACTGATGCCCTAAAATTATAATGAAAAAAATAAATGACAGCTTAAGCAAATTTCCCAATATAAATTACGTTCCTACTTAAGTCGATGAATTTTCCTATTAAAAAGTCATTTTAAGCATTTAGGTCATGTAAAACAGACTCAATCATTATATCAAAAATTCTTGGCCCAATTTTCTATGGACTGAGGAACGTTTTCGGGAAAACGGAAATACTCGTGGGATGTAAAATCGATTTCTGAATCCCAGAATTTGTGTTTGCTCGGAAAAGTTCGGCACACTAGAAAACAATTGTCCAAATTGCTTTTGCAGCCGACTGAATTTTTTCCATATCACCTTAACGCGAATAAAACGTCTGTTGGGAGTTCTTCGGCTTTTTAAATGGGGAAATAATTCATATCGCCAATTAAATTTCGATAAATTAATGAGACAAATAATACGTTGAATTTTGAAAAAATTAATTAATCGTATATGATTTATTAAAATTAATCGATTTCCTGCCTGTCAATATTGGATGCAGAAAGCGTGACAAGTGTGGCGAAAAAAATGTCTTTTTTTTTTCTTCTTCTCTGTTTAAATTTGCCAATCGCGGTATCATCAATTTTATAGCCCAACTAGAGCTCAGGCAGGATAAAGTGTCGCGCAGGTGGCCTGGCCGGAAACGAGGGTGGCCGAGTAGGAAAAACGTAATTTTCCGGTCTGTCGAATTCGCTATCTATATACAGGAGCCGACGAGAGAAAGAGAGAGAGAGAGAGAGAGAGAGACAAAGACGATTGGCAATCGATCGGATAACGAGAGAGGGGAATAGTTGAGCTCGCAGGAGTTCATTATAATAGTCATAGTGGATCTTTCAAATGAGAAGATCTCCCTCGTCTAATGACGAAACGAGACACAGAATTCTTTGACGATCGGGCTCGTTGACTCTAGCCGCCATTCTCTTTCGTTCTTTACAGACTCGCGGGAATTTAAATTACGACGAGAGGGACTCGCCTCGATCACTCTGATGGTTCGTCGAATCGAAGGAGCGAAACGGGTGTATTAAATCAAAGGGACGACTCGTTATTATGGAATTCACTCTGTTGGTGTTTTTAAAATATACATAATGATCAGTTCTCGAGACTTCCGGCGCGGCATATTTTTCTTTTGAAAATATATCATTCTATATTAACTCGAATCGTTTTTTTTTACTTTCTCATATGTCGTAAATTCGTAAATTGCAAACGCAAGTGAATATTTCGAAAATATTTTTTATTCTCTTTTTTAATTACTCAGTGATCGACAAAAATCAATAAAAAAAAAGCATCGGGCTCAAAAGGATTAAATAAAAATATTTCTTCGTATGATAATTGCAAGGGGAAAAAATTTAGATAAAATTTTGCATTTTTTACATCAGATTTAATTCGTCATATCTTCAACTCATGAATTTTTTTTTTTTTCATTTATTGCGGATATTTTAGTGCAAAAACAAGTGCAAAAAAATGTTTAAAGAATTATTGCAATGTGACGAATATTATAATATATAGACGATATTATATACAGAATTATATCATGTAGTATAATATTTCTTCGATGAAATTTTTCAAAACTTTATAAAAATTGTAGCATGCAACGTATGCAAAAAAAAAAAAACGTGACTGGTTCATAGTATAGGATAGGAAATCGTTAATATGCGGGTATCGATGTCCGGCGCCCTCTCTCTCTTTCTCTCTTCCTCCTGGCGTTAGTTATGACAGCAACGTCAATTATGCGAGTTATGCACGTGAGCCACTCAGAGCTCCGACAATGTTAACGGAGAAGTCTGCCGATGGATACGTGCTGTGTGGAGCTAACCGAGTATATGCTTGACCCAGAAGGGAGAGGCGCAATCGAAATCGATTAATCAAACATCCCAACTTATAATATATGGGGCATTCTAAATTTTCGTAGCGATTAAAAAATTATAATAACTCTCAAAATGCAAAAAAGGTGGATGAAGAAAAAAAAGTATTGGCGATCTATACAAATCAATTTTAAGATAATGATTTTTTTTTTTTTTTTTTTTTTCACAGTAAAAAAGAAAAACCATAATTTCTTTCCTCATAAATTTGCCAGGTAAAAAGTAAATTTTGTTCTCGGCTCTATTGTTGAGCTCCTACAAATCGTTTGAAATTTACAGCGATTTTTAGATGAAAAAAAAAAAATGATAATTTGAAGGACGGCCGCCCTTTTATTAGAGGTTTTCTTTTCCATGATTAATTTTAGTGCTCGGTAACTGCAGGTTTCACAAGGGATTTATAACAGTCGAAAATTATAATAAAAGTAGTAAGAATTATTTTTTCACAGGGGATTTCACAGGGGATTTATAACAATTGAAAATTAGAACAAAAGTAGTCAGAATTATTTTTTCACAGGGAATTTATAACAGTTGAAAATTAGAATAAAAGTAGTCAGAATTATTTTTTCACAGGGGATTTATAACAGTTGAAAATTATAATAAAAGTAGTCAGAATTATTTTTTCACAGGGGATAACAGTTGAAAATTAGAATAAAAGTAGTCAGAATTATTTTTTCACAGGGAATTTCACAGGGGATTTATAACAGTTGAAAATTAGAATAAAAGTAGTCAGAATTATTTTATAGGATTATTATTTTTTTGTGAGGTTGAAACATCGTAGAATGTCCCATATCAAAGGCTCATCGGTGTATCTTGCGATGTCGACAGGCTAATCGATCGTCAAATATTTATTCGACTCTTCCAAGCCCAGAATAAAATGGAGAAGAAGGAAAAATATTTAAATTTAAAGATTTTCACCCATTTCTTCAGCATAGTCACTTTTTTTTTAACTAGCCATCCGTTCATTTTCCATATTCGTGCTCGTTTAATTATTTGACAATATCATTATTTTATTTTTATCAGAATTGTAAATATAAGATCGCCAATTTTACCAAATGCACATCGAGATTTTTCAATTAAAAAAAAAATGGAAAACCGTTAGAATTTTTTTAATTTCATTCGATTAGTCATCCAATATGAACAAAAAGGTTCGTCATGGCGTTACCGGGACGTCATTAAAATGATTTAACGGAGAGTAAAATCGTGTGAGGTTCGCTGATGAATCGATGTTCAATATATATATATATTTTTTTTGTCTTCTATATATATATTATTTTTTCTTCTATATATATATGTACACATAGTCGGACTCGAGTGAGGCACCGATTTCGAAATGGAGGGTGTCAAACTCTCCAAGTTTGGTAATATACGCGCGCCTGCAAGACTCGGCCTATTCTATAATATTATCCGCACGAGAGAAGCGGAAAAAAAGCATTGAGCAAAAGTTCGCCCCGTGTGCCTACTGCCCATTGTGTTCGGCAAAAAAGAACTAGGGTCGTCCAATGCACGAGCAGCTGAGTGCAAAAAAAAAAAAAAAAAAAAAAAAAAAACGAAGAGAGAAATGGAAATTAGAATCCAAGCTCCAAGGATCACGTGTCCTGCTCGTATGTGGACGGCAATACCGCAAATGGAATTCTATCTCGTGAACGGAATTCCATTTTGTTGTCCCGAGTCTCGCTCTCTATTTTGTATATAGAACGAGCTATATAGGAGCTTTTGTGTGCGTGTTTGCGATCGACTCGAATTGGACTCTCGACTATTATTCGTGCGAGGGCGCGGTTCCTTTTTCGATGAAATCACGCTTCCATTTTGATTTTTGTTTTTGTTCTTTTATTTCTCACTTTTTCCACTGCCCATTTATTATATACCATGGCATAAAAAACATATGGGTGTTCTCATAATTGATTTGTTTTTTTTTTTTTTTTTTTTTTTTTTTTTTTTTTATAATGATGATTTTACAATTTTGTTATCATTTCTTGTGAACGAAAGTGCGTCGTCAAATACCGAAGATATTTAGGTCACAAATTTCTATCAGTCAATCAATAATTTAGGCATTTTTTTATTCCCAATTAGCGAAATTATTTATGAATGATTCGTTGATTATTAATTATTAACTGCTGAATTAATTATTAATGCATCATTAAAATTATTCCGTAGGGATTTTATTTATTTAATTTTCTGACACGAGTGCGGTTGAACGCCCTTTTGGAATGAAAAGTTTTTTTTTCCTTTAGTCTCAAGCTGGCACATGAGTGCTCCTCGAATGTAGAGTAAAAAGGTTGAGTCACTTTTCTAGCGTTCACGATGACGAGCTCAGAATATTTCGACCCTTTGAATTTTGTTATATATATATATTCAAAGGGTCTAACTATATATATATATATATATACCGACATATCGACATCTGTTCGTTTCGTATTATCAAACTCAATTACAACAAATTATCAGAGTCAATAATAAGAGTGAAGAAAGCGTTAAAAATTCACATCGTCTCATCCCAAATTGCCTTCAAGCTCATAACAGTAAAATCTTGATGCATGATAAAATTTCCGCTCTGATAACCGCGAACGATCAATTTTGATATGGAGGAAAAAGGAAAAAAAAAAAAAAAATGATCTATCACGAGCAAAGACGATTCGTTATTTTTTTCTCGGTGAGTCTCATTCTCGTTCTATGTTCGGGAAATTAAGTCTACAGCGTTGCTTCTGCGTATGAGCACACTATCGATTTTACTTCGTTCGCCGTTTTTAATGAACAAAACCGAGAGTGAGAAAAGATGAAAATAAAAAATGCAGAAGAATAATCGTAAAATTCGAGGGTAGAAAGAAAGGATTTAGCGAAGCAAAGAAGTGAAAAAAATAAATGAGGAAGGTCGTAGATATTTTGAAAAAAAAAATCGTCAATAGTCTCATCTCTCTCTTTTATCCTTCGTTCTTCTTCTTATTCTACTTGAAACGAGACTCGAGACGGAGACTCAATACCGTCTAGTCATCCTCTTTACGAAGTGACCGAACAGCCCAGGGCTGAGTCGTCTGTGCTTTTCAAAGTATATCTACTCACGGCTTTCTCTCTCTCTCTCTCTCTCTCTCTCTCTCTCTCTCTCTCTCTCTCCCTCCCTCCCTCTCTCTCACTCTCTCGCCAAACTTTATATATATGTATATATACACGAAAGTTTGCAAAGGGATGAGAATGAGCGATCAACGTATCTCATGCCCACTTCCCTTTTAAATCCTTGAATTGTCTCACTCGAGCAGGCAAGTTTCTTATGACGACAATAAAGTTTATGTAGCAAGTGGAATGCTCCAGTGAACTCTGGGAAACTGGGTACGAATGATTACTTTTAGTCAAATAATTATAAATCAAGAATAATTTTTCTAAGCGTTATTTGTACTTCCTTAAAAAGTTGTAAATTTTTTTTGTTTCTTAATGACGAGCTCCCATCCAAGTTATCCATGAGGAAAAAACTCAAATTTCTAAATAATAACAATATTCTTACAAATTCATTCTCCAGCTATTACAATACGACATGATGTAATATTTTTACCCTCTTTTTCACCCCGAAGAATATTGCAACAGTACAGAGAGTGATTTACACTGTGTATATTATACGCGAAGAGCATATGGCCGACTATTCTTTATTTCTTTGTGGTCGAATCCACACGAAAAGGCAGAGGCTACGAGGGGAAAAACTTGAAAAGCAAATATCGATCAATGCAGAACTTATCGGACATATGAAAGCCATGTATGCATATTTTTCATATTGTGAGCCACATGTGTGTATATATATGGCCAACAGAGGGTCCATGTATATATATGACCGACAGAGGACCCATATCTATGTATATATATATATATTCATAAATCTATATAAATCTATATATATATATATATATATATATATATATATATATATATATATATATATATATATATGGCCAACAGAGGGCCCATATCTGGTGCATGTAATCTAGCATCATGTTGCACAGAAGGCTGAGATTGTACTTATATATGAAAATTGGACAATACGCTTGATCTGGTCGGTTTCACTGTGGTCGTTGTTCGATTTACTCTCCCAACACCCCAAAGCCCCTAAATACTGGATACACACACATAATAGAAAGTCTCGCGAGAATTATTGTGGGATCATCGATTGATTGGCATTTACTGCATGATTCGTCATTTTATTTCGATGTTCGAATATCAACATGTGTGTGCTATAAAATATTACTATGGCTCTTCGATCTTCGAATCTGTAATATACACTATATATGTATGTGTATTTATATAAAATATATTGCTCGAGGGAAGCTGATTATTGTTGAATTTTGTGCCCGAATGACAATTCGGCAGAGTGCATTATCGATGAATTAATTCTGACTCGGTTCACTCGACGTGTTGCACCGGATGTTCGTTCTATTCTGAAACATTTTTTTCATACACCCTGACATTTTCACCAATACATATATATGTAAATAATATACATTTTACGTCGTATACAGATATAAACTAAGTTTTATGGGCAATAAACTCGAACGAGCTTCGTTATTCCCAGAAACATATATAATGATCTCGTATGAATTCTTCATTTATTATGAAGATGGAAATTTGAAATAATGTTTCCGCGTGATTAAACTTTTTGATAGTATTTATAAGTGTATATATAGTATAGTATATAGTAGTATATATATAAAAAATTCTCGATTAAAATCTTTCGTGAGATCGTTGTGAAGAAAAAAATTAAATCAATTGTTGAATTTTATTTCAATTTATAAATAATAAAAATAATAATAATAATAATTGTGTAAACTTAATTATTTTTTATTATTTATAAATTGAAATAAAATTCAACAATTGATTTAATTTTTTTTTTCAACAACGATCCCACGAAAGATTTTAATCGAGAATTTTTTTACTTAATGTTGTGCTATTAATGGAATAGCATGAGTGAAATAGTATATACTGAAATAATGCTGTTTGTATGATAATAATTTTTAAAATTGTAAAAATTTACGATAATTTTTGTTTTCGTATGAGGAGACAGTGCTGCCTCTCAAGGGTTTGCGGCGTTGAGTGAAATTTTCCTTCTTGGTTCACCCTTTGCTTCTCTCGTACCAGTAATCGATATCACGCAATTTCAACCACGCGCCCGTCTCACACGTACGTGTGAAGGCCCTATGTGAGATACAACATACCCCAGTCCATATATATATATATATATATATATATATATATCACCCCTTTTGCCAGGGTCGTTCATGACTCCCAGTGTCTCCATTTTTCCAGCCTTGAGTCACGTAGTTGCCTCCACTGTATAATACAGTATCCTTAAGGGTGTTCAAGGCAATGAAAAACATTTCTTACGATAAAACCTTAAATATTAATTGTAGGGTGCAAAAATTACTCGAATAACGAAATTAAGTACATTTCCTGAAGACTAAAAAAAATTCAACGGTACCAGTCTTAAGGGGACAACTGCCGATATTCAAAGTGGAAAAAAAGGGGAAAAAATTGAATCAAGCGCTATTGCCAAAAAATCTGGCATTATCAAGATTATACACGGGCTCGTGTGGTCTGAGAACCAAATTTGGTCATACAAAATTTTAATGAAAATTAATTGCTTTCCAGCCGAGAAACAGACTTGTCGCAGTTAATTGACTAAATATCCAACGCGACCCGAGTCTCAATTATGATTTACGAAAGGCCATTGGTTTTACCAATGAAATATTCCTCGTCTATTTGTGTTTTCTTTCTTTATACTTTCATTCTCTGAATTTTATTGTTCCCATATCATTTTGATTTATTCATCATTCATTTAGGTTTATTTGCGAACATTTTTCATCTGTATACAATTTTTTTATTAAAATCGACCATAACGAAAAATGGGCAATTCTGTGGGAGTTTAATAATATATCGAATTCGATTTCTCGACTTATGGATTTACGAAAGGCCATTGGATTTACCAACGAAATATTCCTCGTCTATTTATATTTTCTTTCTTTATACTTTCATTCTCTGAATTTTATTGTTCCCATATCATTTTGATTTATTCATCATTCATTTAGGTTTATTTGCGAACATTTTTCATCTGTATACAATTTTTTAATTAAAATCGACCATAACGAAAAATGGGCAATTCTGTGGGAGTTTAATAATATATCAAATTCGATACACGATATACGATTCTTTCTCTGAATTTTATTCTTCCCATATCATTTTTATTTATTCATCATTTATTTAGGTTTATTTGCGAACATTTTTCATCTGTATACAATTTTTCATTACAATCCACCATAACGAAAAATGGGCAATTCTGTGGGAGTTTAATAATATATCAAATTCGATATACGATTCTTTCTCTGAATTTTATTCATCCCATATCGTTTTTATTTATTCATCATTCATTTAGGTTTATTTGCGAACATTTTTCATCTGTATACAATTTTTCATTACAATCCACCATAACGAAAAATGGGCAATTCTGTGGGAATTTAATAATAGTGTGAGAGATCCGATCGAATTCGATTTCTCGACTTATGATTTACGAAAGGCCATTGGCTTTACCAGCGATAATCCTCGTCTATTTGTGTTTTCTTTCTTTATACTTCCTTTCTCTCATTCTATTGCTCTCCCGTTCGTTCGAACTCCACCGACCAAGCCGGCTGGCATGTTTATCATGAGTGGCTGAATAATACGAGCGGAGGCGCCTCCGTATTCGCGAGAATACTCAAACTCGCGTGCAGACTCTTCTCTCATCTTCAATCTCCACTCGAGGCGTTCAAGAGCGAATACACGAGATGATTAAATAGAGAGTTCTGAATTGGGAATTGCATTTCGTTGTGCTTTTAAACGGAAATTCGTTGTTTATTTATCCCATCGTTTAATATCAGTCGAGACTTTTCTATCTCACAATAATAATCAACTAAATGAGTATAAAATATTATTGAATAATAATAATAATAAATAATACTAGGAAAGATCTGAAAATTTATTTTCTTTTTAAGTAGAACAAAATGGTATTTTATTAAATATTGAAAAACAGCAAATGCATTTATGATGGTTCAATTTATCAGGATGATAAAACACGAACGGAAACGTCCATATATCATTAACTATATGTGTATATTTTCTAAGTAAGGAGCAAGTTGAACTAAAATTGCGATGGAGTCACGTGAATACGTGAGCAAAAGAGCGAGGAGAATCGGGCATATGAGCAAGAATCGAGGAGCCATGTGGCAAGAAGGTTACACACAGCCAAGGGTTCCGGTTATTCTGGTTCTGGCCTTGCCCGTGGGTTTCGTGTTTTCGACCCTCTTTCTCTCCCACCCTTCCTCTCTCTCTCTCTCTCTCTCTCTCTCTCTCTCTCTCTCTCTCTCTCTCTCCGTTCGCAATAAAGCAAAACAAAAAACTGAAGGACAGACCCCCGGGACGTTAACGAAAAAAAAGACGTCCATCTTTTTTTAGGACGAGAATATAAAAAAAGGCCAAGTGTGCCGCAGTAACGTGAAAGCCGGAAGTGAATAAAAGAGGGTAAAGGATGAGCAACGGATAACTTTGAAAAAAAAAAAAAAAGTAGGCAAATGTTGGCTGATCGGAAATGACTGAATGGGGGGCGGAGGGTGGGAGAAGGAGAGCAATGGATAATTAAAAAAATAAAACATTTGAAAAAAATTAGATAAAGTGAAAAAGATTTTTGGGGGCTTCGCTGTAATTATCGAAAGAGTTTTAGGGAACACACGCGAAGATGCGAAGATCGAGAGGTTTGTGGCTCGTTAGGCTTCAAAGGTTTAATAAGCCAAAGTTTGCCCTCTGCATGCAAAGGTCAACGAACTCAATCGACTGTATATAGAATTCTAAACAGTTTCCCGGTCGGGGCACGTCATACACCGGGTGTTAGGCGGTTACGTGGAGCGCCACGAAAGGGGTGGATCGCTTTCCGGTTTGCTGCCATAGGGCCAAGAAACGCGTATATCGGATAGCACGATTTTTTTTTTTTTTTTTTTTTTTTTTTTTTTTTTCAGTTTCGATGGTTAAC
Organism: Dyspetes luteomarginatus; assembly: GCA_963669185.1. NCBI lineage: Eukaryota > Metazoa > Arthropoda > Insecta > Hymenoptera > Ichneumonidae > Dyspetes > Dyspetes luteomarginatus. The sequence continues at coordinate 18,225,824 of OY769905.1, read as the reverse complement.
GTAATGGCCATAGACGACTAATTCATCATGCTTGTCTTTCGAAGCGTCACTAATTACGTCACTGCTAACGATTCCCTCGTAACTTGACCCAATTAATGCTTTTTGACTCTATTAAAATTATCCTCATCGCTCTTCGGTATTTTTAAAATGATCCGATCAAATATTATTTTTATAGTTTGTATTCGTTTTTATTGCTTCTATAAACAATTTGTTTTTTCTTTATTCGCAACTTTTTCTATTGCTTCGTAGCGATCGATTATTTTTTCTATAAAATAATTATATTAACTAATTTATTTTTTCACGATTATGTACAATTTTTCGTTATTATTACAAAATAATGTTGAAATTTTTGAATTATTTTTTCTGTGTTTTTACGATTATATTTTTATTTTATTTCTCTACGAAATAAATATTTTTTTTCATTATAATGACAGACCATTTTTCTCGCGAGCAGATCGCTCTGACTTATTATGAGCTTCAGCCGCCCAGAGCCCTGCATTAGTGGCCAAAAGCTAAAGAAAATGGGATGCGAGTTAATGACGATCGTCTCTCGGATCTCTTGTTGATTCTGACATCTGTAGAAAAATCATCGTCTCGTTTGTTCCCGAATTGAGGGAATACATCCCGTAATAATTATTGGTGTTTATCTTCGTGTCTATAACTGCTATGATATATAAATAAAATATACACAATAATGATACAAAAAAATATACACAGCGAAAAAAAGAGGTCGATTTCGGTCCGCTCCTACGAAAAATTAGACTCTTGTCTATTACGAACGTGGGAAAACACCTGGAAACCGTTTGGGATCGTGTTGATCGTTTTCTCTCGACCTTTCGTCCTATTAACGGTTTCTCTGCTTCTTCTCGTTCTACATCACAACAAGTTCAGTCTAATGATCGATAATGAATCTCTGTCTAGATCGTCAGTTCTTTTTTTTTAAATATATTCGTGGCGTCGTAAAAAAAAAAAATCGAGAGCAATATCTCGATATGAATGATCGTAGAAATCGTTGGTAGAGCAACTATTTAAAAAACGAGGTTAATACGAGAGTAAAAATGGAAGAAATATAAAAGGATGAGCTCTTTTTTTTTGACCTCTTCTTGCTCATCGCCGTTATTTGCTTCGCGTGAATGTTTGACTTTTATAATTCTCGTTCACTTGGTATATACGACTTAAAGCTGTGTTCACACGAGAATTTAAAAGCTTGTATATATACATATATACATATATTCATATATATATATATATATATATATATATATATATATATACAAGCTTTTAAATTCTCGTGTAAACACAGCTTTAAGTCGTTTTTACCCCAATTTATTTTTACCCCCCCTCCCTTCCATCATCTTTTGATTCTGCTATTACTCAATATCCTTCAGACACTCAAATAAGCCTAAAAGTCTTGTAACACTTTAATAGGCATCGCCACAGAGTCAGTTTGGCTCGTGAGTAGTTTTGCACCTTCTTCGAAGTTTTTCCTTGCTCACCTTTTTCCCTCTACAGGGTTTTTTTTTTCATAAACGGCAGATGTTTTTTTTTTTTTTCATCTCCAGCCAGAAACTTCATTGAGGGTCTCTGGGACAGAGCGAGAAAGAACGTCGACGAAATATATACACGGAGAAATAAGCCTGAACTAGACTAGACGCCCTTATTACTGGCCCATGGTAAGGCGTGACCATCACGCCCAGGGAGATTTAAGCACAAAAGGACGCCAATATTCTCGCTTCTGATTCCATTGCAAATTCGTCATATATATATATACATCGTGTAACGCTTCCATCATGAATAAAACGATCGATACATTTTACCGTCTGATTGTCTGCGTAAATATATATATATACGTATTTATCTACTATATATGCATATAGCACACATTTATGTGAGCATACGCTAGCAAAAATGGTGGACTGTGTAAAATATATCGATCGTTTTTTTTTTTCTGTATTATTTTATTCCCCATGGAAATGAAACATCGAGGATAATAAGATACCCAATGTACGAAGGTTCAGATTCTCAACATTTTACAATTGCCATGAGATCGATCAATCACCTATTTGTGTCAACGTGGACCGTCGTTTAGGGAGAAATTGATGTGGCATTGATTGAGCCGGAACTGTTCGAGCGATATATGAGTGTTTGAATCGAAACCTCGAGATTTGCTGTCTTTTTGGCGGGCCAATATGAGGGTTGAATACAGAAACAAGAACGAAAAGTATAACAGATGACATTGTAGTCACCGGTGGGGACTTTCACGAAGAAACTGGACGCGCCATATGTGCAATTTTGTTGAAACAGAAAAAATAATTCAAATAGCATAAATAAAATAAAAGTTGTGATGAAAATTTTACTTCCTAATTTTATCTTTTTTTTGTCACAATTTTTTATTTCAAATGTTTCGTACCACATTTAGAAATATACTTTTTTTTCTTATAAAAGTAATGTGAGAAGTGACAAAAAGACACCATTTGTGAATTATAGAGAGCTCCAATAAAATTTCGCGAGCTAAAATGATTTTTTTGCATGTGTAATATTCTATATTATAAATTTAGTGAATTTTGACATATATCATGAACAATTGAGCCAGATATACATATATATATATTGAAAAATATTATATATATATATATATATATCTGTCGCAATTGTTCGTCGTATAGTTCGTATTGCATATATATATATAAGCAAACAATAGATCGAAGAATAAAAGAATTGTGACGAAATATGTAACACGTCTAGATGACTAGTCTGGGCTACTCTACACATCATTCTCACATCTCATCTGACTCGCACCCAGTTCATGTCATCCACCACAAACAATTCTCCCGCGAACCAACAGAAAAGCTAATAGTCACCACTTTCTTTGCCAATTAAGTGCTCCAATAAGACGGCATTAAGCCAATTAGAGAAATTAAACGTGTCGGGTGCAACGACTCGCCATACCTCGAAACTCAACTTGAATTGGCTGGACGGGTAACGCGTAAAAAATAAAATAAAATTAAAGACGGAGTGAAGCCAAGCGAGAAGCGTCATATCGGATTACAGGAGAATTGGCGAAGCTTCACCACATTCCTGCATTCAAAAAATTTCACAACTCCTCTGTGAGATAAAATCCATTCACAGTATATCGGTCATTGCAGATCTAAGATTTGTCGCATTTTTCTTATTTAAAAAAACAACGAGTAAAATCAATTTTATCGCCACATTATAATTTTTACTCCATCTTCAACTCTTTTGTATTTTGAAAAATAAACTATTAATGATTTTAAAAAATCGATAATAGATTTACGGTGTAAAAGTCACTATACTCAGTCCGTGGAAAATCGAATGTAGAAATGGTGAGAGCACATTGTCAGCTTTATGAGATTTTCGATGTTTTACATCCACATTATCCTATTTTTTTTTAGTCTGCCACGTAACTTACGTTGCTTCGTCATTGTGGAAAATATTAATGAAAAATATTCGATAATAAATTTACGATGTAAAAGTCACTATATTCAGGCAGCACATTGTCAGCTTTATCAGATTTTCGATGTTTTACATCGACATTATCCTATTTTTTTTTAGTCTGACACGTAACTCACGTTAATTCGTCATCGTTGAAAATATTAATGAAAAATATTCAATAATAAATTTACGATATAAAAGTCACTATACTCAGGCTTTGAAAGATCGGACGTAGAGATGGTGAGAGCACATTGTCAGCTTGCAGACCTGGACACACCACACGGTCAAGTTCTAGACTTCTTTTTAACGTAAATTCGAACACCGGTTGTGTCCAGCTCATCGACCGATGAGACCACAATTCATAAATATGACTAGAACGCGTGCGTGTAAATGCCAATGTCACCATGGCTACGAAAACTCGTACCAGGCAGTGTCCCACCGATGTAGAGAATTGTTTCACCGAAAAAAAAAAAGAAAAAAAACGAAACATACAAAAGGAAACGACCCTACATCAGTTAGAACCCACAGCAATGGTCACGGTCTAACGACATGAACCTGGAACGTTCATACTTTAGGGGGAAAAGCTCAATTTTCAAATATATATATAAAACCACGTAGGTTATTATCGGCCCTGAAGTCAGGGTCCCACGCTGACGTCAAGCCCTTGAGAAACACCTGGTGGTGTATCGATCCATACGAAATCCGCACAGACGCTTTTATTTTACTACAAATACCCCAGACTTTTTAGAGATGGTCTAAAATAATCCTCAATCCTCAATGAATACACCTTTTTTTCTACAAACGATTTTTACAGTTGGCCTATTCGATCTTTCTTCTTCCCGGTGGTTTACGAAATACTCATGAAAATTACTTGCCCACAAATCGGGGATGTAACATTATTTTTGCGTAACTTTACTAATTATAAAGAGAGCTAAGTTTGTGTTTTTTGTATCAGCAACTGTACTTTTTACAAACGTTCATCTCCAGTCCTAACTATATAGGATTTTTATCATACATATATATATATTCATCAGGTTAAAGATATTTCATTCTCGATTTTTATTCATTATTGTGCATTTGACTGATTACTTTTTCCAATAAATCCCAACATATGCAGACTAATTGGCTTACACTTTGGGATATTTATTGTATGTACATTAAGGATACCATGAATCTTATATATTTGTCTATCACTTTAAATTCTACCGGATCATTTTCTTTTGGAAGAAATGAAAAAAAAAAAAATGGTCAATTTATTTTACAGCAAAAGATGTAAAGTTTTTGTTGAAAAATTACACTTATCGTGCTGTAATTAGGAAAATTTTCAAATTTTAAATGTTTGTACCATTTTTTAAATCTGGGACGTGAAAAATTGCGGTTAAAAGTTTAACCAGGTGGTGTGGAAGTAATTATAAATCTTACCTTGCATGGCTCCTTGCTTTTGGTCCTACAAAAACCGGGCATCTTGATACCACCTATCGGTATTTTCCTCTTGGGCTTTTGTTCCTCCGACTCGAGATCTGGCGCCGGTGCTGCTCCCGTATGTTTTGTGTTCTCTGCGTTAAGCATTTTTTCTCTCTCCTCCTCGGCGATCTCCTTCTTGTCCATGCTCTTCTGATCTTGTTCCTGATCAGTCTGACTCATTGCGCAATATCCTTCGTGTTGGAACTTACTACAAATACATAAAAAAAAACAAATTAAATTAGTGAATAAAAACTTTGAAATATTACAAAAAAAAAGAATAAGAAAGGAGAGAGAGAGGATTAAGGAAATAAAAACAATATTTTATTTCTACGTTTTTGAGGCTCAGCCAAGATCATTGTATTTTGCTTCATACACTTATTGTTGCTGAATTTATTAAACGAAACTCAATTTTTGTCGATGGAAATTGTTTTTTTTTCTTATAAAATAAAAATTTATTACATCAGAAATTTCGGAGATTTGACCAAATAGACTTTATTAGCTACGAGATGTTTTTTTTTTCATCCGAATCAGATAGATCAATTTTTGTCAGTGGACGAAGAAGAATTTTTACATTTCTTTAGCGTTCATATACGAACAATATATATCCATCTAAATTCGAGGGGCTCTCCTTCTCTCTGGCATTGAATCGTCGTTCAACACGTTCGTTCTCAAAAGTGACGGATGCATTTATTTAATTTCGAGGGTTTCAACGCGCCATTATTGAAGGAATAAAAAGCGCGCGTGGCTCAAGAAAGAATCTAAAAGAGCTTCAAGTGTGCTCGTCTCTTCCTAAGCAATGAAAGAAAAAAAAATCGTTCGGTAGGACCTTTCATCGACGCCCTCTCTCCTTCATCCATCCGAGTCGCGTCTCTCTCTCTCTCTCTCTCTCTCTCTTTCTCTCTCTCTCTCTCTTTCTCTCTTTCTCCCTTTCTCATGGATACGTCTTCTCCGATCCTCGATAATCTCTCGTTTCAGATCTTCGTGTCTCTCAACCATCGCATCGAACATCTGCACCACCCGGACCCAAAACGACCGCGAACATCTCTCCGGTTTCCTCGGAGAACTTCTCGATCCAGTAGATCCTCCGAGTTCGTGAAACTGATCATTTTGCTAATAATCGCCACGTAAATTTTTTGTAGCTTTTAGTATAGATAACGGGTCAGTTTCATCATGCGCAGTCTCTAATATATATATATATATATATATATATATATATATATTAGTATGTAAGGAGAAGTGAAGTGGAAAACCGAATGAGGAGGCAAGTCGACTCGAAGCAAAAAGTATACAGTTCAAAAATTTTACATGGAATTTTTAAGCATGTACTAGCCACAAACTAGAGAGAAAAATACTTTAACCAAAATAAAAATAAAAATTGTACAAAAATAATGCCGTACGTTACACACATATATCATTTCCATAATTATATGGTTACTTATGATAACTTTTGGCCACGAAATTTGTTTAACTTTTACAAACATTTGAAACGAATCTGCAGCTTTTTTAAAATTCATAGAATATTTGAAAACGGAAAATATTAATATTATTTGAATAATTAATCAACCAAAACAAAATGGCGTCTTACCTATACCAGACAAAATTTAATTGAATTAACGAACTTAACGCAGCGTATTATTGCTTTAAATTCAATCCAGACGGAATTTAATCGAATTAACAAGGAAATGTTATCAATCCATTCTAAAATCTTCACTATTGGATTCACGAATCAAATTTTCATTAGTCATCAATTAAAAAATTCTATGACGAAGCTTCAACAGGAATGAAACTGAATTGAAAAAATTCATGGCTACCGTTTCGTCGAATAGACGCCCGGGATAGTTTTGTTGCATCAATGTATAAAGCTCTATAACGAAGCAAAACTCAATAATCTACAGCCATTATTGAGAGAGCTTAAAGTTTGGGGTTCTCGCGCAGCGTGCGGCAGATGCCTCGCACGTGTTTTCCCGCCTACTCGAACACAAGATCGACACACGAGTGTACGCTATAAGTGTGCTATACTGTGCTATAATCAACGTATGAGGGTTCTGGGATGTATGTTCAATCATGGTACACTGTGAGGAACCGACGAATTCAACCCCCCGCGCTCTCTATATATATATATATATATGTGTGTATATATATATATATATAGCGAACGCGGGGCCATAGCCATAGCGAGGGACCGGGGGGCCACAGCTTTGTCCGATCAAAAACGAACAATGCTCGTCCACTAATATACAATATACCACCTCTCTTTTTTATTCACAATTCCCAACCCCCTTCTTCACTGTGTAATATTCGTAAGCGTGGGCCCATTGTTAAGGGGAGCCCCGTGAGCCAGCTCAGCGTCGGGACGAGAAAACCAGCAATAGATTACAATCACTGGTATCATCCAGTCCTGATATATCTGATCCTTATAATATATATATATATATATATGTATACATATTATTGCGAAGGTTACGATGTCACACACGTAAAATTGTCTGCGGTTTTACAAGGGAAAAAAAAAAAAAAAAAAAAATTGATAAAACCGCACAAAATGGCTAATGGAGAGTGAGCAAGGGAATACTTGGCCGATAGGATCGTAAATTCATCATTTTTAATATCGTTTTTTTTTTTTCTCTCCTTATTGCAAACAACACGCCCACACGAGACATGTGGGTTGAGGTGCTCGATGAAATATGAAACGTATGTGTGTCCTTTATAATTATATATATATACATATATATATATAATTTTATATGAAAAGGAAAAAAATATTATTGACCACCCTGGGACTGAGCCCAGTCAACGATTGCAAGCAACTGATTCGAGAGTAAAAAAAATCGGCAGGGATTTCAGTTTTCGAGAAAAATTGTTGGTGAAATCGTGATGGGAAAATTAAAATATACGGAGAATATACGATAAAGAAAATGTTAAGAATTCATTTTTTTTTTTTGCATTTTGCATTTGGTCCAAGAAATAATTTGGGATACTTGAGTTGATATAAGTTGGTATTACGCTCAGTTTATTAGGCTACAATATTTACCGATTTCTCACGTTACTTGCCAATTCAACAAAACGTTAAAAAAATGTAAAATTTTTGATTTTTTATTTTTTTTCAGGAAATGCAATGACGCGAAATGAGTTGCAGTACTTATTTATACTTTTGTTTTTTTTCTTTGATTATAGGTTGATGTCGAGTCGTCACAGCGTCCCTTGTTCAAGGGAGCTGGCAGCGTCCATGACGCTAAGTAATTCAAACAAAAAAAAAAAAATATATATATATATATATATGCATAAAAGTATCAAAGTGGAGAAAGAGGATGATGATGATTATGAGCGATAGAGACTCGTTAAAGGGGGGAAAAAGAAAGTCTGGTCGAGAACGTGGATTATCGGCGTGTTACAAAAGCGTCGCGTACTATGGCGCCAAGGGGACTCGAGATCCAAGAACTCGCGTGTCTGTCTCTTCGTGAAAATCCGCAGAAACTCATGTGCACATGGAAATCTTGTGTGTGTGTGTGTGTGTGTGTGTGTGTGCGCGCACTTGAGTTTATGCTTATATACGAAAAGCAGAAAATACGCTGAAGCGTTTTGATGGTAAACTGTCGAATGTGCTACTGCGTGCACATCTAATATAGTGAGTCACGTGTTACCACTTGAGAAAACTTGTGCGTTTAAATATTATTCGTGAGAGAGAGAGAGAGAAAGAGGGAGGGAGGGAGGGAGGGAGAGAGCGAACAAGCCAGTGGAAAATTTTTCATTGGTATATATAAATTTTTACAGCCTCTCGTGAATTAAGTGTTGGCTGATTTATCCGCAAACTACAAGGGTCGATGGGTAACAAAAAAAAAAAAAGATATTCATCAATGAATATCAATTTTCAAGTTTTTATGAAAAAAATTGTCTCAATTTTTGTTTTTCAATTAAAAAATGGCGATTCATTCAACTTGTCCAACGTATAAAAAAATCAATCTTATTCTCAGCACGAGACTCGCGTTATTTTCCTGGTGACCCACGTATAGACCAGAGGGTTAATTTTCAAGCGTTTGAAGAAAATAATCATTTTTTGTGCAACTTTTTTTTTCTATTCGTATAACATTTGAGAAAACGCAAGAAATGCAGAAACAACTCTTTCCAAAAATGTAGAAATTCGACCTTTCCAGACAAGAGGGTTAATTTTCAAGCGTTTGAAGAAAATAATCATTTTTTGTGCAACTTTTTTTTTCTATTCGTATAACATTTGAGAAAAAGCAACAAATGCAGAAACAATTCTTTCAAAAAATGTAGAATTTCTATTACTATTTCCTCTGGTATTTGTCAAGTATCATGACCAAGAGAGTCAGTTTCGATTACGAGACTTGGCAGAAGAAACATTGTTTGCTTATTTGATAAATAAATATGAGTCTCCTTAGGAAATTTAAGCCCAGCTGCTGTCTCGCCAACTTGCCCAACGTATAAAAAAATTAATCTTATTCTCAGCACGAGACTCGCGTTATTTTCCTGGTGACCCACGTATAGACCAGAGGGTTAATTTTCAAGCGTTTGAAGAAAATAATCATTTTTTGTGCAACTTTTTTTTTCTATTCGTATAACATTTGAGAAAACGCACGAAATGCAGAAACAACTCTTTCGAAAAATGTAGAAATTCGACATTTCCAGACAAGAGGGTTAATTTTCAAGCGTTTGAAGAAAATAATCATTTTTTGTGCAACTTTTTTTTTCTACTCGTATAACATTTGAGAAAAAGCAACAAATGCAGAAACAATTCTTTCAAAAAATGTAGAATTTCTATTACTATTTCCTCTGGTATTTGTCAAGTATCATGACGAAGAGAGTCAGTTTCGATTACGAGACTTAGCAGAAGAAACATTGTTTGCCTATTTGATAAATAAATATGTGCCACCTTAGAAAATCTCATGCAGCTGCTGTCTCGTCTGGCATGAACCATCATACAGCCCCTAAAATCATTCCCAAATCCTCACAGACGATACCCTCCCCCTCATATATGTATAATACTTTGTACAACGATCTTAAGCTTCTCCTGTTTATTTTTACAAACTGTCAGGCGAGCTAAAAGAGATATTTCTACACACTTTCTTTCTCCTCCTCTTTGCTTTATTTTTCATACGGATCGCTTTTTCGTTGTCATCTTCTTTTCATCGTGTCTATTTTTTTTTTTTTTTTATGTTTTTTAGACGTTCCTCTCGTACTTTCAATGTACACAATATATCAAGTGCTACATACAGTAGCGTCATACTTTCTATTATATATGTATATATATCTATACATACACACACACACACACACACATATATATATATATATATATATATATATATATATATATAATACTGTATATACTGTATAATACTAATATGTATATACACATATATATTTAACAGTGTTAGTTCCAGTTGGTTCGTAATCCTCCATAAGGAACGTATTCCATATGAAGACTAAACTTTTTTTGACTAGCGTTTTTTTTTCAGGGACTCATCCAATTTTCAAATGTCACTCAATAAAGAAATGAAGAAAACATTTTGTTGGCATTTGCTTATCCATTTTATTTAATTATTTTTCGAGTTGCCACTAACAAAATCCTGTTAAAAGATCCACCTTTTTTTTTATCAAATAAAAATTATTTATTTATTTTCAATAGATTAGTTGGTTATTTAATTTTGAAAAGTTTAACGTATACATTTTTTTTAAATTATCTAGAAAATTATAATTGATATCAATGATGAATAATGGAGAACAAAACGTCGAAATTCACATTGAGAGAGAAAGAGAGTGAGAGAGAGAGGGAGGGAGAGAGCGAGAGACAGATATTTTTAGAGCCACAAGTCGTGTTTGTGTAAGAAAAAATCGTTACGTCTCAACGCCAAGTAATTACGAATTCATAAAGAGAAGATATATATATATATATGCAAACAAGTGATTATTGCCGCGATAAGTAAGCGGTTCGAGCCGGAAGTCGTGGCCGATTTTGTTCAAGCTAATCGTCAACCTTCCTGCACTCCATTGCATGCATATATACATGTATATACTGGCAAACGTATGCTATTTATTGCAAACATCTTCAGCTTAATACGCTCGTATAAATACTTCTCGTGTCTGGCAACGTTAAAGCTACAAATATTACGACGAATTTATCGCTCATCGATATTATTGAAAACCATGGCAGTGATTTCGCGTATGACGCACTATCACATTGCACACATTAATAACAATACTATTCTGTAATAATTAAAATTGCAGCGAAATGTCCATTGACCTCTCAATACTTGCAAAATATTTGCTAAGTAATTAATTATTTATTATTTTGTGTTCCAAATTCATCTCTAAAATTCATAAAATATATTCTTATCCGTACCACGTATTTTTCTTGAGATGGTTCAAGAGCTCATTTAGACGCTATAGTTCGTTTTATGTGAATATTTTCGTGGAAAATCATAATATTCTTTATCTTAAAATTGTTATATTAACTTTATATTGATTTAGAGCTTAATCACACAAATATTATTACCAGTTTAGCAATTTAGTTTTCGAGATATCACAAGTTGGAAAAAGGTTACCTGGATTCTAGATTTAACATATTTCAGGAAAGATCGAAGATTCGGAAAAAATAAAATACATAAATCAGAATTCAGAATAATGATAAATTTTCGCAGTTACAATTTTTTTCGAAAGGGTTCAGGCTTTTGACTGTTGAAAACTATGGAATACCTTATATACATATATATGCAGTATAGAAGTAACATTTTCGCGGAAAATCATAATATTCTTTATCTTAAAATTGTTATGTTAACTTTATATTGATTGAGTGCTTAATCACACAAATATTATTACAAGTTTAGCAATTTAGTTTTCGAGATATCACAAGTTGGAAAAAGGTTACCTGGATTCTAGATTTAACATATTTCAGGAAAGATCGAAGATTCGGAAAAAAAAAAAATCATAAATCAGAATTCAGAATAATGATAAATTTTCGCAAAGTTACAATTTTTTCCGAAAGGGGTCAGGCTTTTGACTGTTGAAAACTATGGAATACCTTATATACATATATATGCAGTATAGAAGTAATATTTTCGCGGAAAATCATAATATTCTTTATCTTAAAATTGTTATGTTAACTTTATATTGATTGAGTGCTTAATCACACAAATATTATTACAAGTTTAGCAATTTAGTTTTCGAGATATCACAAGTTGGAAAAAGGTTACCTGGATTCTAGATTTAACATATTTCAGGAAAGATCGAAGATTCGGAAAAAAAAAAAATCATAAATCAGAATTCAGAATAATGATAAATTTTCGCAAAGTTACAATTTTTTCCGAAAGGGTTCAGGCTTTTGACTGTTGAAAACTATGGAATACCTTATATACATATATATGCAGTATGGAAGTAATAGATAGTGTGACTGTACACAGATATAAGCCTGTATAAGAATTGAGGGTCGGTGCCCACGCGATCGATCGGTTTACGTCTGGGCGTCGCGACGCCGGGCAACGCTCGGAGGAAAACTTGAGGCCGAAGAGAGAGAGAGAGAGAGAGAGAGACCCCCCGGTGTCTTTGCACCTTTCTCGCTGTAGCCTCTCATTCAACGATTAAACAGGTATAAAGTAACACGCAGCAGGTGCATTTCTCGCTATGTGAATAAATTTACTTCCTTACAAAAAAAAAAATATTCATGAGAAAAAGTTCTCTTACATTTTATATTGACAAAAAAAATATTTTTTATGAAAATTCACCAATACATTTGTCATAAAATAAAAAATAAATATTGCCGGAGTATCTCTTTAATTTTTTAAATAGTTTTACTGTACAGCTCTGGAGATTTATCATTGTAAAAATTGCTCATTTATTATTATTATTATTTTTATCTACCAGATTGGAGATGGAAATTATGTTGATTGTAAACTAAAAATAAAAATCATTGATAATACTTTAAAATTATTTTTCAAGATTTTTTTCTAAGTACCTTCGACGATGTTCGATGTTCGACAAATGTGCATTTATTTTGTCGTTCTACAAATTATAGCATGTAGTAACTTTTATAAACGATTAAATGACGATTTAAATAAAAATTCTGTAAGTAAATGAGATATAGACTAATAAGATAGATTGAACTAAAAATTACAACGAGAATTACCTCAAAGTATGTATTACCTGAAATCGAATTTTCAAGGTATCCCCTGGAAGGCGCAAAATATATTTTCCTACAAATATATCGATTTATCGATCGATACAAAAATCTTTATAATCCTGCTAGATCGTAAATTATTATTTTTTTAATTCTTTCTTTCTTCCCATCGATCTCAAACATGAGTTTTCGTGAAACAAAGGTGGTGGGCCTTGGGGTGAAAGGTGAGGATTTTTTTTTCGTTTATCGAGGCAACTTTTGCGATCTATATCAACTTTCTACTTATATGGAGCCCCTTCGAGAAACGAGAAAATCTTTTGGCATTCCAAGGATTGGGAGAACCCTCGTAGAATCGGTCGAAGATTTCACCGATACTTTATGATCCTCTCAGGTACCGAACCGTTACTTCGGGATACAGTACTTGTTATATATATAATATAGCTATATATATATATATAGCTATAATACCTCGTGGTACAAAATAAGATCGTGGTGAGCCCATATAATTTCACGGGGTCCAGAGACACTTTTCTAGTGCCTTCAGGGTTCTCTGGTGCGAAACGTTACAATATATATATATATATATACGTGTATATTTAAGCTTAGGTACACTACCAGCCAAAAGTCGTTGACGAGCCTCAAAGTTCCAAAAAAGAATCCGTCACCGTAAATTTTATATTTAATTTTCTTGTCAATTTAATGAAAAAACAAAATCATTTTCATTTCAACTTTGAATTTGTCTGTTTAGCAATTGTATCGTTATCAGAATGATCATTTTATGTAACAAAAAATAATTGAAGCCTGTCTTTGTCTTAATAGACTTTATGGAATTTTTTGGGGTGGTGAAATGTTTTTGACCGATTGTGTATATGTACAGAGTTAGAGCAGTTGAGAGAGGCAGAGCGGAGTACATGATACTATTTTTGGCGACGTTGCGAGAGGCTCACAGTCCTGGATGGATCGATGCGGATCCTGGAGTGTGCTCTCCCTCTCTCTTTCTCTCTCTTTCTCTATTCGTTTTGAGCCCTTCGAGTATCATCAACCCCTCACTCGCTTTCTCTCTCTTTCTCTCTCTCCCGACGTGCCTCAAGCTACCCTCGCTCGTTCAATCTTCAGGGATACACCGGGGCGCGTCCGCCATCCATTATAATTTTTTTCATCGAATCCACGTTACCAGATGATTGAATTTAAAAATATAATAAACCACGACTTGCAGCCCCGTATCCAGGGGCGTTTTAAAACTCCTATCCTAATCGCATAATTTTTCAAGCAATCAAAATTAATTTAATAGGGAGAAAGAAGGGATGAAGCAAAAAAAAAATCCGATAAAAATGCCTTATTTTTGTAAAATTGTTAATTTTCTTCGTAATTTTTAGTATCCTTAAAAAAATTGCCCAAATTAAAGTGTAGATTGAAGAAATATAGTGAGGTGATTTGAGATTTTTGTAATTTTTATTCGATGGATTTGTACGAATATTTCAACAATTCGTAGAATTGTTGAAAAATTTATCAAACTTTGTTGTTTATTGCTCGATGTACTTTTTTTTTTTGCAGAGAACGAAGTACCTTTGTCAAACCCTTGAATAATCCACGTGGGTCCCGAGCTCAACGTTTATTCGGGCCCCAGTAAACTTTAGATAAAGATTCAGATTGAACAACTGACGAGTATCAAACGTTTTTATTTTGTATACTTCGAAACGGTTTTGTCTGGCGAAGATATAAAGTCGAAATAAGAAAGAACGAAAGAAAAAAAGAAAAAGTGTTCTTATGAGACGCGACGGGCGTTTTTTTTTTTTCGTTCTTCCTCCCCTCTGTTTTCTCTCTTTGTGTGTACGAAGAGATGCGCGAAACGCGACCAAAGCCTCGAGAAACATAGACGCGAAACGTAAAAGCATCGAGAACGCGCATCTGTTTGCAGAACGAGCGAATAAAGAGCATAAAGAAATTGTGTTGAATTTGAAAAACTTCTAACCTTCAAGATCCTAAAGTTCCTAATGAAAAGAGACCTCTAAAAAAAAAATCAAAACAATTCAACTGGCAACGGACGGCGCTCTCGATAAACGACGCACGTCGCACTGACGCGACATTGCAATGCGATGAAAATAAGCAAATTGTCATTCAATCGCCAGTATTGCTGCAATTGTGAGAAATCGTCGTATGATTTCTTTTCATATTTTTGCCTTAATTTACCAAATTTTCGTATTTTCAATACTTTCTCATATGTTAAAACATAATTATGCATTTATTATATCTCTTTTTTCAACGTCCCAATTGTGTTTAGAAAAAGGAAAAATGTATAAAAATTCATCTTACCTGCCAATATAATGTTTTCGAGATTTATCTCGTCCGCGGACGAGCACAGATTTCACAATTCACACGATTTTATCTTATACTGACACTATGAGAGTAATGGAATAAACTTTTTAATTATTAACTATATTCGTAAGAAACGTTTATTACGAAGCACGTAAATGTGAGTGAGTTTTATAATTGTTTTCGACTCAAAGCTGAATAGGCTTGTGAGAATAAGCGCGAAAACTCGTTACGTATCACGACTGATCACGACTGAATGCAGAAGAACGATGCCGGTCTCATCCTCTTCAGAATCCCTTGTGATGTGTGATGTCGTCAAAAACGCGCCACCATGCGCTCACGATCAGAAACAGTGGAAAAAGCCGGCAGGCGCATGCGCACTCGTGGCCGACGAAAAAATTGTGGAGGGGGAAGAGTCTCGGCGTCGCGACGCCGATTCGAATTCAAAATGCATGATGCATGCATGCTTGCACGCGATTTTACTCCCCCATGGACATTTACATTACTGATGTACTTATGTATATATGCTTATGTACAAACGTCGAGGCACCCTACGATTTTTTTTTTTCGAACTGCACGATGATATATTTTCTACCACCATGCTATATACAATAATTACACGCGTGTCATATATCGATTAGTACACAGTAGTCCGAACAACCACGCGCTCTGCTTCTAGGAACGCTCATATTGGTACTGCAGACTGAATTATTGATGATTCGGCTTATACGGAGGAACATTTTTAGAAATACATTGCAAAAAAAATACTTTCTGAAAACTCGATGTGAATTTTTTTACATTTTTACTACTCGTGTGACAGTATTAGCTATAAGAAAATTCTTGAAAAGGGTGTTATTAGATTAGATAAGGAGAAGCAATACGAGTCCTATTCAATAATAACATAGAGTCAAACTGAATTCTGACGCAAGAAATAGACAATAATGTATAAAAAAGTTACCGTAGCCATATTGTTTTCAGTGTCATTATATTGAATCAGAATATATATTAATGAAATGTGTCCGATAAGAAATGATAATAAATTGACCCACTCATTGACAAAAATTCGATTATTATAAGATATCTCTTATAGACGTGGATGAAAATGAAGAAAACTCTTCAAGTTCGCTCAGCGATATGCCGTAATCATTATAATGCTCCTTATATTGTAACTGCTAACAATGAGTGATACTTCAAGTTATAAAATTCAATTTTCGATTAATTACCAGGAAAGGTTAATTATGAAACGATAAACGGAGATAAAAATTAAACTTTATCACCTCATTAAACTTGTAGTTTATAGAAATGACTCGCGATCATGTGCATGAAATAGAAATAAAATGCAGGTGCTTCGAAAAGGCTTCTTTTTTTATATGAATAAAAACGGAAGACGAATAATTTCCCTCGTGTGGTATCAATCAATGAAACATTGCCCTTTTTTTCAACACAAAGTTTTCGACAAAATTATATTACAATGACGCTAATAAAGAAAGAAAGAAAAAAAAAGATACACAGGATACAGGGAAGCAAAGATAGTATTTTAGTTGCGACGTAGCAAACCAGATGGCGACGTCTTACGGAGAAAACATTTATTCCTGACGGCAAACACACACACACAAACACATCAAGCATGAGCACGGATTCACCCGACGCCCTGCTCCTGTAAGCGTGAGCGAAAAGAGGTTCTCAACTTGCATATAGATTTTGTACTTGTGCATACATACGTCGCATTCGACTGATTGTGAGCTCGTCTTCAATGACGCTCGAGCGACGGCCGCGAGCGTCGTATATCGCGAGTGATCGCGAGCACTGATATGACAACAAGTATAAAAAATTGTTTTGTATTGACAGTAAGGATAATGTGAGGGAAATAAATAGAAAAAAGTGCGTCTCACGCGACGAAGGGAGTAAACTCTTCGTGGGTGAGTAATGATAAGAAAAAAAAAACCAACTCCATCATCATCCTGCATAGCGCGGCGATCCAGCGCTTGCGAGAATCCAGCGAACGTACGCATTTTTCTCTCTCTCTCTCTTTGTCGATCAACCAACTTGTGAGGTTGAAGGGTGCAGGTTATGTGAGTTATGCGATGGGATTTTTTTCGTTCTTTGTGAAATCGCGTCGATAATCCAGGTGGACAGAGAGATGGGTCAGGGTACCGAGGCGGCTTGCGGAGATCGGCCAACCGAAGTCAGCGTCATAAGATTTGTATCGAGAAATCGTACGATCGAAGAAATTGCGCCGAAAAAGGTACAAATCTTACCCCTCTGTGGGTTTCTTCCCCCTTTCCTGTTCTCCGCCCCGCAGCTTCTACTCCTCTCATATCCGTGACACTGGGATCAATGACCTCCAAGCCAAAACAAATCACGCATCGACGCTTACGACGCACATCTCAAATGCTCACTCATTCAAATAGTCAAAATTACAAGAATTATATTGAATATCAATTAATAATCTTATTAAAAATTGAGAATTTTACAAATTTCACAATATTAGTAAAATATTTTATATTATGTACATTGAAAAAAAAATAGTTTCCATTTTCAAAATCCTTTGAATAATCCTTTTTAGATCTATAATTATGGACGATGAAATTGTAGAATTAATTGGGGTTTAATTTTCATGGAAATTGTCGTCAAAACGATGCTGCAATGTATTTTTCATCGGTTATTCGAATTTGTAGAGATTTCTATATTTATTGATAATGGAGTAAATTTTTTCAACCTTTGAGGACATATTTTCCTCAGCATTTCTGATTTTATGCATATTTATTGTTTGTTATACATGAGAAATACGTGCTGATACCCATGACCGATTAAAAAAGTTTTTTTTATTATTTCGCAATGTTTAACAATCCCGATGGTATTGACATGACAATATTCAGAGTCCACTTTCATGGTTCAAATTTTATTCATTAACATTTATATTGAGAACGTTGATAAATTTTCTTTTTTTCTTGAGACAAAATTGTATTATTATTTTTATAATCATTTGCATATAGTAATTCTTTCCATATTTATAAGTAATGAAATTTTTGTGTGAATCATTCTCGAGATTGTTTGTTTAAAATATCCAAACTTTCGTTCAATACCCATAAAATCCTTTAGGAATAAAGTTTACAATGAGACGGTTAGTAAAAAAAAAAATTGTAAACAATGGAGGTTGCGATATCGGGGAAAAGCAAATGCAGGCCATGCTCATTTACCAGCCGAACATATGGCCTGATTTTTGTTTTTCCTTGAAATCTCAAAGATATTGACATACTTTTCGCCATTGTTTGGAAAATAGCAGCCATCGCTCTCGTATTCATGCAGGTTCTTTTTCCAGATTTTTTTTTTAATCGTTCATATGATTTTTCAGGAAATTTATACCTGCAAGCAACGAGGATGTGGCAAAACATTCACAAATCAGGATGAATACAAAACTCACGAGGCTCTCGAGACGCTGAAAATTAGATTCATGTACGTTGTCACAAAAATTTTCCATTTTTTCTATCTTTTTTTGTTCTTGATTATCTTTGTGAGATGCAGAACGTGGATTTTTTTTTTTTTAAATCATTGCAGATGTCGCGAGCCAGGCTGCGGCGAAGAATTGTCAGATCCTGGAAGTATGTGGCGTCATTATCAGGAACGTCACAACAACGAGACAAGCGGTTTTGTGTGTCCGTATACGAATTGCGGCTCGTTACACAGTACAGCTGACAATTTAGAGGATCACATAGAGAGTTGTCACAGACAACCACCGACATTGCCTATCGAGCCAGAAATAATATGTTTTGAGGGAATTGACAATTCGATTGACGACGATGCCAATCAAAATGACGATGATTGTTATTACGAGATCGAAACTAACAAGATCCAACAATTGTCAAACGAGAGCTTAACATCGCGTTCCAATGGATACGCTTTGTCATCGAGTAATAGCGATTATAGTGGAAAAAATGAGGAATACACGAGCAAAGAGGAGAGACTGAATCGTGATGAGAGCAACGCCTATCAGAATGATGATTTTATTAATGAAATAAAGAAAATCACTGCCACTTCCAAGCCTGAAGAGTATCTCGGTAAAAATAACGAGAGCGCCACCAGAATTGTTAACAAATCTCAAAAAAACGATGCTGTCTCGATAGTACAGGAAGATTTTCTCATCAAATATGACTCACGCTCGTCACAGTGCAACGAGATGCTCCATATCGATGATAATGACGAGGCGAACAATGTTTTGTACATCAATGGTGATGTTACGATAACGAAAAATCTAAAAATCGAAGTAACCAATCAACAGGGTCAAGAGCACAGAATAGACCTGGGCAATTTGGAGAAAGTATTTAGGAGCGGTTTTGAGCGAGATTCACCGTCAATAGAGAATAATAGCATTATCGAGGCAAACAGTAATAATTGCCTTGAGGATGAGGAATATACACCCAAAAAGCAAAGAATGTCGAGGTACAAACAGGAACCTTACAAGTGTGACATTGGCGGTTGTGGCAAAATGTACAAATACATATCGCATTATCGGCATCATCAGGACAGTCATAAACTGGTTAGCAATAATAGCGTTAGTTCGAAACTCGCTAAAGCGCTCACCAGGCCGAAGCAGGGAAAGGCAACGACTGTGAGCTTTTTTCTGTAAGTGTTCCAATATATTTTTTAAATTTTTTATAGCAAAATGTTTTTTACATGGACCCTAATTCTTAAGGAGCATTTTATGGCTGGTAAGAATAGGCAATGATCCACACCGAGACAAATAATTCAGCACCAAAATATAAGATAAATTTACTGTTTCTGTCTAATATACCGTTAGTAGCCTTTTTTTTTTGCATTATTTCTTTCCCACTGTTCTTTTGTCGCATTGATATAATTCTGGTGGCATTGGATATAAATTTACAAAATTACCCACTCAACGTTTTTTGGATTTGATTGGATTTAGAGTTTTTTTTCCATCTAATTATAGTGGCTGAAAATGAAACAAATGTGGTCAAAAACGGTATATCTATTTTTAACTTTTCTTTGGTCACTGAATCTTGTTTGCCTACATAAATTGACATAGATATAAATGAGAGGCATTGTATTCCAGCACGATTTACCTTTTTAAGCTTTCTCTAAACAAATTTCAATAAATTTGTAACCATCCGTTTTTATTTCACGTTAAGTGGAATTTGCAAGGATAAATTATTTATAACACTTGGCATATCTTCGTAAACGATTAAATCTTTCTCAGATGTAAAATGCCCGGATGCGGGGCTCAAGTGAACAACGTGACGAGTCTGTGGAAACATTATCACGATAATCACGCAAACACGAAACCCCCACTGGTACAAACGGCAAAGGGAACTGAGATCTTCCGGTGAGAATTATGAGCGCTCACTGTAATGACAGAATATCGTTTTTTTTTCCAATTCTTAATTAATTCCTTTTACGTATCATCTTTCAGATGTAAAATTCCAAATTGCGACATGGAATTCAACACGAGCTCGATGATGTACAAGCATTTCAATGAGGTGCACACAAACGGTGCGGCAAACTGTAATGCAAGCACAAACGGAAAGACTGGAAATGGGAGTAGCATAAGATTTGCCGATGAAATGTTTCAGAACGACGCTACCGCCCAACAAGCAAACTTTAAGACTGACTTTAAAGCCAAGTATAGTGTTAATATTGATGAGTATGCCGAGTCCGGCAACGAGTCGAAATCACTGCCGAGAATTAAGGAGGAATCCCGAGACTGATTCTTTTCCTCAAGTTTGAGCTCAAAAAAAAAAAAAAAAAAAAAAGAGAAAGATAAAAAGAAAAAAGAAAAACCATGACTTTGTTCCGTGTATTTAAAACGATAATACGGGAAATTTACAATGCCCGAGATGTACAATTTACATTGTACAATAATACTGTCGTTAAGATCGCGACATACGATCAATTTGTAGGTGTCGATATTATCGTGGAAACGAAGAAAAAAAAGAAAATCGACGGATATTCCGAATTTAATGCGTAATCTAGTTAATAATTTTGAATCAATTGGATTGAAAAACTGCTTGACGAGATATTTCGGGGCAGTAATTTTTATCGATATGTGTGAAAATTAGTAATAAATTAAGCTTGGGCGTCAATTTATGATGCCGCATATCGCAGCTGTCCATGAAGGACAATTTCACTGCCCGTGTAAAATCGGCTCTCCCTTCCTGCGCCCCCTTTTCCATATCCTTAACTCCCGTTGTAACCTGCATGACCGAGTGACCTTCCTACGTATCATCCAAACTCTAAAAATTGAGTTGTTGCGTTTGATAAATTTTTTCAAATGCCGTGAGATTTGCGCGTGGCAAAAAAATTTCACCGATCGAACACGAGTCCGATGCAGCTATCTCGAAAAAACTAATTGTATAAGATTTTTAATAATTCCGTACTGATTTTTACTATTTTATAATTATTAATCATATTGTTTTTTTTTTTTTTTATGTAAGAACATTATCTACACTCCGTATAAAACTCGCGATAGATGAAATCCTCAAAGTATGATTATAAGATTTTTATTTGTATGTTCGAATGAATGTATGTTCGAAAATAAAGTGCAATAGTAGAATGATAATATGACGAATTTGTGAATTTAAATGGCAGTCAAACGAAGAAAAAAATTACAAGCTAGAATGCAAAAAATTATTGATTCTACATGAGATAAAGAAAATCTATAGAAAATTCAAAGCAACAGATAACATTAATTTGTTTTATTAGAATTGTAGAAAAGACATGAATGTCGTTTCCGATTTGATCGGAAGCTTTTTTTTTTTTTGTCAATTATTTCACATGCGAGCAACGGGTTTGAGGCCAAGCACATTGAAGCACTGCTCGAGCAGGATCGCCGTAGCTTCGGTCAGCATGATTCTTTCCATGTTAACTTTGACAATTTCGCCAGCTTGATTTTTCTCTACGCAATAACAATTGTCGTAAAATTCGGTAAAACCACAACATATTTCATAACAATATTCGCACAGCGTGTGCAAGCAAAGGTCCTTGGTTATTTTAAAAAGTATATCGGGAAATTTCAGAAGTATTTTTGCCAATTTCCACTCTTTCTCATGTTCCAGCGAGATTGGCGTGTTACTCGCTGCTGCTGCTTTTAATTGTTCCTGCGTTACGTTGGCTATACGTGCGATTGATCGAATTCGCGTCAGGGCATAAAGCAAATAGACCGCTGTATTGCCCTTGTCCTCCAGCATTTTATCGAATGAGAAGACATACTCGTGACTACGATTGTGTGACAAATCGGCGTATTTGATGCAACCGTAGGCAATCGATTCTTGGGCCTGTTTTAATTCCTCGGGTGTCAAGACTTGGTCTCGTCCTTTCTCCTTGAGCTTGTCCAGAGCTCGTTTCAGACCCTCGTCCAAAAGCTCACTCAGCCTGATCGTATCGCCAGAGCGAGTCTTGAATTTTTTCTTATCCTCGCCCAGCACAACACCAAACGCGACGTGATCCATTCGATGCTTGTCCGTCAGAAAGCGCATTCTTTTGGCACAACTTTTGATAACTTGAAAGTGTGTCGCTTGTCCGGCATCGACGACGTATATGATCTGTGAAATGTATTTAAACCAAGTTGATAGAATTTTATTGGATAAAAATTAAAATTTTTAAGATTTTTATTGCGAATAATCGCTGACTTACCCAATGAGCTTTTTCCTCCTCGATTCGTTGCTTGAGACAAGCCAAATCCGAGGTGTCGTAAGTAAAACCACCATCTGACTTAACAATCGTTAGTGGAATTCCAACATTGGGTTGTTCACCCCACATGACTTTACGACCCTCGTCCTCTTCCAAAAAATTTTTCGCCTCTAGCTCTTTCACCAATTCTTCCATGTACTTATGATAAAAAGATTCACCTCTCTCGATAATTTTGATGTCCAAACGATCGTACAGCTTTTGCAATTCTAATGAAGAAAAAAATACAATTTTACAAATGAGTCGTGGAAAAATCGTGAAATTCTCGTCACGTGTATAATAATAATGAAAAATAAAGAAAAAATACGATAATACCTTTCATCGATACGTCGCAAATCATTCGCCAAGCTTTCGTTATATCAGGCTCGCCAGCTTGTAATTTTACAACACAATTGTAGGCACGTTTCTTGAATTCATCGTCATTGTCAAAACGCGATTTTGACTGTTTGTAAAAACTCTGTAGATCGGCTATTGGTGGTGATACCGTGAGATAATTTGGAAATTCGTCTTGTAGATGAGCAATCAACATTCCAAATTGTGTTCCCCAATCGCCAATGTGATTGAGTCGAAGAACATCATGATTGAGATATTCCAGTAGACGACAAATACTCTCACCGATAATCGTCGATCTCAAGTGACCAACGTGCATCTCCTTGGCAATGTTTGGGCTCGAAAAGTCAACGACAATTTTTTGCTTCGGCACTCTTGGTGCTGGCACTTTGCCAGCCTTGAGTACGGTCTGTAATGCTTTTTGGCCAAAATCACGTTTAAGAAATACATTGATGTAACCTGGACCAGCAATTTCAAGCTTCTCAATGAGTGGTGATGATTCTACTTTTTCCAGTATTTTCGTTGCCACTTCTCGAGGCGAAATTTTCTTGGCTGCAAAGTTTATTGTTCATGTATAAGGGAACTCGGTCAAAGGCTCATTATGAAATTTAGTCGATTTCGTCGTTCCATAAAATATATTTTTGAAATTTTCGCATTTACTAAAGAAAAAGAAATATTTAAAAAAGACTAAAAAATGCATTCAATAGAAGACACCAGGACAAAAAAAAATTATTACAATTATTGCGGAATTTCAAATTATCAGAAAACTCTAGATTTTGCAGATCTCGTTATCGAATTTAATTATCTTTGTCAATGTATAAAATAAATTTTTCATAATTTATCAATTTACCAAGAAAAAAGGCTCAAAGGTGAAAAAAATATATAAAAATTACAAATTTCGCGAGATTTCGAATTAATGTAATGCACATTAATTATTTATCACAGTAATATTGGATTCACGCGATATGGTAGAAAATTAAATTTTTCTCTGTCTCATTTACTTTGTGTGCTGAGCTGCTTGCTCAATGCCATTGCACTGTTGTACTGATAATCTCCAAATATTGGATTTCCAGATGTCGTTATGACTAAAGGTGGATCTGGAACATCTGGATAAGCATTGCTAATGGCATTAGCAAATACTTTATGCAATGATTCATTTATACTGATCATTGTATCTTCATTAGATCCAGAGACAGCAGATTCTTTTTCTCTTAACGAATCAACGTACTGCATAAAAAAGAGAATAAAAACATTTAACAATATTATAATTTAAAAATACGATAAATGTGCCATTTTACAAAAAAAAAAAAATGTACCCTCTTGAGAATGGCTACCCTATGTTTAAGTTTCGTATTTTCCTGCTGAAGCTTTGTCCAATCGTCACTGGAAGATCGTGAAGGCTCGCCAAGCGCTTTTTTTACATTCGTAAGTTCTCTTTTTAAAAACTCAATCTCCTCCTCCTGCAACATATTATGAATTTTCTAACCTAAAGCATGCCAACAATGATCAATTTATATGCAAGACAAATTTGTCGTCTGCGGATAATATTTTTTGCAATTTCGAGTATAAGATAATGCAAACTTACCGCAGAAGCGGCTCTCTTATGAAATACTTCCAAATCCGGCAGAGACATTGAATATTATTCAAGTTTTACACCTGCAAATACTTAGTATGTACTATCATGTACTCTACAAAATGTGGCAAAATCCACGTGGATCTTGTTCCTTGTCCATCAGTCCGTCTTCTTGGCCTTCTTGCACCGGCAATCATTGGGGGGAGAAGCTGAGAGTCATGCGCGTGCGCCATTCATAGACACGAGTGTGACGCTGCATAGAGGGCGCTACTGTGCAATGGGAACTAGCAATGAATGAACATTCTGCTCTATCGACATTTTTGTAATCAGCTCTCTCATGATATCATTTGTAAGTTTCTTTATCAACAATCTCATACTTCACCACGAGATGTCGTCCCAGACGACTATAGGCTTCGGCTTTATACATCGGGAGCTTAGAAACCAAAAAACGTATCTCCGATGCATATGAATGGCTTATAAGCCCTTGTGACTTTTAGACATGCGATATAGTATGTAGAAGAAAATCCTTATGGGCTGGCGGATCTCCCCTTATTTTCTCTCTGCATCACATATCGTACACACACACATATATATATATTCAAGTACAATAGCATATATGCATATATGTGTACTCCTTGCGTCGGTAAATACGTAGACGAATTTCCGCGCAGTGTGTTAATTAAGAGTTACGTGTAATATTACGCGAATAAAGTATATATTATAGTGGGCCGTTTATTCAGTGTAACAGAGTAAAAATAATCAAGAAAATTTACAACAGTTGAGGCAAAATCATATAATCGAAATAGGTATATATAAAGTTTTGTGTCAAGACGCTTCGAATCAGGCGTGACCTAGCACGAAGGCAATATAACGCGCACTCGATATCCACCCACGCCCGCAAAACTTTTTACGCTTCCAATAATAAAATGTGAATTTAGCCCCAATTTTTCTCGTAAAACAAGAAGCATGAGGCAGTTGTTTCTTTCCTTTGTATGTGCATCATATCAGTAGCAATTAATATTAGCGAGGCGTGCAGCTGCCTCGAGGTATATATGTATGCTCTCTCGTTCTCTCTGCCTTCCCCACTTCTCGCTCTCCCTCGTGCCTGTGTCGAGTTTTTCCCCGTCGACGATTGTTAGAAAATAATATACACGAGTTTGTCGCAAGTTACGCGAACGGAGAAGTCCGATCAAGTAGATTTTTTTTGTCGCTGTGATTAATGCGACTGTTTTTTTTTTGTTTTTCAACAATACTCGCTAATAAAATCGTGAAATATATTCGAAAGTCAAAATTGAATTTGGTGAATATTTTTTTTCTGTGACATTGAATCGCATATATGCATTATATTGAAACGTGCTCGCCAAAACAACACGTATGTATGTGCGCATTTTTTTGTAAACGAATATGGATTTGTATGTATGGCCGATGCATTAGGGGTGTTTACGACTGTTGCAACGTGACTATGTTTTCTTTTCACAGCGTTAATAGTTCTCGCTCGATCATTTTTGCCCCAATAGAACTTGTAATGAAAATATTTTTTTGCTATGGGTTATCGTGGGGTCAGGAAATAGATACGCATTGAGCATATAATTCGAGGTCATTCTTATTTCTTCATAGACAAAGCTTTGTTTGAGGAAAATATAAAAAAAATATCATATTTTCATGCGAGTGTTTGGAATGTTGCAAAAATCGCGTTTATAGCGTTTTCCACTTGGAATAATTTAGTGCACGATTTTCCATTTAAAATGGAGTCAATGTGCACTTCAGTATATATCGTTCTCACTTGCTCTCGCGAGAAAAACTCGACGTTGTGTGGCACGCACGATCCACTGATCGTGAAAACACTATTAGAGAAAAATATACGCGTGCACGGGTGCGTGATGAGCTTGTAAAAGCCAAATGGCCGTATCTCGCAAACGGTTTGAGTAATTGTGCTGAAATTTTTCACCCTCAAAAGAAAGGTGGCGGTGGAAAAAGAATGTGAAAGAAAGTGCAAATAGATATATGGAGTTTTTACTTTCTCGTAGTTTTAGCCCATTCTCAAAGTTTCCTCTATAAAGAAGCAAAAAATTAAGAAGTCTTCTTACTCCATAGAGCTTTCCGAACGGAATTAAAGGAGAGTGAAAAAAAGTGCAAATAGAAATATGCAGATTTTACTTTCTCCTAATTTTGGCCCATTCTCAAAGCTTTTCTCTATAAAGAAGTAAATAAATTGAGAAATCTGCTTATTACATTGAGCTTTTTGAACAAGAGAAAAGTATGAAGACGTAATATGCAAGTTTCAATTTCCACATTTATTTTCGTCATTTCTGTCGTTGATTCATGATTTTTATTTGATTTTATCTCACAGGACTTGTCTGGAGCATGAACGAGTCTTTATGGACGATTGTTGTTTCGTTGGAATTATCAAACATTGGTAAAAAATGCCTCCTAAGCAGAGAAAAATAGCTATTATGGGCTACAGATCTGTAGGTAAGTTTCGAAAAATAATGCACGAAACATTTGAATCTCAATAATTCCATAATAATTTAAAAAACAGAAGGATTTTTTAATAATTTCGCATTATTTCCAGGAAAATCATCGCTCAGTATACAATTTGTCGAGGGACAATTCGTTGACTCGTATGATCCTACTATTGAAAACAGTAAGGATTTAATGAATTTTTATACATGTATACATAATTATTTAATCGTTAAATTTCAAGTTGAATAATCACTAAAAATAATCCAAGATGGAGAAAGCTGAATATTTTGTGTTTTTGTCAGCTCTGTTCCATCCTTGCGAATGTAAAATTAAAAAAATATATGCAGTTTAGTTACTGAGATATAAATGATGGAAAGAACGTATATTATCCGATCCTACAAGGGTTTTTTTTTTTTTAATTGAAAAACGTTGAATTTCTTATTTTATTTGATTCATTTTATAATATCGAACAATGTAGCATGAAAAATTTAGGCTATTCGGTAAGAAAAAAATATTTCGACCCCTTCATGCTTCAACCTCAAGCTTTACTTGATCATTAATAACTTTTTTTTTTTTTTTTAATGCAGCATTCACAAAGAGCACTCGAGTAAATAGCCAAGATTACGAGGTCAAGTTGGTCGACACGGCTGGTCAAGATGAATATAGTATATTCCCGACTCAATATTCCATGGATATTCACGGCTATGTTCTTGTATACAGTATAACGAGTGCAAAGAGTTTCGAAGTTGTCCAAATTATTTATGACAAGTTGCTCGACGTTACCGGAAAACTTCAGTAAGTAGAAAAACAAAAGTAAAAAAAATTACTCTTGCCCTCCCAGTAATGATTTTTTCTCACTCGCCTCTTTTCTCTTTTATCTTTTTGTCACCCAGCGTTCCAATCGTATTGGTCGGTAATAAAACGGATCTCTATGTGGACAGAATGGTAAAAACGGACGAAGGAAAAAGTTTGGCCCATTCGTGGCATGCAGCTTTTTTAGAGACCAGTGCAAAGCAGAATGAGGTATTTTCAAAGTGAACGAAGAGCGTTTGTCGTATATGCTCGAAACAAAATTTACATAAATTTGCATTGAATGAACTATTTATTTTTCTTTGTTTCAGTCTGTCGCCGATATTTTTCACACCCTGCTGATGGAGATCGAGAAAGCGGATGGAAATGTTCAAGAAAAATCGAATTGCGTAATATCTTGAATGTTGTATAGTTAGCGCTCCGATCACAAATGAGGAAAGAGTGGCGGGGGAGGTTGTGGGGGAAGGGGATTAGGGTCGATTTATAGTCCGATGAATTGCGTTAAAACGCAAAAAATACGCCCGAAACTCCCAATAATCAGTTATCGAATACAAAAATGAGCGCTTTTTCGCTCTCATTTCTCTCACGATCTAGAAAATCAAGAACATCTCTCTTTTGTCAGAGAAAAAGAGAGAGTGGGAGAAAATATTTGTACGCCGATAAGGCCACAGGTCGTCCAATGAGCAATCAAAACATGGACATTTCATGTGGTGCATAAATAATTTTTTTTTTTTCCAAAGTCGTCGCGAGGCACATGCACTTTCTACTTGGATATATTCGTCAAAAAATATTGTCTTTTTTTTTCTCTTTATATCTCGTTGATTCATTTTTTGTTTCGTTTTCTTTTGTATAGTATCCGAATAATTGTTCAGAGATGAACGCGCGTCTCTGAATCATTAATTTTTTTCTTCCCTGTTGGAATGGAAAAATGTCTAAATGCCATTTGGCAAATTGCATTGGTAGCGAAGTAATTTTATCTTATACATACTTCTTTTATTATCGTTTTGTGCCTCCAGGCTTTTGTGTATAGCGAATTAATGTATATGTACATATAGGCATATATATTATATAAATGGTACATACCTTTAATGTTGTTTTCGAACTCGAGAAGTACAGATGGTTCGAATAATTTTCGTATCAACACTATCAATTTTTTGTCATTCTTTAAAATGTCCTTTTCTCGATTACATACACACACAATTCATTTGAATCCTCTTTCCTTTTATTTTTTTTCGTCTTTTCTCATTATCCTCGATATTCTGAAATCTTATAAAAAATAATAAAAACAATTCTCAATAGTGTGTTGAACACGATATAAGAAAAAAAAAAAAAAAAAGCGTAGACACGAATTCCCATAGGTTTGAACGAGTTGAATGTCCTTCCAGTAAATTGCCGACTTCTGTGAAATAACGAGGATGTTTCCGTTTCACTTTGACAGTACGATTACTCGAATAGACACATCCTTGTTGAAACAAAACTCGACACTCTCGTTGCATGTCATTGTCGATGTTTTTAGAAGACACGATAGAAAAAAAAAACTATCTTCACTCTCACAATCCACCTCAGACGGCAAACTTGGCGATTCATAAATACGAATAATAGAAAAAAGAAATACCGAGAAACACATAGTGGCATGCGTATGTAACGAAAGAAGATGAACAAACAAATAACGTGTAAATACAATGGAAAAAAAAACCTCACATCGCGTAGTGTAGGATATGTAAGAACTTAAATAAATACGTGAATGCGATGTCATTGAAATACATTTTTTCTTTCATCCTATCCTATCTTGCAGCAATCAGGATGAATTGAATTAAAAACTTGCAAGCTCTGCCCAAAATAATTATGAATAATTTATTTTTACGTATTTTTGCGATCCTTCAACATTAATTGGGTCAATCGAGTGTTGAGATTTGATAAATTAATTGGAAAAGTTTTCATAGAGTTACAAACGAATAAAGTATTTTAATGAAAGTTATTTTTACGACAAAAAGTGCTCGAAAGTAAGGATTTTTCTTTCAAAATTTTCTACAAAATGAACGTTATTACATTTATTTTTTTTCTGTGGATTGTTAATAATTTGAAATTCATTATTCAATTGCTCTCTTAGCCCTGAAGTGTTGGCAAACACTTATATTTTCCTCCATAGTTATTATTGTCGTTGACGAGTTGTATACACAGTTATATTCATAATACTCGTTCACACAATTTTTTATTCGAATAGAAAGAAGAAAAAAAATTATCCCCGCTCAATCGTAGTTAAAATCTTAGCAACATATCAATAAATGAAAGTGATCGCACAGTGGACGAGTCAGCTCCGAACATGAAAGGTACCATTTATTAATAATTGATTTCTTTTCCAGGGACAAACGAGTTTACATATAAAGGACACTTTGAATAAAACACAACTGCTGACTCTCAGCAGGCTCAAAGTTATACATAAAATGGACTCTTACACAGTAATCATGTCTCTCGTGAGACCGTTCTGTATCATTAAAAATAAACAAAAAGAAAAAGAAAAATAATAACGGCACTACGCTCATTTTATTCCTATCGTTTTTTCTTTACTTCCACAAAGTTACTAACGACTCTAAATATGATTGGAAACACGTGAAAATTCGCGAGGATTTAGTCCTTGCGACATGGAAATCCATCGCGAATATACATTTTACGAATTAAAACTGCCTTAAGCAAAAAATAAACGCAATAATGTGTAAATAAAAATAATCAGCTATATATCAAGCATAACTACTTTCAAGACCCACAACAAAGTGGCATATTTCTTTCATTTTTTTTCTTCCCTTCGACTTCGCAATAATCGGTAATTACGTACGCGATTAGTAGTTGAGAGTGTAGTAAACTATCATAAGGTACAAACGGGAATTATACTCGAATTTATAGGCGGGCATCATAAGCTCGGATTTTTTTCTCGTTATTATTCTTTTTTTCCTTTTTTTTTTTTTTTTTTACACATTATTCGCTTTATTATAATTCGGCAGATTGGACGCATACGACACGAAACGCTCTCATTGTCTCTCGAAATTGACGTTAAACACTCGGGAAAGCTGCTGATTTATGAATAAAAAGAAGAATAAAGAACGTCATGAGTGAGCGAGTCACAAAGAAACGTTTCGTATTTGTGCGATTTTCGAATACTTACGAGGATAGAAGCGTGTCTGGTCCTCGGGTGTATATTTTTATTTCTCTGTCTTTCAAGCTCTCATATCGAAGCTCTCTTTCCCTCGAGAAAGAGTGATATTTGTCATAAAAAAAAAAAAAAAAAAAAAATTGATGAAATTTACGAGCCTGACGTTCGAGAATTCGGTACGACTCCGATTCTCTTTAAATATGAGAAAAAAAAAATCACACCCAAGCTGACATTGACCATTTTCGCGACAACACTCGCGTCTCATTTTTGTCTATGTTAAAGCGGATTTTTTACTCATTGAGCATAAATCTAAAATGTACTTTTCTCCGTCACTCACGCTTTTTTGTTTTATTGTTCAATCATTCATCGCTAATAGCTCATGAGTTACGTGAATTTCGTACAATGAAAATATCAATATCATCGATACATTTTGTAATCACGAAGACTATAAAAAAGCCAATGTGTGAAGAAAAAACATAAAAAAACTATTTTAGCAGTATATGCCAGTCGCGTAGTAAATAATGAATTGAATCATGTAATAGTATCTTGATGATTTATTTTCAAAGTATTCAAACGATTTTTTTTTTTAGAGCTTTGGAGCAATCGGCGATTAATTTATCGACTTTTTCTTGTTTCATTTTTTTTTTCCTCGATTGTGATTAACAATATCGGAGCTTTACAATATTTGTCGAGCTCTTATCAGCTTTTACATACGTTTCCTTATCACGGCCCAGGCCGAGTAAAAACGTGGGTCACGCGGTTAGGTACAGCTTTATTGACAATTATTATGACGGATCTATCTATTATTTATTAATAAGGTACAGTTTTGTGCACGGTGGTCGTTGTGTGACAGAATATGAGACGGGCCCCTACAAACCCACTTCTCTCTTCTACATTTCGTTTTTTTTCTTCTTCTTTTTTTCTCTTTCGCTGCTCTAGCACATTCATATTTTTTCTATAATTAAAAACAGCAAACTCGAGGTGATCTGAAACTCGTTCAGGACTCGTCTCGCTTGGTGCGCAACGGAGTATACAAAGGTTTTCTACCACAGCCCATTTAACGATATATTATTAATATATATATATATATTTTTTTTCAATTTTATAATATAATATATTTATGTATATACATATATATATATATATATATATATATATATATATATATATATATATATATATATATATATATATATATATTAATGTATGATATAATTAGTACGATACATATTATACATTTAACATAATATACAAAAAACAGTTAGTCTCTTTGCTCTTTTTTTTTGCTATCAACAAAATTCTCATCTACCGGCCACCTTGGTAAATTATGTTTAGCGTCTTCGTAGCGTATCCCTGACTTCTGGTGCTCTCGCTCTATCTCTCACCTGGCAAAATTTGTCAAACTCGAAGAAACCATATTTTTTAAATTACATCAATGCAGGTTTTATATCTTTTTCATGTCTAGCTTGGTTTCAGCGAGATGGAAAACAAAAAAAAATGAAACTTCTGATGCAATCAGAGTTGAGAATAAACCGCTTGATTATTACGCGATATTTTACTACCTATTTTCTGGAAAATACGAGGAGAACGCTTCGAAAGAGGTTTTTGTTTTTGGATACGCTGCGAGAATACTAGAATACGAGAAGAGAAGAAAAAAAATATATATTGTGCTTCAAAAAGACGATTTTTTTTTTCGTTTTCTCGCGATTCTTGCAAATGGAAGCGCAGTTACGTTTCGCGAAGAGCACGGAGTCGATAAAAATTACAAAACCAAAATTGTAGTTATATGTATATTAGCATACGCCGCGAAATAGGCAAGAACATTGCGGACAAATTTTCGGAGATGATGTACACATCTATATGTATAATCTCGCGAAAAAATTTCTTTATAGTTTATCGTGGCTATCTAACGAGGACTAGGCCTTCGAACTACCGTCGAGACGATCGGATTTCAATCGCGACCTCTCCATCTTCCTTGCTCTTCTCGCAGAAAAAAAAAAAAACACAACTAAATTTGAACTTCTACAATTGCTCTACGATGACTGAGATAAGAGAATCAAAAGATAGGCGGGGAAAATAATAATAATAATAATAATAATAATAATAATGGTGCTGATTCCTTGGCAGTCATACGTCAGTTTGGACGTTTATTATTCAATTTAATTTCACGCGATAAAGAAAAAGAAAGGAAAAAGCTTCACTTGGGCCAGCGTAAATAAGAACAATACTTTGACTGGCCAAAAACTAAAATCGGTAACTGAGGCTCTTGACTATAATATATTATATTTCGTAAACGACATAATATCACGTGTACGATACACCTAAATAATATGAATAATCATTTTCTTTCCGATAAAATAATTATTTCCTCTATCGCACAAAGTTCTACTTTTGCATCGCAAAAAAAAAAAAAAAACAAAAAAATATCCACATTAATTAAAAAAAGCTACTCTAAGTTCTCTCGATGCAACTTCTGACGTAATATCGTCCACTCTTATTAAGAAACTAGAAGCACTGTTGTTTTATTTTTTAATTTTAATTTTAATTTTTTTTTTTTCAGTTATCAAAGGAGGCTTTTTATTTCAAAATTTCTCTCTCCCAATTTTCAATTAATCCTAAAATCTAATTCGTCTCAACAGTCTAAATATTTAGCCTCTGTCGTCTCTCTTTCGTCCCCGTAGGATCTTTGATTTTTCATTTTTTTAAATATATTATTTGCGTTTTCTCCTCGTATGAATTGATTTGAATAAACGACTTGGAGCAGCATAGCAAAAAGTTTCTTAAGAATTAAAGAGACACCGACGAGGATGTCGATCGAACAGAGCGCGTTATCTGCACGAGTTTTACATCTTTTGACAGACTGCCACGATACTAATGATACATTCCCAAAAAATCTAACGATCTATTACATTTATCTAAGTACCCCAAAACGACGTGGCTATTCAATCGGTGCCCGGTTAGAAAAACGCAATGAACAACAACAACAACAACAATAATAACGAAAAGACAGTCAGTCAAGCAATCGGTCGAAAAAATTGTTATTTTCATTACCCGCGGTAATCCACAGTGAAATCGTAATATTATTAAGCATATTAACAAACGATCAGCCACGAGTCGAACGAATGATTTTTTTTTGTTTCCCCCAAATCCTCAATCAAATTTATTGCGTGACAAGGCTTCGAAAAATTCATAATTTGTCGAAAAATAATCTGCACTAGCGCTCCGTTATGCTTCTTCACCTTAGAGACTCGATCTATAATATGTCTTTTTTTTTTTTTAATTATTATTGTAACTTAGTCGTTGTACAGTGTTCCAATGGTCCGCGAATCGAGTAATAATTATATCACCGTATTTCGTCTATTTGTTCTTCTCTCATTCAACGTCTGTGAATTTCTTTTTGTTTTTTTTTTATTACCCACGTGACTATATCCTTAATTCTCCAATATACCCCCCCCCTCGTCATTTCGCCTACGTAGTCGGAATCCCTTAAACTCTGAAGCAGCGTAACAAGATTGTCTAATATTATTTCGGACCTCCTGTGTCCGGCAAAAGAATCGGCTCTCGTTCGAGCGATTTTTTTTTTCTCCTTTTTCTTTACGGAGATTCGAGAAATCTCGAAATACGAGGATAGCATAGGAGGATAGCAACTATGGCGTTGTGATCGAAGCAATGAATTTTTATCAATATAATTTCCCTGAGAAGAGGAGAAATAAAAAGAAGTAAAAAGAAACAACAAAAAATAGTTAAAAAATTGTCTATATGAGAATTTTGTCCTGATGAGTTTACAAGATCCTAATGACGAATTCGCGACTGTGGAAGACGCGTATACAACGGAACTCGAGTCGCCCGAATTTGATTGAGGATTCTAAAAAATGGTTTTTCTTAAATCTCTCTCTCTCTTTCTCTGTCAATACTTTTGTACAAGCTCTAAAAAAACCAAACACCGAGACATCCAAGTCTAAATTTTTATTTAGTCAAATTTTATCTATTCAACGATTCCGTCACATATTATCCAAAGCTACACGGCTGAAGAGAACACGCGCACACACACACACACACGTGTATAGAAACGCTCCGTAAAATTGACAATTACCGCATATTTAACGGATAACGAATGAAAAAAAATAAAAATAATAATAATGATTCACCCTAATTCAATCCTGCGGGGATAAATTCTAAACATCGATCGCGACGACTTTTTTTAAAATTTGTTCAGTAATAAACGGTTTTACGCCGAACGTTTTTTTTTTTTTTTGACAGGACGCCCCAACGCCTAATTTCAATTTACCATTAACGAATCACGTTGATTTTTGTTGTTGTTGCAATAACTAAAAAAAAAAAAAGAAAAAAAAACTGAATGTATGTACTCGCGAAGAAAAGTTTTCGTCAGAGAAAATTGTCAATATAGCAGTGTAATAATCAGCGAAAAATATATATAGAGAGAAAAATACACACGTAGCCATTTTATTTTTAAGTATAAATAAAGCGATATAAGGGAATCTATAATTTCGCGTAACCTCCCGGAGGCACCGACTTGTCCAGGATAAGAAAATTCTGTTATCGCATATCCCGACGACATTTTCATTTTTGTCTATGTACAATTTCACGTTTCCGAACGCATCAGCGATTAATAGGATTTACAGTTTCTATATATATATATATATATATATATATATCTTTTTTTTTACTTTTTCTTTTTTTTTTTCAATCCTCAGTTTCAAACTCATCTATGTAATGTAATCACTGCTGTTTCGATCCTTCAAACTCATAAGGAAATTCCGACTGGTTTTCTTTTTTTCTAGGCTCCGTCAGTCTGAGTATGTAAACAAAAAATAGCAATTTTATTTTTCAATACTCATTAAGCCCTCTATATTTGGTTCACTAATGCTTCATCTAGAGAGCTTGGCGCAAAGTGGACGTGAATATTTTAGAAAAAAAAACAAAAAACGTAGTCCCGTTTATCAACAAAAAAAAAATATATATATAACCCTTTTATAATTAGTTGGTATTGATTATTGTTAAATGAGAAGATATCGGATAAAAAGTTTCGTAGCGAACAGCTTTTTCTTCTTCACTAATTCACCGTAGGATAATGTGACTTGTCTCATTCGAATGAATTTCGTTTGGATTGAAGATAATTTGTTTTACTGAATTAAAAAAGTAAAATTTTATTCGAACAAAATAAATCTATATTTCTCGGTGTTTAATCGTCTATCATCAGTAGGAGACACTAGCAATTTTCGTGCCATTAGTTTTTATATTGCCTACTCGCTAATTCGATTCTTCATGCAAAATTCCTCTATCTCTCAATTGTTTCGATATTACTTTTTTTTTTCTTCCTTATAATAAAACACGATCACCCAAGTATGTGTGATATGCGCACGAATATTATTTATCTCCGTACCTGTATCGCTATATGAATATTTTCTTATTTATTTTTCACACGTTTTTTTATTTGTTTTACTTTTTTTTTTTTTATCTAATACGCCTTAGGTACGTTTTAAATCTATCAATGTATTATTGATTCGATTAAATTCTCGTTTACGATATATACTTTGACTTGATAATTTGACGCGATTATTAACCAAACGCGATTTTTAACCCACGCACACACACACACACACACACGCACATACACACAGATATTGTACGATGTAATTCACGCCGCGTCTAATCGTTTACACGTCGACGGTTTGTTAGATATATTTTTATTCAATAACGTTAATATATATTTATATTCATGTAATTACTCTTATAAACCAGACTTGTATTTTTCACATTGAGCCATCTATATATATATAACATCACGACTACGTTGGAAGGCGAGGAAAACCGCCATTTTTTGTTTGTTTGTTTGTTTTCATTAAAAATTGTTTCGCGATTAATTGCACCGATGGACACTGGAGCCATAAAATTGTGTCTAATCGACCAACTAGGAAGAAATAAAACAAACAACAAGGCAGACGAGAAATTATGGAAATAGCGTTAATCGAAGCGTAAGTAGGAATAATCGCACCGGACACCGGAATAATTTTAATCTGATAAATGTATTATTGCGTGCAACGACGATTGTCAGTCTCTAGTGAGATGGTGTCAATTACGAGGAAAGAATTGATTTTTTTTTTTTTTTTTTCGTTTTTTTTAAAGAGATTTGAACAAGACAGAAAAAAATGCAAAACTTGAAGCTAATATTAAAAATGAGCGATGCCAAGTGTCTTAATTGATCTTGAAAATTCGTGAATTCGAGGGGTAGAAGCGTGAAAGCATTTTAGCGTCAATTTGCCCGAGACGCGTGATTGAAAAATCTATCATTAAAGACAAAAGTCATGTATCACGGATAACTCGTGAAATTCATAAATTTAGTTCTTTGATTCGAAATATTGGCAATTTTTCGTTTTCTTTTTTAAGTATACATATTTCATCGCTCCGTCATTTGTAAATTTTGGAAGTTCACGAATCGTCGCGAGTGATCACACACAATGTGAAAAAGTATTTTGCTTTGGTCGAGAAAATTTATTATTGCTCGATTAGATCGATTTGAAAAATTGGACAAAAAATGTGCTTTACTTTATTTTGTATCTAAAAATCGCACGTACTTGACAGATTTTAACAGATTTAATGTACGTTTGTGATTTTCCGTCCCCTCGTTATACGTCCTTTAAAAAGATTTTTTATTTATTTTTGGATCAAAGACGCGGATGGGCCATAACCATTGATAATTCTATGCCTAACGGTTTTTTCGCGTCTTATGCGATAAATCTATTGGATATTCAAATATCATATTATATTACGTGTTCGATATACGCTTGGCAAATAGCTCGAGCCATATACATTGGTCATTTTTTTTTACTCCCATGGTATCTCAACTATTATTTTTTTTTCTCGCGTTAAAACATCAGCATTTAAATATTATTATTTTTCCAGCAGTCTGCTCGTTGTACGAATATTACGTACACAATATATCGCAGTTCATATCAATTCTTATCCTCCTTTATTGTTAATATCGGTCCATAAATATATACATACATATATATATATATATTATTTCACTAATATGTAAATATATATATATATATATATATACGTATATATGTATGTATTCAGTAGTATATAATATCACATGCAATTAAGATAGGATTGTCGGACACGTTCCTACTAGATCCTCTAACTCCTAGTAATTCAGTATTTACCGTGACCAATGGTATGCGGTGTGGATTATCTATATAGTTGTTTTTTTTTGCGCGTAATGGGAGTTTTTTTTTTTTTTTCGACCAATGTCGGAAATACAGCAATTCACCAAAAGTGCAGAGAATGCCATCATCGCGAAAATTGACCTGAATGATTTTTTTTTTTTAAACGAATCCCTAAAGCAATTTCTCAACTACGGTCGTACTTGACTATTCCCAACACCCTGCTAAATATATATATATATATATATGTATATTCGGCGTCTGTACGCACTAGCAGCGCGATTCTCGATTTTTAATCGTGCAAAAGAAGTTCTTTTTTTTTTATTACCATTTTGTTAAAACTATTGAGCGAGCAAAATGTCGATGGTCAGGCGAGAGTTTTCGTTTTGTATGAGGTGAATTTTTTTTTTTTTTTTTTTCGCGCCGTCATTGCGTAGGATTTTATGTATAATAGTAATCGTGGTCGTTGCATACTGTAGGAATTTATCGACTGTGTCCCTCGAAATGGACGATTCGTTTCGATACTTTTTTTCATTTTTCTCTCTCCCTCTCTTACTTTGTGTAGAAACACTTCGCGCTTCCGAAAAAACAAAATTCTTTTTAGTATTTTTTTTGCTGTCGTCGTTGACTTAGCAAAATTGAGAAGCAGTCCGATGTGGAAAAAAACATCAAATTGAAATTTAATATTTTGACCCGTTTTTTGGTTTCGTTGATGCATATCGATTAGCCGTTATAATGAGAGTTGGCATGGGGATTATCACAGTTACAATATAATTTTAAAAGATAAAGCAGTTTAAAAACGATTTTTCTGTCCTTTCATAAAATTTTGCGAATGCCAGGGAGCCGAAAAGACGTATTGGTTGATTCGATACGTAAAAAAAAAAAAAAATTAAACAATGGGCTTTTTCGCAGCTATTTGCAGTCTTGGAGCATTTTGTTTTTTGTTTCGGGCTACTGGACACGCTAAAAAAAGTATTTGAAACACGAGGAGTGTCTCTGCCATTTCCGAGCTTGGCGGAAAATTGCGTTAGGTGCATGCGCGCGAGTGCGTCATTAACAATTTTCTAATAATTCGTGTCTATTTTTAATTTTTCTCTTTATTCTGAGTTTTATTTTTCTAATTGTGGAATCGCGAGCTCGATAATTTCGTCAAAAAAAAAAAAGGAAGATTAGCGGCAAATTTTTTTCATTTTTCATTTTTATAATCGAGTACTCTGCATTATTTGCAAGTCCCTAGATCATATCTGTTGGTTGCTCAACATTTTTGCTTCTAACTCACAATAAAGTCAATTGAAGCAATCATGAAAATAATGCAAATATTTAATTACTTTTTAAAACTCTCGTTTCGTTATTATTTTATTTTAACTTTTTTTTTTATCAAGGGCAAAAGTAATTTACGTTCATCATCGTGTCTTGTTTTTTTTTCTCATCTTTTCGAAACAGAAATGGCGTTAGAGAAAATATCGCTAGAATAATCCAATACAGAAATTTAAAAAAATGATTCAAAGATTAGCAAAAATTACCGAATAATGTTCCACATATTTTTTCCGATTTCACGAATCAAAATTGCTATCATTTATATCTACGGAATGAAAATTGCCTCGTGCCAATCGCTCTCCGTTTTGACGAAAAAATTCAGTCGAGACTTCTCATGCGCGATAATTGGACGAATAATCATAGGAAGGGTCGTCAGTGAATATTTCAAAAATATTTATCGACGGTTGTGTTTATAGCTTATTCGGCTCGGAGATTGCGAACGACTGAAAATTCTCAGTAAAAAATCTATACGCGGTCAATTTTATATATATTCATTAGAATCGGTTGTTTGCGTTTGTTTTTGTTTTTTTGTCATAGTTTCCTTTGGTTATTTCTCATAGAAAAAAAACGCGTCTTCAACAGATGTAATAGGACAACTTTGAATACCGGAGCGCAACGGGCGTACAGAATGTACGAAATAGTTATTAAATAGTATATGTATATGCATATATATATATATATATATATATATATATATATACATATATATAGCATTAATAGCGTATTTCAGGACCAAACTTTCCCATGCGTAGATCACGTATAATATATATAGTATTATAATTTAATACATATATATATATAATAATAATAATAAGTATATATTAAAACTTTCACGGCATATCAGTTACATCATAAACCGTCGAGTGTAAAATACTTCTCGTGTATATTCCTTTTATTTTTTAGACGCGGGTGTTTGTATCTGCTCTGTAATTAGTCTCTGTGTGGGTGTGTAAACACCCATAGAAAAATGTTCAAATCCAGTCTATAAGGGCCAAATGAATTTTCATTAAAATTTTGTTTGATTTAAACAAATATACAAGACGTATTTATTGGAATCAAACAAATTTTATTTTCTATTCAATGAAATTTCAAGCCCAACAGACTCGATTCGAATAATCAATTTTAATTATTTTCTCATCTACGTAAGACAAACAAAGTGGACAGGATTTTTTCGATTGCTTTGCGTAATATCGATATTTTTTTTTTTCGGGAATATGTATATATATATATATGTATATATATATACTGTTGTACATCTATGCAGAAGTGACAATGGCACACGCGAGTCGATTTGACGATTTTTGCAATTGCAAATTCGTCGAATCAACACGGACATATTTTCCATTGTATCTGAGGACCAAAAATGCCTAGCCGGAAGTGCCTGGCAAATGACTGGCGGGAGGCTCCAGGCATTTTTTGTCCTCACCGTACAAGTATATTATGTTTTTTCGATTTTTGTTTTCTTTGTCTTTATCCTAAAATCTGACACACGTTCTGGGTTCGTACACTCGAGGAAGGCCACATTGAACTATTCTAAAGAAAGAAATAACAGATATATATATATATATATATCGGTTAATTATTTAGCGCATTTGTGACTAAAATTGTAGTTTCGCATGTAATTTGCGTCTCCACTCTGGAGGGCCTAAAATTCGTCAAAGCGCGGCTAATACGGTCAGAGCTAATTGCGAGCTATTCGGAACGTTTCACGAACGACAAAATTTCCGTATTTTTACCAATGCAGTCCGATTTCGATAAAAGTGGGAGAAAAACACGCATAAACACAAATATATGTATTTGCGTGTTTTTATTGCTCTTCGAAATTCTAGGCTCTTTGAAAATGTTTCAAAGATATGAGAGGAGAATTCTTTCTCTCTCGACTTTGGTCGCAGCCGCGAAAAGAAGCCCCGAAATCGGAATATTCGGTCATTTAGCGCAAAGCTCAAAATGTCTACTGATAAAGTGTTTATATCAATTTTAAAAACGTCGAACGTAGGGACTCTCAAGTCCGGCAAACTAGTTTAAAATTTTTTCCCTCGATATATTTTTGTTTTTTAATTTCATACGAATTCGATTAAAGACACGACGCGGTCGCGCTCAATCGATTTTATATCCGCGAGACTTCAGGCATTAGAAATTTATGGAGTTAAGAGTTATCATGTAAAAAAAGATTTATATGCCGGAAGTGGCATCACGTATAATCGATGAGAAAGCTTTTTTTTTTTCTTTTGTTTTCGGCGTTTGAGTGCAATTTTCGTTTGTTTCGTTTGTTTTTCATGCATGCCAAATTGGCGCTCATTTGTGACTTTTTCTTTCACATTAATTCTTCATCTCAAAGATCTCGTTAATTAGTTAATCGTTCGATTAGCACCAAGATTGAGAAATATATGAGTTTTAAGATTTTCTTCTCTCTCGATCGAGTGGGAAAAAAGAGCTTTTACTCACAGTGATAAATCTCGGCCTATTTTATCCTCGGGAAAAAAAATTATTACTCAACAATTGATTGCTAATGACGCGGAAACGTTGTGCTGATCGATGCCTCGATGATCCTTGAGGTCGCAATGAATTTCGAAATATTGCTAGGTACTGTTTGCAAATTGTCCGATCTCACCGTTCGCCGACTGTCTGTCTGGTTGATTAGTCGGTACGATCGGATCCAATGATTTCTCAACGACCGTTCGCTCGAGTTCCTTGTCGTGAAGCAACGTCGACTGAAGTGCGTTAAACATACCGGTACGTGCCATTCTCGATGCTTTTGTCAGCTGATGAATACTGGCAGCGAGTCCGAGTATATCTGCGATCGAAAAAAAAAGTTAAAAAAAAAAAACAAATGATAATCGAAAATAACCGCGATAAAATTCAAATATATTCTTCTATTCTTTATTTTTGTATTCTATTCTTATTTTTCTATTCTATGTTGTTTAGATAATTTTATTAAAAAACGTAAAGAATTGAGTTGCCAAGAAAATGGACAATATTCAGCTCTCCATCTTGGTCTGTAGATACCCACATGGAAATATATATATATATATATATATATATATATATATATATATATATGCAAAAAATGTATGTAAAATTTCAATGACTCTAGCAAAAAAAAAAAAAAGACTATGTGAAATATATGTTTTTGCACGTTTTGTTTTTCATATAAAAATACTATATATTTTGCCTAATATATGTGAAAATATATTTTACATACACAACATTTTGCCAGACATATACTTTTTTTTCCTTATGAAAATCATCATTTTGCGTATTCCATGCCGATTGTAAATGTAAACTTTTTTATTTATTTAGCAAAAAATTTTCTTCATTTTTGTACGAATTTGAGTAAGATGACTCACGTTTGTCGTCGTTGAGCGGTATACACTCGGGATTCTCCTTTCGTCGCATATTTGCGTACTCGATTTCCTTTTTTCGGCAGTCCTGCACGTATTTTATGGCTTCGAGCCAGTACTCCATTGCCTTGTGAATACGCTCGCTCATCGTCGCTCCTCGGAGATGTTCCATCTTTACAATTATGAAAATGTAAATGTAACGAAACGATTGCAATCAATTTAAAAACATGATTTTACTTTTTCCAAATAGTACGATAATTTATGGTTAAAAATTTATTAATACTTAATTCCCATGAAATTGAATCGAAAATTTAGACTTCATTAATATATCGACAAAACCCATCAATTTTATAAATAGTATCCTGTGAAACGATTTCTAAAATTCATGAGTTTTGGAGAGTTTATATTCTCCACTTGCAAACTTTTACAGTACAGTCGAGTTGTCCCGTTTAAAAAATCCACGCTGCAAAATCTTTAATAAAATAATTAATATTAATAATAATAATAGTAATAAATAGAAATAATAATAAAAAATCTCAACATTTGATAAACTTGAAAAAGCTGTATCCTTAAGATCTTTAAAAGCCCTTTCATTTTTTTAAACTCAATATTCTCATAATCGATTATTTTTCTTCCCTAAAATGCTCGTTGAATAAAATTTTTCGACACGATCGTAAAGTCCGTAAAGATTGATAAAAAAAAAAAAAAAAAAAGTTTCAACCTGGACCGAGAAAACTGACCTTGGCAACGAGAGTTATGACACGAGCGTGTTCCTGAAAATGATCAACGATAAGACGATCGGCACGTGACGAATTTCCCTGTAGAC
The DNA here is from genome assembly GCA_963669185.1 of Dyspetes luteomarginatus. Classification (NCBI taxonomy): domain Eukaryota; kingdom Metazoa; phylum Arthropoda; class Insecta; order Hymenoptera; family Ichneumonidae; genus Dyspetes; species Dyspetes luteomarginatus. The sequence goes on along the minus strand of OY769905.1, from coordinate 18,181,764 downwards.
GTGGTGTCGGTATATTATTGGCGCTGCTGACGCGTTTCCCTGGAAAATGATCGGCTAATCCAGCCTCACACTTTTTTCGTTCTTTCTCCAATTGCTTAAATTGCTCAAACGTTAGTTCGAGTCTCATATGAAGAAGACTTGCTGGTCCGGCCCGTCTGACGGATCTTGCACCATTGCGAAGATTGAGACCACCAAATAGAACGGACATGGGATGAAGAGGAGCAACAGGAACTTGTACAACGGGCATAACGGACGGAAAGATAGTCGTGCCGGGTGGATTTCCGGCTCTCATGAGGCGTGCATTAAAAAGTACACCGGCACCTGGGACACCCGACATTCGCTGTATCTGTTGATGTCGTTGTTTCATGATCTGATTAATAACATTGTTATCAATTGATGCTCGTGCAATTTGTTGAGCAAGATGAGCACTGGTCGGAAAGCCAATTTCACTCGTAAGATCATAAGGATCAATTTTGTAATGACATTGTGGATTATTGGTGCGTTTGATAGAAGATTGATATGAGCCATTTTGTGGCATTGCCTTGAGACTCTCGCTGTTGCTGGCAGTGAAACGCTGATAGCCATTGTTTATCGGATAATTGTACTTGCTCGGTGGCAATTGTTGCTCATTCTGACCAGGAGGAAATTGCGGCATGACACGCGGTGAATAACCGCGCAATTTTCCGGTCTGATTGGAAATCTCGCGATTTTTCGATTTGGGACTGAGTACCTTGAGAATATTAGCGTCAATTCGTTGATTGTGATTTATCGTCATGGGATTACAATCGTTTGGGCAAGTATCACCGGCTTGAGGCAGATTGAAATCGTTCAGTGTCATATAACGATTCATCAGAGCTTTGTAATTTTGATCCATTTGCCTGTCCATTTTGTAGCCATTTTGCTGCTGTTGTTGTTGTTGTTGTTGTTGTTGCTGCTGCTGTTGTTGTTGCTGCAGATACAAAGACTCGCTGTGCATCGTCACGTTCGGCATGTTAATGCTTCCATTATCATGAAGTTCCTTGTAATCATCGTAATTGTTGCGTGAATAATTGTTAACCAGACAATTTTGCATGGTATTATCAATAGGTGAGAAATGTTGCAACGATGAATTATTGGAAAATGTTGAATCTGTAGTGAGTTCCGACATCGAGGTGGCTGGCCGATAATTTTGGCTATTGGCAGTCATATTATAAGTTTCATGAATATTGGACGCTTGATTGTTGTAGGGATTCGTCGTTATGGGATTTCCGACATTGCCATGAAGTTCCATCTCGTTGAGAGCAATTGTATTAAAATTCATATCGTGATTCGAACAATTTTGGATATGCTGATAATTGCCAAATATGTCTTTGGTGTAATCGCGATTTAGGGCTGAAGAATCTGACCAATTAGTGGATTGAACGTTGCCATAATTCAGAGGATTGGTCGGTGTCAATAGGCCATTTGATGGGGTCACGTAATTTCTGTGTGCTGCATTCGTAACGTCATTCGAGGTTCGAGAACGTTGTTGCTGCTGTTGTTGTTGCTCATCAAGCATTATCGTTCTGTGAACATTTGTACTCATGCCGTTTGTATAATCGTTACTTTTGTCAAGAGTCTGAGCTATGCAATCATTGAGTGTCATGCTGTTTAGGGCACTGCACATGTTTACAAATTCACGCCGATTGTCCTCTTGATTGTTGACAACAGGTGGCAATTTGTTATAAGGATAATACATTTGCGACATGCCAATATCATCGTGTCGATTTTCACTTATTGTATTGCGTCCCTTGACCATACGAGAAGATTGCACGTCGTTGTAACAGTGTGAATTACCGTTATAACGATTTGCGTATGTATCGTCATTTATAATGGGCTCGTCATCGAGAATCTTTGCAACCAGATCGTTTACCATTGAATTGTTGAGATCTTGCGCCTCTTCGTCTTCCATGGTGGCCTGGATAAGAGGGAAAAAATCATAAGAATTATAAAAATAAAAAAATTAAAGTATAATTCTCAATTGCCATAAAGTGAATTGCAAGTTAATGCATTTTATGTGCAATTTTTTTTGGCGATTGAAATCTTGCGAAAGTTCGATTCAAACGTATACAAAGTAATTGTTGGAGAGCTTCAGAGGATAATGAACTTTTTGTATATCATTTCCACCAAATTTTTATTGACTCACATTAATTATCAACTAATGAAAAAATTTAATATTCTTTCAAACATTAATTACATTATTGTTTAAAAAAAAAAATCACTTTTGTTTTGCACATTTTTGTCATATGAAAATAATTGAGATTAAGGGAATTTGATTTTAAAGTGGAACAATTCTATATTGAAGGAATGCTCAAGAGGTGAACAGGTAAATGAAGTAGTTTAAAAAAAATGGATTGTGCACATTTTCTTTGGGGAAAGTGGTATTGATGAAGATGAGCTGGGAATAAATCAATGCGATGTCGAAAAAAATGGACAACGATTAATTTCTTTAAAACAAAGTTTGAATAGTCGACGATATATGTAAATTTTCCTGCAGTTTTTTCGAAATATAATTTGCAGTATCGATCCAATTCTAATGATCAAGTTTTTTTTTTTTTTTTTGTCAAAAAGTGCTTGATGAATTCTCAACTGAATGTTTGTGATAATAGCCATTGTTGACAAATTGCAGCCACTTTTTTAAATTTTCTAATGGAAAAAAACATTATCTAAACTTCTCTTCCAATTACATAGCTAAATTGATTATGTTCCGATGTAAATTTATTGAGCGTGACTCAATGACCTCAATCTCACAAAAATTTGATTCATTTTAAGGGTTTATAATTAGAATGAACTACATGAGATAATAATTTCGGAAAAATTGCAACAAACTTTAAAAATCTTTTTGATTTTCATTAATCATTATACATTTTTTTTTTAAATTGCACAATGTAAAAAAAAAATAGATTTTTCTGCAAGTACTCAAATCTTTGCCATCGATCCTTTCACAAGAAGAACCAATTAATATAATTAAATTATTTTTTTTGTCAATATATATAAAAATAATTATTTTTATCTGATGTAGCCAGTGAATCGTTGAAACATTAAGAAAACAAGAATTATAGCTCAATTTAAATATGATTTTTTTAAATTTTGAACAGTAAAGCTCACCTTGTTGTTGGAGTTTCTGCCCAGCAGATCGTAACTCCAAGGATCGTATTCTCCACATCTGTTGTCGGTCGAGCAATTGCTCGGTGGTGCCTCAAACATGTTGAAGCCGTTTTCGATCTAACAAAATTCAATTCGATCAAAAAAAAAAACAAAAAAATCTCCAACTCAGTACATATTATTTTTTCACAGCCTGCCCCCGCCCCCCGCAATTATCAAAAAATCTCTAAAATTCTCGCAGCTCGAATTTTCACGGAATTTACAGAAAAAAAAAGCGATCTCTAGTTAAAAAGGACATTTTTTTTCGGTCACTGAATCTTCGTAGACAAAATTCACGTAATTGAGAAAATGTTGGGATTGCCGAGCGCGATTGAAGAAAAAATTTGCATCGCGTTTATATTTGAGAAAAACGGAATTAACGCGATTCAATGAAAACGTCGCAGTTGATCGTTTCGTCGTCAGGTCATTGTGCAAGTGTGTGGATAGTGAACGAAATGAGATGTGATTTTTTTTTTTTTTTTTTTACAATGGAAGAAAAAAAATAATGGAGGGATACGCGATGATTTCGCGGGACTCAAATTTGATGAGAGAAACGGAAAATACCTTGCCACCGGCGAGAGCATTGTTGCTGAATATTGAGGCGAAATTTTGTACCTTCGAGAGAGCCATTTATCAAGGTTTACGTTCACCGCCTGCCATTACCGTTTCACTACGCGGCTCGTGTGCGCCTGTCCTCCCACGCCGTCATATATTTATATCTATATATATATACACATGCGGATGTATATCTATATATAATACGGTACAGACGAATCTATATCTATATATAACGCGGTGTGGCTAACTTGCTTCGTAGTAGTCGCACTACTGATGCAATATAGATACATATATATATATATATATATATATATATATATATATATATATATATATATATACTATCTACACTTGCACGGGTCACGTTATCGGGAACGAGAATAAATGCAACGCTCGTAGTACACGAAATTTCATACATTCAGCTTCAACTCAATATGTCGTTGATATAATACCGGAAATAAGTACATATGCACATACGTACAATAATTTTTACCTCTTTTCTCGTTTCTCACCGTGAATCCGCGTTTTTTCTTGGTCGGAGACACCCACGCGACGACTTGACGCGCGTGGCCACGACAGTATACTGCGGTGCTGCGGTCGCACGTAGCATGCAGTCACACACGCACACACAAATTTACTATGTGTTTGTACCTACACTAGCGCCACTTGGCAGTGAATGTAACTAAACCGCGAATTCCCGGAAACGATACAAAAATGCTAGATTGCATATTTTTTCGACTGTACTTGATGCGGATAATTTTTTTTTACTTCTTTCCGTTGGATTATTGAGATAATTCTAAGAATTCCGTGAATGAGAGATAATGATAATTATCTGCAAAGATAAGAATGTAAAAAAGGGTAACAGTGTACATTTTAACAGTTTAAATTTGTCCTTTTTGCAAATGAGGAAAAAAAAACTTTACGATGCAGTATTTATCCTTGTATTTAATTCAACTGTACTAGCGTTAATGTGGGAATGAATGCAATCGAAGTATTTTTCGATCGTATCTAAAACATCGTTGTAAAGCTCTTTTTGCACATAAAAATCCGTAAAACGAAATTAAACCAAATGAGTCAACCAGAACCACGTATTGCTGGTTGTGATTCGCACATTCGGTGAGGGACTATGGCCTCATATATGTACATGTTTTTATGGAACTCGATGCGTGAAGAAGGCGTTACACTTGCCGGATCGCGACAGAACACAAAAGACATTTCGAAGAAAGACGGTGCGCTTCCTCGAAAGGAGTAACAACACGTTAGGGCCCGTGTAGGGAGAGACAGCTCGACTGTCCAGAGGGCGCGTACTATTTACATAGCATATATATATCGCGCCTCAATCCCGCCAGATAAAAGAAGCCTTTCTTTTGTTTTGATTTCATCAGCCTATATTGGGGGTAAAATAAGTCTACGGAGATATCGCAAATTCCGGATTCGTTGAAAACATTTCAAGATTTTTTACCCAATAAAAATAATTTACAAACGTTAAATTGAAAAAAATGTTTAGTGTTTTTTTCTCACTATATATGTATATTACTCAACCAGCATTTGTTTCTGGCATGTTCGTGAAAGATTTGTAAGCTTTTCAAATTTATAACATTAACCCTGCAATTGTTGCGAGTTTGTAATTGTCTGTGTATATTAAGAAAAAAAATCTCGAGTATTTCGTTCATCGATCGTTTTTCTCGAACAATAAATAATAATAATAAACAAAAGAGCGAAATCGTTTTGGTATCTCGGTCGACTAGTAATTATGTTCTTTATAACAAACTCTACTTTTCATCTCATTAGGATAAATTTTAAAAACTCGTAAAAATTACTTACGTTCGTTTCTCTCCGCATTGCGACGTCTTCCCTTCCGACAGTATCAATTCTAACTCGGATAAGCGGCATCTCTCGGCCGTATATATATATTATTGAGCGTTGTACACGTGAGTAGAAGAATCCTCAAAAGTATCGGGGACACTATGAGGTATTTTAACTCTCGTAATAAATACGCGACGATTACGACTCTCGGATAAAGCGCGACGGTCTCGACAAAACTTTTGAAACGCGCCCGAGTCGATTGCCCGGCCGTGCCCGACTGCGTGTGATTCGTTACCCATAGAAACACGAGCTATCCTCACTTCCGGTGGAAGCACCGTCTCTCGGCGAGTAGACGAAAAACAAAAATGTATCGTCCATCGCCGGAATTCAAATGAATTTAAAGATATAAAATCTCACTAATGACTTCCCCTTTATGAAACTAAATATCGCTCATTAAAAACGTTAAATTTCTTAATAAAATTTCGATAGATTACCAAGTTTCAATATTGAACTTTCCGGAAGTGGCGCCGCATCGCGGCCATAAATCGAACTAAAATTATTCAAAATTTACTATCATACGTTTTCCGCGAATATTGAGTCTTTGAAAAAAAAAATATATATACACATATTTTTTTTCGTGCTGAATTTTTTTCTTCGGGCCTGTAAATGTAAGAAAAAATGGATTGAGAAAAAAAAACATTGAACGAGGATATCAAGAATTTCACCACAAGAGACCTTTTTTTTCTGCAAAAGTTTTAAACCTCTGTATTTTTTAATTCTTAATTTGCACTGGGCACTAGCAAAGTTGCTTCCTAGCATTCGATTGTTCTAATATAAGGTACTTAAAATGCCGGATAAGTAACGAGACTGTCGATCGACTAATCCGACAAATCTTTTTCTTTCAATCACAGACGCGCAGCAGGCACATCGATTAATGCAAATGCAATTTACCATTACGGTCGACTGGCTGTCTTTTAAAAATACGTTGCACAGCAGTTGACAACAGACACATATAGTATTTTTCGCATCGTTGACAAAAATAGTTTAAAGACGAAGAAAAAAAAAAAAATTTACACATATTCTGAATATTATTCTGTTATATTAACAAAGCGCGTGAATGGCTCTCAAGCACTTGACGAGTAACATATAATATTAATATCTATTTATACTGCTTTTGACAAATATTTACATATTTACAATCTATTCAAGCACCGATTTAAAATTCCACTCTGGAATGATTTTCTCCTTGATTCTACGACAATGATTATTACTTTGTACATGTAAGACACACAAATTTTTCGTTGATTCAATTTATACACGTATCTGCCGTTTCGAGTGTGAGAGTGTGTGTCTTTACTATTGATATTTTAAGCTAACGCGATAGTCTGGCGAAAAAATAAAACAGAGAAGAGGAACAAAAAAGAATCGACGATCATTCGCGAAACGATTGTTCGTTAAAGTACGAAAAAGTCGATAAAAACAACAACAAAAAAGACGTGAATTCTCGTAACATTCTTATCTTTATAGACGTCCCATCTTCATCGTTTGTCCACGCTGTATGTAGGGGTATGTGTCGTTCTCAATTGTCGTATAAAACAAAAGATAGGCACTGGAGCCCTGATTTTTCACCTCACTTGCCGAAACTTCGCTAACAAGCTGATCGTCGTACTGATACCACCTGAGATGGACAGAGAAAAGATGAATTGTCAAATTATTGCATTGTAAGACAGCTCTAATACTAATACTATGAGAAAGAGCATCGATTAAATGAAAACTAAATAACCAGTTGACTGAATCGTGTTTTAGTTCATCCGAACGTTCAATTTGTCCGAGCGATTTTTTAAAATTTTTGAATCATCGAAACTGCATCTGAAATTGTTGCATTTTTCTACTGAGTATTCTTTTTTTTTGTTCGAGCACTGCATTATTAGTAAGAAAAAAGGGGCAATTATTGTTAAAAATGAGTTAATAGTTGTACTTATTTAATTGAGGGCGAGATGCGAGTGAAATTTATAACTGTTATGAAATTTTTTCAAATTTTGTCTAGTTATCTTTCATTTTGAATTTTTTAAACAGTCGAAAAAAATGTTTGTCAAAGTTTCATCAATTCGCGGAATAAATGCCCAATTAATCCATTCGAGATCGATTGCACACCGTGTGTGCAATTGATTTCCGAGGCTGTAAGACCGGTTGCACCCCGTGTGTGCAATAATTAAATATGAACACCATAAAGAAAAAAAAAATTCACTCCTGGGGACCGTGTTCGAAAAAAATCGCCGTCTCGAATGGGTTAATGACTATACAATCGATGCTCCAATATTCAAAAAAATTCATTTGAGTAAAACTTTTTTATCTTCTTACTTTTGTTGTCCAACATTTCTGCAATAGGACATGTAATGACCGCCGTTCATCGTGCCAAAATGAACGGAAACGGCGTACAATGACATTTTGTGAAAATCGTATGGAATTTGAGAATTTTTCGTATCCGCATCGTCAACGAGATACGAAGCTAAGTTGAAATCAGAGAGTGGAAAATCGACCGAGGTATTTGATTTTTGGAGCCATCCGTTGCTGTCCGCAAAACGATTAAGGTGTATCACAACGGTTGGCGGCAGTTTGATAAAATCAAATTTTTTTGTTGCTTCGCGCGGTGCTTTGCAATTATCGCATTTCCAGTCGGATACTTTCTGTCCAGTCACGTATTTTTGAATGCAATCCTAAAAACAAAAAAAAAAAATACACACACAATTCACGACATTTATCAACGATGTTTATCCCTCATAATTGATAATTAGCAGAAAATTAAATTGGACATGGAGAAAAAACTGTATATATATATTTTTTTTTCATAATTTTCTACTCACATCAAGAGTGCAACGATTAGTGCTGGGTAGCGATAATGTGAGACTGTTAAAAGTCTCATAGGTGAAGCTGCTGTTACCGCATGTGGCACAGATAATGCTCGATTTTAATTGTCCAATGAATAATTCTGAGATTATCGATTCACCGTTTCCAATTTCCTTGAACCATTGCCTCCTCGAGACACTCAAATTCTCCAAATAGAGATCGTCTTCCTATTGATTGAAACAAAAATTATACAGTTTTGCCTTATTCTCGTCGCGTTAGAGGCGATTTTTATATCATTACAATGACGAATATTTACATTTTTCAAATCATTATGGAGCCACTCGAGGAGAAAGACGAGAAATTCGTGCGAATCTTGTTGATCGTCGCAGTCAAACTGTAGCCTGTACTGTCCGATAACAACCTGAGAAGAAAGCAATATTTGAGAATAATCATTTATTTTTTTTTAATTCAAGAAATTGTCAAATTTTTGTTCGCTTGTTTTATTTTTTAAATTTTATTAATGTTTACCTTCAAGTCACGGGGTGATATACTCTTGTATTGTCCTCTCCAGAGTGCTTTAACAACATGAGCGACTTCGTCGGCTACTTGACCCTGCTTTATATTGTTGATGCTTCTGTTCAGATCATCGAGATACGCATCCTCGTTGAAATATTTTGCAAGACGAATATTGTTACTCAGACACTGTATGATGCTGTTCATATAGCAAGAATTTCCTAAATTCTTGAGTCCCGTTATACCAGGACGCTGAAAATAAAACATTCGTCATTTCTCCCTGAATAAATAATAATTAAAAAAAAAAAAACAATAAAAAATGACAAAAATCAACAATTTTTCCTCCGACACTGCCAAAACGACACGTACCTTTTTGAAATAGGTCACTATGTAATAAGGCGTCAATTTTCTACGCAAATACACCATTTTTTATATTATTATTTACGCGTATATATAAATATTTACTACATAAATCAATTTATCCTTCGAAATTTTTGTCTCTTCCAATTATCTTAATTTTTAACAAGCCAATTAATATTTTATCCGCCAGAAATCTTGAAGCATAAATATTGAAAATTTATCCGTTCCAATTGACGATTTGGATCGTTGAATATGTTCACCCAGCAACGAGACAACGAATTTTTCATAGTTTAAATTTATATTCAATGTGCTCGTTTTTGTTGGATTTGCGATATTGTAAAATCGAGTCGTTATTGCACGAGAATATTCCAAGACATAAACCATATAAAAAAGAAAGAAAGAGAGAGAGCGAGAGACAGAATGTGTGTATTCAATTATTCTGACGATATCGTTGTTTATTCGCGGAGTTGCCGAACGAGACAGTGAGTATATTCGGTTCATTCGACCACACCGTAACTGTTTAGACATTCAGTCTCTCGACTACCACAAATGAGTGTATGACGGCAGCAAGCAGTGGGCATTCGATTGAATTGGATTTGGAAGACCGTCAAGTACCTCGTGTTTCCTTATACACGTGCCCATGTGCTTCACGCAACCTCTTTCGCCACAACCAAACTTTTAATGTAATCCTCTCGCACATTTCTTTCCTCCTATCATTGCCATATCGAAAAGAATTCAAGCGCTTGTATTATTAAAATTTAAGGTGAATTTAATTCTATTAATTAGATTTCCTTTTTTTTTTGGGCTTGGAAAATATTTTTGTACTTCACAAATTGACACAGAGAATTATTTATCGTGTTTATTGTAAAAATTGCTGGTATTTTTTTAAATTATATTTATGATTGGTAGAATACGAATATTTTAATGATGATTAATTTGGGCCTTCGATACTCAAGTACTAACAGTAATAAGGATCAAAGTAAATAAATGGTAATTATCCAGCTAAAATGTATAAAATCATAGAATAATGCTAAATTATAGCATTCAAGTGTAAAATAAAATTTTACAAAATCACAAAGTTTCTCGGAAATTGTGAATGACTGAAGCATTACAGCTCAGTTTATATTTTTGGAGATTGGAATTTTGTGATTAATATGTCTGATTAAACGTGTACCTCGTAGAGTCAGCGTTATCAATTTTTTTTTTTCTCCATTTTATTATGTTGATAACTAACAAGGTCAGACGGCATTCCGATTATCGTTCAATCTCTTTCCACACCTATTTATTATCAGCAATTAGAACGTGTCATGCAAGATGAGCGGAAAAAAAATGAAAAGAGGGATTAAAATGAAATTCGACGGAATAGTTTTTATGCCAAGATCCTTGGATGAATTTTTGAATTATAGAAATATGATTTTTTTTTTAAGAATAGAAAAATATTAAAGGAAAAAAAAAATTTACTCACTGGATTACTGTAGTGAACTACACTGAGAATTTGTATCTGTACCATATTCGCGCGAGGCTTTTATCGATCGAATAAAATTGCTCTCACTCTGTCTATATTTTAATCACGACACTCTGCACTTGATTAAAAAAAAAATTAAATTAAAAATAAAAAACGAAAAAAGAATAAGATGAAAAGAAACGCGTTACAACATTTTTGTCGGCATTGTTGACTTTTTTTTTTATTTGTTTCTCCACGAGCTAATTTATGATTGCAAGTGCTATGGGAGCTGCGAGGTAACTGGCATGTGATAACAAATTTATCTTACGTTGAATGTACAACGTCACGTGATTAAATGGAATCGCCTATATGAGTTGCGGTGATCTTTGATAATGTTAGAATTCTTACGAAGGACAATTTGAGGCTTACACAGCAGCTGTGTGCAGAGCAAACAAATAACTCAAAAGAATTAAATTGTCCATTTTTTTTCTTTCTTTTTTTTTCAAGGCAACGTGGAGGACTCGGAACAAGAGAGGGAGACAGAAAGAGAGAGAGAGTTTGTGTAAACATGACGAATAATATTTATAGCCAGAAGGAAATTTTCAAAGTATCAAAATTTTGTCAATTTGACAAATGTTTCGTCAGATAAGTTCGAAGAGCCGAGAAAGAATTTTGCGGTCTGTGCAGAAAAATCAATGCAATGAAACGTGACTGAAATCTAATCCTTTAACGAAGTTAGACTTTCCGTACGTCATACGATCGCTCGAAACTTCCGCATAGGAGTTTCGTGTGAAAGATTCATTTTTATGCGTAAAAACTTCCGGTAATTTGGCAGATCATGAATTTCATAAAATTGTGAATTAATTCATGAATTCATCCAAGGTTGATTCCCGGACTGTTTAAACAAAGCACACAGAAAAAAAAACAGTGAAATGGAATTTTCCATACATTTCGGTCGAAGCATAAATTTCGTCTCAAGGTCGATTTACGGGCTGAATGAAAAAAATTAGCAAAGTGGAAATTTCGTTCGATGTTACTATTATTAAAGTTTCGTTTTAAGCTCGATTTTTTGTATCGTTGAAATACCAGAATGATATTTTCCATAAATTTTGCTTGAATATATTTTTTTTTTACATAAATTTCGTTTCGGGGTCGATTTCCGGAGTGATTGAGCAGCAAATAATGAGCGACATGAAATTAAATTTCATTCCAACATCGTTTATGGAATTAAAACTTACGATTCCTGATTAATTTACTAAGAATCAACGATTCTGTTTTCGTTTCTCATAACTCTCCACGGAATATCAATTTTACAATTATAATCAGTACGACAAAAGTTTTAAAAAATCTGATAAATATTCGCGTTGTCTAACAAAATAACAAATTGTTTTCAAGTTTTTTTTTTTTCCAATTTATATGTAATCGTCGAAAATGATTACTCACTGTCTGTCGAAAAATTGGTTCCATACGTTGTTCTCGATCTTTCGATGTGAGTTTCGAGTTTGCACTGATCGTATATCTGTTTGGAATTTTCGGTATGGGCACGTGAGGTTTTGATGTCCGATCGACAAGAGGTATCTTGACATCATCCTGCTGATTTTTCAAAGCAAAAAAAAAGGAACAACAAGATTCAGTAAATTGAATTTTATAATAAAATAGATGCTCTAAAATGATTAATGTCATGCATGAATAAAATGAACGTATGGATTTCATAAGATTAAAATTAGGCAGTGATTTTAGAATCTTTTCGTATGATTTTTCATTTATTTTTATGATGATGGATTGTTACTCGTGCATAAATTTTCTGTTTTTTTCAGCTGATTACGGGCAATGCTCTATAATTATATGATAATATAAACTTTTTTTTTCTTTACAGAAATGCATGCTTCGAGACAATGTGAAACAGACCGTTCGATACTTTTTTTTTCCTCAGAGACTGTCTTTTGTCATGAAAAATAAATGTGATAATTCATGACAGAGTTCTCTAAATCTTAAAAATAGTTTGACAATCTTATTCAGATTTTTTTTTCTAAATCAAATGAAAAAATGGATAATTAAACTTATATAATTCACGAATAATTTGAATAATCGAGATTAAATGTTCTGTACAAGTTCTAGTCTTTGTCATTTATGGCGAGTCAAACATAAACTTCTCACAGAAATGTTGTAGGTTTCAAGTATATTTCTGTTTTTAGAATGCGGCGACAATGCATAAAAAAGCTGCGGATTTTATATTTTCAATTTTTCGAAATAAATAAGTCAAATGCTACGAAATGCTAAAAAATACTTCGAGCTATAGAAATGAATTTTTCTACATAACTCGAGTGACAAATGTACACCGTAAAATTTCATGAGAAACAAAAAAAGGCTGCTGATATTTAGAAATTAAAAAAATTTTGAAAAATATTTCATGTATCGCAAATCAATAAAACTTGTAATTATTCAGCTGAAAAAGAGACAAAGAAACTTGGATAGTAAAATTTGTACATTCAATCCATCAATGATCAGCGCATCGAACGATCTTTTTCGCAAAAAGAGAGAAGAAAAGTATAAAAGAAATACAAATGAAAAATAGCGATATTTACTCTGTGTTGTACTTTTAACTTCTTTACCTGCGCGAGGTTTGGACTGGAATATGAACGTTTCAGGCCGGTGTTAGCGGACGAACCGTCTGATTTTAGTGGTTCTTTGCTAATACCATTTTGGCTTTGTTTAGGCATCAGAGCATTCAATTTTTTCTTTTCCTGATTGTTCCTCATTTTTCTGAAAATTTTCAATAATCACTTACGATAAGATATTCAGTTGATGCGAGCAGAAGCAAAAAAATCAGGTTATAAACTAGAAATACTTACTGTTTAAGGCATTTCCGTTCAATCGATATGTTTTGGCGTCGTTGTTCAACAGTACCAAGCTTAAGATCGAGTTGATTCTTATTATGTTTACCACTGGGACTCAAAGTCTGATTTTCCAATAGCAAAGATTCTTTTGACAATGCCTCTTTGACCCGACTTTTTGTTGCATTCTGCCCGTAATAAACCGTAATAAACACAAAAATGATCATTAAAATTACAATTACATCATTTTTTAAGTTCACAATATTTCGTTTAACATCTTACCAACGTCATCACAGCGGAATTAAGTTCTTTCAATCGTTCTACAAAATCTGCATTATCAGCTCTGTCCGTTTGGCTCGTATCACGATTCTCGTTCGCATCTTGAATATTGTAACATTTCTGCTCGATAGAAAAAATCTCATTTTCTAATTGTTCTTGTTGTTTCGCCAATTCGTAAAGTTGCTCTTTCAACTTCAATAGATTTGTACAGTCGGCATAACGATTATTCATCAAATTCGATGGTTTCGAGCTTCTGTCGATTCGTGGCTTTGTTGTTGCATTGTGCAAACTTGATTTATTCGACAATTTGGTAGATTCAAAGATCATTTCGTCATCGTCATCGTCATCATCGACGTTCATATCTTCCGCATCACGATTATCCGTTTTACGACTGTATTTCGATAATTCGGATATTTTTTTGTTGACAAATTTGTATGGATTTTTTATCGTATCAACGGGATCATTATCGTTTGTTGTGGCGATGGAAATATTTTGTCGATCGTTCCGATTCAAAGTTTCATTCGGTAAGAAGGAAGATTTTTCCTCCGCTCGATCCATCAATATGTCGTCGATAGTTCGATTTGCGATATTACGTTTCGACGACGATGACAAATCATTGGATGTATCTATTCGCAATGCATTGAATGGACTTGAACGTTCGTCCGAATTGAGAAGATCAGGATACTCGACACCTGTATACTCGAGTATCTCGTCCATTGCTTCGGTTTGTATATTAGGACCTTTGACATTTGGATTCGTCACAAAACTTGGATAAAAATTTAACCACTCGGTATAACCACCATCGAGAATTGTTATTTTTGGTGCTTTTACTCCGTGGTCCCATTTTTTCAGGATGTTCATTAGTATGGGTATGGAATTTCCAGGAAAGAGAGTCGACGATGTTGTGCTCCAGTCGAGAATTACCACAATGTCGGTGTACATTGCGCTTCTATGCTCAAACAGAGAGTGTGCCGCCTTGTCGTGAATAAATAATTTCTCGAAGCTCAATGCTAATATCCTATTAAACGGGAAAATAAAAGAAATTTTGAGAATAAAGTGAGGTAGGCGATACTCGTCAAATAGATTATTATTACTATTATGATTCGGCATAGTAAAAATCATTGAATATTACTTTATACAATAATTTTGGACCATTGATCAGGGAAAAAAAAATTTAGAGAACACAATGCAAAATACAACTATTTTAGTAAAATACACAATTATTACTATTATCATTCGGTATGGATTTGATTTTTTTTGGTAGTGTTTTTTAGTACTCCGGAATGATAAAAATGTTTCTAAAACGTCGGAAAATCAAATCCAGGGCAAATTTTAGGATCAATGTTTTCAGAAACTGCAAAAATGAAATCTCCGAGATTCTTTGAGCTGTGTGGTTAAAATTTAACACGTTCCTTTGTATTCTAAGATTTTCTTGAGATTTTTTGAAAAATTTCAATGCTTTAGATCCTCTAATTTTCGAGCTATTGTGCTTAAAGTTATCAAACAGACTCCTTTTCGTCCATAAAATTTTATCTCACGTCATTTTTGTAATTTACGTTACAAAATAAATAAAAAATTGAATGCAATACCCAGGTTTGATGTGATCGGCCGGAATGTTTATGCACTGTTCGGATTTGATTCTCGAGTCCTGATAATCCCTCTTCGGCCTGATATCGATTATCAAGGGCCTGTACTGCGGTTTCATAAATTGAAACAACTGAAGGCAGGATATAAAATCGTCCGATTCTTTCGCGAGAGGTTCGTCAGTCGGCGTTTCTGGAAGATCCAAAACTCCCTCAGCGAGCGAATTTTTCGCTCGAGCAGATGTTCTACTTTCCCCAATAGGAGCCTCTTCGATCTCTGGCTCGGGCTTTTTGGGAGTATGAAAAGCAATCATTGTCTTCTCAACCTCCGCGAAAAGTGCTCTGACTTCATGCTCCTGAAAAATGGTATATTATAGAATGTTCCAAAACATGCAAAAAAAACATTCTTATACATTCTTACTAATTTGTTTATTTTCATAAAATGACAATTCAAGTAGAAATAAATATTATAAATATTCATTTTCAAAGATTGCCAATTTTTTTTCCACGAATCGATTGTTTATTGAAATTATATGCTATGAAAACTCAAGTGCAAATTTTGTTTATGAGCAAACAAAATTACAAATGAAAATTATGAAAGTTGTAGAAAAGCTACTTTACAGAATCAAGTGTAGTATTAAAAAAAAAAAAAAAAAAATCGAGGGCTAGAATTTTTTGCAAAGTATTTTTAGTCAATTTTGTGCAAAATAAATATACATATGGCAAAGGTGATAATAAATCCTCTCACCAAATTTATATTAAAAATCTTGTTATAATATGGAGTGTCATCTCTGTAGGCCTTGGTTTTCTTGATCCATTCAACAATATTTAACCATCTTTTGAGATAAATAAATGCCAGCTTGTTGTCACCACTTCTCTTTGCCATTTCTCCCTCATCCTTTAGGCGTGGCAATCTTTTGGCAACATCACGAGCTCCTCTTTTCGTAAAATCAATTTTTGTTTGTTTCAACAGCTCATCCATGTTTCAACTGTAATTAAATCGTTATAACGATCTTATAGTAGACAAAGTAAAAAAATCATGCACAAGCATAAATTCTGCATCAAAGAAATATACCTATTATTTGTATTCGTATTGAACGAAATTTTTCACAAAAGTGTGTATTCGTATGACAATCGTAGCAGTTTTGTCTGAAAAATATTTTGAACGGTGAAATTGTCACATAGAGGCAATAAAAAGTACGTCCGATTCTCAAAACAAAAAAGTCATCCAGAATAATCAGTTAAAGCAAGAATAATAGAGGCAAGATTGTGAAAATTCGAATGATTTTCGATTATGAAATAACATTCGACTTTTTTGCACGATTTCTAGAGTGTACTCACAACAAAATCGGTCCGTTGAGAAGAACGAACGACCATCGATCAGTGTATCTTGCCTCTCAGAGACAGTTGGATGCGTTATTAATTATTTGTTTTTCTTTGTTTCTTTTTTAGTGTTTCGTAAACGTCACTTTGGCATTTTTCATCGAATCTTTTGTAAGCACTGCACGGCCATGCTAATCCTCTTGTGTTTTCGCAAAGACATAGAAATGCAATACAATGTTGTCTGGTTGAACTTTTTTGCGTGGGTGTATGTGTAAAAAAGTCAGATTATATAGGTTGGTGGCTGTCGTGTTGTCCTGTGTAAGTTTTGAGGTTATGTTGAATCAGCAATAGTTTCAAAATTTGACGCTAGGGAGAGCAGAACGGAGAACGCTGTGCAAACGCTGACCAGCACGTGTATATAATTCTTTAATCGTTCAACAATTTTTATTGTTTATCTTGATTTTGTTTCTGATTTCCTACTTCTGATAAAACTACGATTTTTAAGGATACCGTCGAGTACGATTTGTACATACGGAGAAATACGTATAAATATATTTCACCTGTGCCATTTCTGTTATTGTGAATGTGAACTCCCGCCTGTTTAACCCTTCGAACAATACAATCCGAGACCGGAGTATTATTTTGAAATTTAAAAAAAAATCCGCATTGTGAGGAAATATTGAAAAAAATTATCGTGAATTATGGTCGTATTTACGTGCAACAATTGCGGCGAGTCTTTGCAAAAACCCAAAGTATTCAAACACTACCAGTTTCAATGCCGAACATCGGAGAATTTGACCTGTGTCGATTGCCACAAGGATTTTTAGTGAGTATATTTCATCGTTGTACGTGGAAAATTTTCAACAATTTAATCAAAATTACATTATAATTACAACTTTTTATGTATGAAAATGCTGTAAAAAATTATAATTTAATAAGCGAAACTATGTCTGATAATTTCGGCTGTTTTAAGGATGCTTCTATACATATATGTACATTCCCATCCAAAAGTTTCGACCATCGAATTTGAGTACTTCGCGATAAGATAAAAATCGACCCCATTGAACATACTCAGGGCCGGGGTTGTTCCAACTCTTAGGTAATATTACCTGCGAATTACCGCATATAAAATGTCCGAGGTATCTGGCAGATAAACTTTACCTACAGTTGGAACAACCGGCCCTAAGAACAGTAATTTGGAATAATAATAATGCTGAAAAGTTATTAATAAATTCGTTTAAAAAAAAAATTGTTCAACAAATTAACAAAAAAGTTTTTCCTTTCTCTTACAAAATGATTTCTTCTAATTTTTTTAAAATACATCGAAATTTTATGTTAATTTACATTAACTTAAAAATGACTGCTTTCGAGAATTTTTTAATACTGTTTTTTTCAAGCTAAGGTTGTTTAATGACTTTGAAACTTTGCAAGCGTAATATGAAATTGTTCGATTTTCGAGACAGTAAATTTCAAAATTGAGAGAAAAGTTTTAGAAAAATTATATGCATTTTGAATAAAATCACGAAGTACATTTTGAAAGAACAAAAAAAGTTTTCTGTTAATTTTTTGTTTCAATGTTAGAAGAACAATTGTTGTTAAAAGAAGGCAAAAATATTCGCTCATAAATAACGTTTTTTTTTTTTTTTTTAGTGGACAGGAGTACGTAGCTCATACAAAATGTATAACGGAATCCGAAAGATATGGAGGTCAGGACTATGTCGCTAAACCAGGACAAAACAAGGGTGAGCGAAAGCAGCAGGAATGGATAAATGTAGTGAAGAACGTCATCGAAACTGCGACAAATTTGACTCGTGATGAGCAAAGCATTTTGAATATTCTCTCAAAGCACGAAAATATACCAAGAAAGAAAGCCAAATTTTTGAATTTCATACATAGCGTTATGGGCTCTAGAGTCAATATGTTGGTGATTGACAGTGTTTGGAGCAAAATGGAGACAGCATTCAAGGGACCAGCTGAGCAAAATAAATCTCAGAATCAATCTACCAATGGTAATTATATTTTACAGCTTTTATCGATACTTATATACGTTTTGGCTGCTTTGATAATAAATATATTGATCATATCTTTATTATTAATATTATTATTGTTATTGATAACCATTTCTTCCATCAATTAGGTAAGGTAAAAGAAGAAGAGAAAGAGGAGAAAAAGTCCCCCAGTCCCATTGAGAGTCACGAGAACAACATAGCAGAGAATCAGAACAATGAAAATATATCCAGAGAGAATGGAACTGCTACAAAGAATAGCACGGGAGTTACGGAGAATGGCAGCGGAAAGAAGAAAAAGTCGAAAAAGCGAGAACTGACAGAGCCAGAGACGAAATCGACGGACGAGCCTCCAAGTAAGAAGAATAAAAAAAAGAATGACGAGGAAATTGTCGATATCGCAACGACAACGACGACATCGGACGAAAGCCAGGAAATCGCGAAATTCCATTGGAAAGCCACAATTTTGGAGATCGTCGGTTCGAACAACGAGATAACATTGAAAAAATTACGAAAAAAAGTTGCCAATCGTTACGTGAAACATTGCACGAATTCTGTAACGTTCGAAAAGGCAGCCTCGAGATTTGACAAAAAGCTCATTAAGATAACGGAAGTTAGCGTTAATGACGATAAAGTTACCCTCTCTTAGACAGATAAATCGAATAAACAATTTCACAATTTGCAATTGCTGATTTTTTGTCATTTAATCCCAATGGAAAATAATAATGATCGTATTGAAATGAAAAGGAAAATTAGAATACACATTTGAAAATTCACTCAACAACTATGGTTGTACGATTAATTTGCGGAAACATGAAACATGAAATCATTGGACTTGCTTAAAATTTTTTGTTCCTCAATGAATCGCCTTAAGGTGATTTGTTGTAAGTATGAGTGCTAGAGAGATAGATGCAAATTTTCTAAGTAATCGTTTCCTAGGGTGTCAAACGTTTTCAAGCAAATGCAGTTGTTTATGGGATGCATAAAATAATTGTACATCCCATGCGAATTTTGCTTTTTCCCGAAAACGTCCAGCACCCTATTAATTTAAAGCTTTTATTACCGAGTGAGTTAGTTTCACATAAAATGAATATTGGCTACAATCTATATCTATATACATAGATATGAGAATGAAAATTGACTGATTGAGCAATTTCATAATCATAAAAGAGCTGTGCCAGCCAAAGTACTATTCCTTCTAAGCTATTTTCAATGTCATGTTAATATTTACCATATCGAGATGAATGTTTTTATTTATTAATTAAAACGCTCGATATCTCTGATAATTATAAACTCCCTGTAGTAAGGGTTATCAATGTAGGGTAAGATGTCAAATATCAAGACTTTATCGTCTTTCGATTATGCAAAACATTAAATTCATATTTGTTGGTATAATTATCGTATAAATATAGTTTGGATATCCGTACATGTAGGATTGGTCTTTGATGCATGATAAATTAATTGGGAAGGATATACAGAATGAGCAGTTCAACCGAATTTTTCAAGAAACTTCGATACTTTGACGTACAATTTATTATGTTTTTATAATTGATTGCGAATTGAGGAAATTTCATGGAGCCTGAGTTGTTGCGGTTTTGGACTTGAGATCAGCGTAAAATTTGATCAATCTATCAGCTTCTCGCCAGCCCGAACTGATCGCTCCATGAACCGTCGACGCTTGGTGTGTAGAAGTTGCCTCACCGGCAAACATAACTCGCTGAAAAAAAAACGAACAAATGATTAACGAATTATTACAAAAATAAAATCATTGAGGAGTCGCCGATCCAGGGGATATTTTGACTTACGGGATTTTCCTGTTCCATTATTGGTTCGGCAAGATGAGCGTTAATTGCACCAGCACGTTTTGTCTCGGGACTTTCATAACTGTAAGTGCCTCGGAAGTGTTTGTTGGTGTACCACTGACTCCTGAGAATAATTAACACCTATTATCTCCATATTGTTCATTAGAAGTGAGGACAAAGAATAAGATAAAAAATGTTACCTCAACATTGCCGTTGGCGCAGTAATATTGTGGTCCTTTCCCAAAAATCGTTGGAGCAACTCTTTCGTATCACTCAAGACAGTTTCTTCCGGTAGACTCTCCATTTCTCGTGCATGGGGACCTGTGACCCAGCAACACAATAATCCTGGCTTGTGTTCAACCCCCACGACTCCATAAACGCCCAAAAGCCATGTTTTTTCCGGCTGATAATATCACAAGAATATAGAATATAACTCGGTTATTTAACATACTAAATTTCATCTGATAATAAATTTTAGAGAATACAAACATTTTTAATTAATTCGTTCTTGTCTTCATCGGTCCAAAATAAGTTAAAGGCAAACCATGAGTTTTTATTTGGCCACCATGGCTCAGGATAGAACAGATAAATCTTGGCTACATTTCCAAATCCAGTATTCTGAAAATCACAATTGTACTTTTTACTACCACTCAAATTATTATTTTTCTTCTTTATCGCAAAGTACAATAGAAGGTCTACAAACTTTGATTGCATTGATTTTCACTTCCGGTAGCGGAGGATTAAACAATTTCTCATGATCGGCTTTCAGAACACCTAGCGATGAAGTAACAATTACATGATCAGCTGAATACTCGTCTCCATTTTCAGTTATTACACGCACTGCTCCGTCCGGATTGTTATAATTGATTCGCGATACTTCAGTATTCAGAACCGTTTTGTTCACAAATGGAAGTTCTTCAGCAGGATTTGGATATTTTTTCTGCAAAGAGTCCACGGTATGAAGAAAGATTGAAGTTGATGTCGCGTATTTCAGTTTGATTATTTTATGAGATGTTCACTTGATATACGAACCAGCAATATATCGATAATTGTACCATATGCTCTTTCCTTCCAATTAATACCTTGATCACCCTTGCAGGTAATATAATCACCTGCCATAGCTACATTGAACCAACTGTCTGCAGAGTCCAAAGCCATTTCCATCATGTTGAACATATATTCCAAGCGTGCTCTATGTTCCATCTTTATTTCCGGATGGGCTTCAAAATACTCGGAAAATCTAGAAAACGATAATTCAACAATGATTCGAGACATTTTACGAGCTCTGAATAATTATTCCGTTATTATAAATGGCTCTTTAGTTACTTGTGCGAATACCAGTCTCCCATGGTTTTATTCTTGTATTCATCTGGTACAGCCATTTCGCTGATATTTAAAAAATAACCCATTAAGCCGTTTCCCACATCGTCAGGCATTTTTGATCCTGAAGAGCTGTATATTTTGATGTTTTTCAAATCGTTACCGGTCGATCTTTCAAGAAGTCCGAGGGGCCAAACTAATTCGTACACTACATTATTTTCTTCTCCGTGAACCCACTGGCCTCCAACGTCTATTGAATATCCAGCTGAAAGAGGAGGAAAGAAAAATGAAAATGTGAATGAAAAATCAACACTGAAGAGAATAAAGTAAAATCGTTATTATTATTGAATTGATGGATTTACCAAAATTTGTTGTGTAGACTCTTCCACCAATTCGATTCTCCGCTTCGAGAATCGTTATGTTGTTAAATCCATTCTCCAAAAGGCGCGCACCCGCAGCTACACCCGCAGGACCAGATCCAACAATAATAATTCTTGGAGAGTTTTCTTCGTTTCCTCGCACTTGAAACAAGCAACAGGAAGCAACGAATATCGCGTACCAATGCATCTTGTCTAATGAAGCGATATAATAGATGATCGATTCTTTTATATATATCCGGATTTGGCATTGAAAACAAATGTGATATGTAAATGTACAAGACTTATCGCGCCTGATCCCACATTAGGTCATGATCTAGCTAACAAAAAACACATTAACGATAATGAATATGGTACGTTTGCAGTGTCATGTGATCAACGAAAAAAGTTGATTTGACATCGTTTGATTATCTGAAGTTTAATATTAAATTGACTGTTAATTAGTTATATAAATGCAGTTAGAATTTGCCTTGTACATTTTCTGGATAATATGTATTTCAACACTGACTCGTTGAAAGTAGAAGACCGTCTTGAAGTTATATATCTTGAGAAACTTACTCATTTATGGAAATACAAGACTGATAAAAAATGTATTTTTGTCGCAGCTAAAAGTTTGTGTTGAAAATCCTTCAATTCTATTTCATATTCCAGCAATTTATTTATTCGCAAAAAGCCAGTAAAGGTCGCTGACACTCGCTCTCCATATTTTTGCCATGAAGCACTCTACATTTTGGATTTATGGAATTACCAAATTGACCAGACCAGATAATTCATGACGATTAACTTGTCGGTTTGTTAACTTTTGACTACGGCCATAAAGTTTCACTAATCTGTTCGCCTCACGCCAGCCAGATCCGATCGCACCATGAACCGTTGAAGGATGTTTGGAGGATGTTGCCTCACCAGCGAATAGTACAAGCTGATTCAAAATGAGTATATAAAAATTGTTGAGCAACTTTGTTGACAAATTTCATGATAAACCTATTTAAAAACTTACAGGACTTCCATCATGCATTATTGGATCCTGAAGATCATTGGCATTAGCACCAGAACGTTCAGTCTCAAGACTTCGATAACTCCAGGTACCTCTGAAGTGTTTATTTATAAACCATTTACTTCTGAAAAACATTGAAACATGTTGTAGAATTTCTACGAGATGCGTGTAGGATGATAAAAGTGATTAACACAAAGATAAAAATGAGAAAAAAAAAGTTTGTACCGTAACATCGCAGAAGGTTCAGTAAGATTGTAAATTTTTCCCAAAAATCGATGAAAAATTTCTTTTATCTGCCTGAAGACACGATCATCTGGGATATATTCCATTTCACGCGCCCGAGGCCCTGTAAGCCAGCAACTTAATAAACGAGGTTTGTGCTCAACACCGACAATCGTCACCAAACTCAACAGCCATGATTTTTCCGGCTGAAACATAACGAGATTATTAAATAATCCAATATTTGATTTTACATTTACAGTATAAGTTTTAAACACGAACATCATTCGCGAATTCTTTTTTATCTTTCTCAGTCCAATAGAAGTTGACAATTGTTTTGAACATGTTATTACCCCACCAGGGTTCAGGATATAATAAAAATATCTTTGCCACATGTCCTAGTTGAAGACCCTATAAAAAATCATACACCCTCTCAGTCTTTGTTTTGGATTTTTCGTAATTTATAAAAAAGGATAAATGTGTATCATTTATCCTTTCCTATCATTTACCCAAACCCAAACCTTGATTGCATTGATCTTCATTTCCGGTAATGGAGGATTGAAAAGCGTCTCATAATCAGACTTCAAAACACCCAATGACATTGTTACAATTACATGTTCAGCTTGATACTCTTTTCCATTTTTCGTATAAACTCGAATCACACCGTGAGGAACGTTATAATCAATTTGCGAAACTTCGGCGTTCAGTATAGTTTTGTTCATGACTGGAAGTTCCTTAGTTGGATCTGGAAACTTTTTCTGCAAAATCAAAAATAAATTTCCCAATGTTCTATTAAATAATTTAGTGAATCCTGTGTTGGCATTTGCTTAATTGTACCAACGAACCATTAAAGTATCGAGAATCATACTGTATCCTTTATCCTTCCAATTCATCTCTTGATCGCCTTTGCAAAAAATTTCCTCGCGATCCACAAATACATTGAACCAACTGTCTCCAGCATCCGAAGCCATTTGGAATAAATCAAACATTTCAGTCAAGGATTTTCGTTGATTTGCCGTTATTTCTGGATGAATGTCGAAATACTCATCAAGTCTGGAAACAGAATTCAAGAAGAGATGTTACAATACAATGGTGACTATGGTCTGGACCTCTTATTGATCATGATTTTTCTTATAAATACATTATCCTTATATTATTATTAATTTTTTACTTGGGCTTGTAGTAATCCCCAATTGACGTGTTAAAGTATTCATCCGGTGGACCCTGATTAGTAACGTTAAAATAAAATTCCATCAGGTCATTTGTCGTATCTTGCGGTATCGATGTACCCGATGAGCTAACAAATTGAACGGTTCTCTCGTCATTCATGTGCTCGATAAGACCAAGACGCCATGCAAGTTCGTACGACACATTATCCTCTTCTCCATGTACCCATTGTCCTCCAAGATCCACCCAATAATCACCTGAGTTGAAAAAAAAAATTGAATAATAATTATTCGCGCGAGAAAAAAACATACAGGTGTCATTATTCGAAGTTACAACTCACCAAATTTTGTAGTATAAATTCTTCCACCGATTCTATTCTCTGCCTCGAGGATCGTAATATTGGCAAATCCATTTTGCAAAAGACGCGAAGCTGCAGCTATTCCCGATGCACCAGATCCAATGATAATAATTCGCGGTGAATCCTCGACCCTCGCGTGAACTTGAACAAAACAGCAGCAAGCGACTAGTATCATGTGGTCGAACATCACGTATTCTAATGCAAGCGAATATTAGCTGCAATCTAGGTCAATAGATGCGAATGGTTCTCGACCGACTGAGCAATTTCGTAATCAGAAAAAAGCTCTGTGCCAGCAAATATTCTAATACTGAAATGCTATGTTCAATGTCAAGTGAATTATTTACCAAATGAAGATTAATCCCTTTTCATTAATAAGACGTCACGATAAATGTTGGTTCGTCAGAAATTCTCACTGCTACAAACATCAGTAATTTTTTTTTCATTCTAAAAAAAATACATTTATTTCATATGTAATTTGTAATTAATGTATACAGGATATTTGTAAATGTAGCATTGGTATTTAATACATCGCATTCGTTTGTGAGAGGACATACAAAACGAGAAGTTTCAACCGAATTATTCAGGAAATTTTAATATAGCCCATGGATAATGTATTCTCTAATAATTCATCGAAAAATGAGGAAAATTTCATGAACTCTCAATCATTGACGGTTTGGATTTAGGATCGGTGTAACGTTTAATCAATCTATCAGCTTCTCGCCAGCCAGACTCTATCGCACCATGAACCGTTGAATAATAGTGGGGAGAAGTTGCCTCACCAGCGAATAAAACCAGCTGAAGAAAAACCAGAAAAAAAAAACAATTTGCTTGAACTTCTTGAGAAAATTAGAATCATCAAAATGCACGAAACGAGGCCAATAAATTTAACGATGTTTCATAACGTTAAATAATGAACTTACAGGATTTCGCTGCTCCGTTATCGGTTCTGAAAGATCAACAGCCATAACACCTGAACGTTCAGTTGCGAGACTTCTGTAACTGTAAGTGCCTCTAAAGTGTTTGTTGCTGAACCATTGACTCCTAAAAAAATATTAAAAATTAGTCAACAATCTGTTAAATAATAGAAAAAAAAAAATTCCAAATTTTACCTAAACATAGCAGTTGGTTCTGTGAGGTTGTAAGTTTTTCCCAAAAACCGATGAAGTAATTCTTTCGTCTGATTGAAAACGCGTTCTTCCGGCACATTTTCCATTTCACGTGCATGACGTCCAGCAAGCCAGCAGCACAGTAAACGAGGTTTGTGCTCAACGCGGATTAAAGCCAACATTCCCAACATCCAAGATTTTTCTGGCTATAATAAAACCGAGAGAAAAACGATTAATCATTAAATGGTATATTCGTTGATTTAACTCATTCTAGCCTAAATAATCAATTGAAAACGAACATCATTCGCAAACTCATTTCTATCTTCATTTTCCCAATGAAAAGCAAAAGTATCTTCTTTTGTCATGAGCCACCAGGGTTCGGGAAAGAATAAATAAATCTTCGCCACGGCTCCGAATTCAAGACCCTGAAAATCATATCGTCACTTGCAACTCAGAAATAATTTTTCACATTCTTCAAGTAGGAAAATACAACTTGATGTACCTTGATGACATTAACTTTTGCTTCGGATAACGGTGGATTAAAAAGAGTTTGATAATCGGACTTTAAAACGCCTAAGGATACAGTGACGATAACATGCTCAGCTGGATACTCATCACCATTCGCAGTAACAACGTCTATATGAGAAACATTTTCATGAGAAACATTGTAATTGATACGCATAACTTCAGCGTTCAGGATGGTGTTGTTCAATACCGGAAGTTCTTCAGCTGGATTTGGAAATTTTTTCTACAAAAAGATTCTTCAGTTGTATGGAAAAAAAAAAAAAAAATCATAAGCTCTCGTTTTATTAATATACGAACCATTAAAATATCGAGAATTGTACCATATCCTCCGTCTTTCCAATTAATTCCCTCATCACCAGGGCAACGAGTATATTCTTGAAGACCTTTGGCCGAGACATCGAGCCAACTGTCTCCTGCATCGTGAGACATTTCGAACAAGTCCAACATATTTTCCAATGATTCTCGTTGTTCAAATTTTATGTCCGGATTGGCTTTGAAATACTCATCGATTCTAGAGACAAAAAAAAGGCAAAATAACGCTGACATATATATATTTTTTTTTCATCATTTTAAAAAGTATCATTCTAATACGTTATTAATTATACTTGATCTTGTAGTATTCTCCAATCGATTTATTCAAATGTTCATTCGGTGTTTCCGATCTAGAAAGATCCATGTAGAATTTCATAAAATTATTCCCAGTTTCTTCCGATAGTTTGGTACCCGAAGAGCTGAAGATTTTACAATTGAAGGATGAAGGTGATTTTTCGACAACACCAAGAGGCCAAGCCAATTCATAAGCAACATTATCCTCTTCGCCGTGGATCCACTGTCCCCCAATATCGATCCAATAATCATCTGAAAATAACAAAAAAAAAAAAATCAAATTAATTAATTCGCTAAATCGAGAATAAAAATATATTATCCGGGAAGAAATTTCAAGCATTCCGCATCGAACCAGCCACTTTTTCCGCTGAACTCGTAGAAATTTTAACAACATTGCCAGCATGTAACACGAGTTGAAAGAGCCACTCTCTGTGAATTATTTCAAATTGCTGACATTTTGAAAAATTCCACAGGATCGCCGAAAAAAAGTAGAAGGATCGGTGGAGACTACGTTTCATGTATATATATATGTACATATATATATACATATACATACATATACATATATATATATATATATAACTCACCGAATTTCGTTGTATAAACTCTTCCACCGATTCTATTCTCCGCTTCGAGAATCGTTATGTTATCAAATCCATTCTGCAAAAGGCGCGAAGCTGCAGCTATTCCCGCTGCACCAGATCCGATAATAATAATTCTCGGTGTCTCGTCGGCAGTTACGTAAATTTCATTGAGCCAGCAGTAGATGTAGAATGACACGAATATCGCACGGTATAGCATCGTATTCTTAAATGCAACGAAATTAATCGTGATCTCGAGTTTATATATTAGAGATAGAGAGAGAGTTGTTCAACTACACGTGTGTGTCGCGGAATTTTTTTATTCAGAGCCAGACACAGCTTGCTATCTACCAAAATGATGCGAGTTGTCTTCTCGCAGAGAATAATTCCAACTAAACTGGTTTATCAATGCGGTTGCCTAGTGTCTTTTTTATTAAAGGTCTTTTGGGTCGGGTTATCATCGATGCTCCCCCTCGATTATTCTTCGAGGGCACAAAAAGATTATGGAATTTACCGGACAAGCCTTCATCGTGGTCATTCCATGACGCAGAACTCAACATTTCCGCCTAATATTTTCTAATCATTTATATGTATTCTTCACACGGATAATTTTCTTAAACAATTGTTTCTTTATCATAGAAACGTACGATTACTATAATGAAACAATTGTTTGAAATGTTGATTAAAAAAAATTCATATAATTTGATCATCGCATATATAAGAATAATTAGAGGTAATAATTACCACGAGTATATTGAATAAGAAGATAATTATCATCGATGTAGAATTTTATCAATCGGTCACTTTTAATCTCAGGATGTTGCTTCTCCCATAAACAAAAAGATCTGCAAAAAAAAAACGAAAATCAGCAATTTGTTGTTTGAAAAAAATAACGGTAAAGAAAAACAAATAATAATGTTATTAACTTTTTGATAAATCGATTAGCGATTAATAAATTTTCTAAATTATCAAACACGATAAAGATTTTTTACTCGCACGTTTCGGGAAATTAGCAGGATGATGATTCTTCAATACCGCAGGAGATGCCATGAGAGAGCAACGTTAACATTTCGAGCATCAATATAAAACCGATTTCAGTTTGGTCCTGACAAACATAAGCAATTTTTTAATCAAGCTTCAGCCTTGCGAGCCCGTTGCAGTAAATCCTATTCAGCTCTTTTACCAATTGCGAAGAGGAAACGTTGTAATTTTCCATACGCTTGGGGGATTATTGTGTCCGATACTGCTTGGTACTCGAGTACACGAAGTGTAACAAAATAATTAAGCTTATCCTAGATTAATTCGACAAATGCAACATTGACATAAATTTGTTTTTTTACTCTTAATCATGTATATATGTATATAATACAACTCTTGTATATCGTTACAATTGAAACATAAGTCTTGTAATGTATCTGAAACGTACAAACTATTTACATTATTTTTATCAGCTTGTATCACCATTAATGTGTGGATTTTATTTTATTTTTTTCAAAAAATAAATCGTCATTTTAAAGTAAATACGGTATATCTCTATTGCGAAGTTACATTCGCAATAGATTTAGAGTACAATTAATTTTTACGAATAAATGATTTTTAATTCGTTCGATAGCGATGATAATAATAGTTGAGTCGAAATTTCATTTTTATCGGCGGATGATTTTACAAATGTATTCAGTCTTTAATATAAAAAAAAATTATAACTATCGTGTGTGTATATATATGTATAGGGTTAACGACGAGAGAAGACAAGATTTTACTGATGTCACATATCGGTACAGAACATTCAGATGACACACGTACTACATTGTTAAAATTAGCAAAATATCGGCAAAGCCGATTGAAAAAAAATGTTCTTTTTCCTCTTCTTCCTTCTCTCTATTTTTCCATGATTTATCAACAACTTAAAGCAAAGCTCGGGACGTGCAGCAACGTTATACATCTAATCGCATGATGTCTACAGAGGATCGAAAATTTTGTAACGCTTGAAAATTAAATTAAACGATATTTCAAATAATCTCTATATGTATATTCTCGTCTAATGAAAATTTCGTGTATAGCGAGATAGTTTAAGAAAATGACATTGTGGATTATTATTATTATTACACATCGATCACGAGAATCTCAGGAACCTAGAGAGCGAGTATGTTTTGAACGTTATAACTCCAAAGAGTTCAGTCGTACGTTTACAGTCTAAATTACATTATTTAACTACGGAAGATTTTGGAATTACGCTATGTACAAATTACTGTCTCTCGTCTTTTCTTTTCGTGTTTCCTCATGAATCGCGACAAGATTTCTAGTAGACGAAAGGCGACACAAAAAAATTGAAAAAAAAATATATATATATATATATTTTTTGCATACAGGCCAGAGATAGAATTCTAATTCTTATCGGGAAGTTTATTCACGTATGATCGATTGATCAAATCACTTGGCACTTTGATAATGGAAGATGCAAATATGAGCGAGAAGCGATTGAATCTCGATAATTTCATGAAATTACGAAAGTTTTCGTGCAACGTGTCCAACGTCATTTTAAAAATCCCCAATGGGGATAAGAAACTTTCATACGCTCGTTTCTTTCTTCACAGTCCCCGACTGAACGGATGATTCTCCATCGGTGTAAATTCCATCGCCATCCGTATCAGCCTCTTCATCGACGTAGCGTCGAGAATTTCGAAAATTTGGCGAATCCTCGTAATCGATGCTCGAGTTTACATCGAGATGTCTCGTTGGACCGAGTGAATCATCGATTGAGCCTAGATCTGTCAGTGAGTTAAAATCATTGCCAAGAAAAGAATTTTTCGTTTTGTCATCGGGTGATCCATCGATAAGATCTCTCGTTTTGTAATCTCGACAGTGTGCAAGATTGGGCAATTGTAATTCATCGAGTAATTGAAAATCATTCTCATCCGTGCATGAACTGACGGAAACGCAATTTACAACATTTGGGACTGATGAACCATCAATGGCAAATGCATTATTCTCGCTCGCTAGGCTGTTGGCATCGTTGAGCGAGTGTTGTGAACTTTCCAGTGATTTGCAAGAGCTGTGATGAATCGTAAATTCATGATGTTGGGAATTATCGGCACTTTGGAGATCGTTGAAAGAGCCACGTGAGGTAATTTCATAATTTTTCAAACTCGCCACATCGTTCATCGAGCTTCTATAACTATTTCTCAACGGTCCTCCAGATATATTATAACGATCAATCGGTAAGCAAAACAAACTGTTGGAATGATCGGATCTCGCGAGTGATGTCTGAGGACTCGTACGACGTGGCTCATTCATGTGTGTCTCATTAATCTCATCGAGGCTCAAACATCGTAAATCATCGCGCATCCCTTTTTCCGGTGTTTCCGGTGTCTCGCCAATTTCTGGCAAATCATGATCGCTCCTCTCACTCGTCATTTGCGTCGTAGACTCGAGCTCAGAGCTATACTCGAGGCTGCATTGTTGCGAAACATTTCGTAAAATTTTTTCCTCGTATATTCGAGAATCCTGATCAGATTCATTCGGGCTTGCACTTGTGAGTGGTTGTTGTTCTTGTTTTCTACGTGGATCATTACGGGGTGATGCTAACATGGCACGAGTCTCTGTGCAATCTTGTCGCAAATTACGATCATTATTCATTTTTTTTCCATTTCTCACGAGACTCTCTTGACCAATAACATAACGCATTGGTACTGTACGATCCTCGGATACACTACCACCGCTGTCCGAAAGAATATTAACATTTTTCGCATCATTTACGAGATTTAGCTCAACGTGTATATTCGTATTGTTGACTTTAGCGCCACTACCGAAAATATTGCGCTGCATTGAAGGATTGATCTTTGTGCCTTGACGACGTGGTATTGATATACAACTTCCACCATCGCTCGTTGCACCACCATCGCCCTGTTTTCGTGGTCCTAGATTGTTACTTTTGGTGTGACGTCGTTGCTTCTTGAAGAATTTCCTCGCTACGCCACTCTGATGAGGATTGTAAAACATATCGACGCATGAGGGTGCTGGCTCGGTGTACGTTTTGACAGAATTGTTGGAACGATATTGCTGTCGATGAAGAACAACGAGATTAACATTTGGAATTTTTGCAGCATTGACGGAACCTTCGCCAGCGCCAATGTTCGCTGGGACACCGAGATCACTCACTTTGAGTGTATTGCAGGCTCGTGATGCACTAGTCTGTCTCGACGAAGCTATCGAATTTGTGTCAGAGATAACTTGTGTCGCTTGAGAATTTGAGGTGGCTGGTGGACGATTTTGTTGAACGAGTGGTTGGGCAGGAATCGATGGATTTGCGTCTGAAATGCTTCGTGTTCGGCAACAACGATTTTTTCGTCTTCTTAGCCAACATCGCATCATCATCCATTGTGATCTAACATCGCTGCGAGCTATACCGTAAAAGAGAAGGACAAAAAGACCAAGAGAACTCGCTGAGGTGGCGTAAATTATGGAAAATATTGTCTCCTCGTGTGGTACATGAGGATCGAAAGGTTTAGAGGTCGCTGCAGCTCCGGACGTCCATGCGAGTAGATAAAGAATAAGAATGACAATGTGACCCTTTAATTGTGTTATTTGCGAGTGTTCGAGATCCTCGACCTCGGATGACATTGTCTGAGTACTGTGAACGCTGTTCTGATCAACGACACGACTCGAGTGAGGCTCCAATAGCTCGAGATCCATATTTTCCGTCGCTTGTGTTCCCTCGGACAGCTGGCCATTCATGTCAACGTTTCTTATCGCGCAACGTACAAGCAGATAAAATATCGTCAGATAAACGATGAGAATTACACTAGGAACAAAGAGAGCAGCTAGTGCTGCACCGGTTGTTAAAAAACAGTAGGAATAACCAGCGTATTCGCGAAGATTTATAGCACCGGAAATACCGCATACTATAAGAGCAATTCCCCAGCCAACGAGGTAAAGACCGAGGAGTGGCTTTTGAATCGGTTGATCAGGAATCTCGTCGTCCGGAACTGAACTCACGTCAGACTTTGACAAGCGCTTGTACATTGTACTGTAAAAAGAAAACAAATAATATATATATATATATCAATTTATTGGGTATAATTAGCCATTCGGTGTTATTAGCTAAGTTTCGATCATCCTCAAGTATTTTAAAAAACTTCAAAGGTTTCTGATTTTGGCCATAGCAGTCGGTCTTTGATCTATTATCGACTTGCAATGAAATATAATTTAATATTTTCAAAACTAGAATACTAAAATTTGACGGCAATAGTTGAGAAACATTGTCATACCTCGCAGATACGGCCATCCAGAGTAAACAGCAGAGAGACAAATAGTGCAAAACAAGTCCAACACCCTCGCATATCTGTATACTGTCGGTTTGTTGAATTCCAGCGGTATAGAGAAAGCACAAGAGTGCTACAGCGATCCAAGTATTAACGACACAGTGTTTAGCTTTCTTCGGCATAACGATCGAGGCATAACAAACGATGTAAGTTACGGCTGTGCAGGTTAGACAGAATATCGCTACAAAACTACCGACGTAAATGGCCGGATTTGAGTAACGAAATTTTGCCCCCGACATGCTAAAAATCAAATCAATGAGATTTAGAAGAAAACAAAAATTGCAATATCGATGAAGAAGTGAAAATTTTGTAAATGTACAACGACGTCTTACTTCATCGCGTCTTGATCGAGGTACGAAATGTCCTCTAGTAATCCGTAGTATCCCAATCTGTGGCAGCGAAAAACTACAAGATTGTTCAGAAAATTTGCGAGATGACAACCCTCGCTGGTCCAGCCACCGGTCTCGTTTAATTTTTCGTCCCAGACGACGGGCCTTGGTCTGCTACCGACGTAATAGTAACGGGGAGCTTTGAGCATCACGTAAACCGGTTCAGAGAGATTCATCATCGGTGAGCCAACTGCGCAATAAATCAGTAATTAAAATGCAATCGAAAATTTTGAAAATTTCAGGTGAAAGCCCCGATTAGTAATCAAACCGTCGTAAAAATTTGCGTATATTTTAGAGATTTTTAAAAAATTTATATTCACGTCTACCATTTTTTACCAGTGGACGCAATTATCTGTCGCCGGTATGAAAATCCGTGGCAAGGAATCGAACGTTATTTTATGAGCAATATAATTTTTCAGAGTCCACAATCGGGTCTTTCACTCTCATCACACCGTATTCGCTTACTCAATTTGCTGCCTACGACGCAAGACGTAACATCCATTCGTCGATTTCTCGTAACTCTTGGAAAGAGACTATTGTCGCTGTACATGGAAATCATGAGTTGATGAGTGATCGTCGAAGCATTTGGATGTGCGAGCAAAGATGCGGGCAATTGAATTGATGCCTCGATCATCTTGTCTCTCGTGCTAATAACTGCTGATTTATTATTGGTTGCACAGTGCAATAATCTTGTTTCCGAATTTTTACCATTCGCGCTAACGCTGCTATACCACGTGCAAGTTAGTCCTGCAAAACTGTCTTGTTTAACTCGAAATTCTTCAAGAGCCATGTTTGTCTTGTGCGTTTGTATGGAGGGTGTAAATCCCGTAATAACTTCTACAGCTTTGACGAGTCTCGAGCAAGCTTGATAATCTTTTTGTGCAGCTTTGAGCATCTCTCTTGGTAAATTCATCAGTGCACTTACAATATCGACGAGCATAGAACCCAATTCTTTCTCATCAATCAGAAAGGTCAAATAATTCTCAATAGTTTTTGTGATAAAATGTATCTCCACGGGATCGGTGATTTTTGTAACTTCGCTGGTATGATTTTTAAATCTTTTCGCTGTCTCGAGCAAATTTCCTTTTGTCAGAGAGAGATTAACTTTGGAATATTGCTCGAGTGCTTTGGTCATCGGTGATATGTAAGGACAAGAGTCGGTATTTAATTCAACCCAGTGTCCCGTTGAGTTACAGCGATAAGAAGCTCGAAGTGGTATTTGCATGAGACTCGAGAGTCCAATACCTTCACAGGGCAATTCAACTTTCCAACCGACTACTGTTCTTGGCCATGCATACATTCCTTTATTGTTTCTCGTCACTGAAAAATAATCAAACGAAAATTTGCAATGGATAATCCATCGAGAATCTATTCTATTTTGTGAAGAAAAAAAAAATTGTGTTATTTGAAAAAAATCACCTGCTAATGGACAGTATCGTGTCTTTTCGGAAATGACAATCATGTTGATAGTCTTTGATCTGTTTCCATAGACAGAGACGAGGAAACAATTCCATTGGCCGTGATGTTCTTCATTAACGGGAATAATGCTGAGGGAACTGCATAAATGTAAGAAAAATCATTTGTTAGAATTGAATAATTAAATTTTGACGTATATTCAAAAAGAAGAATTGACTTCACCTAGACACAATTCCGCTGTCGGACAAATATCTGTTTTCTACTTTAATGTTGGACAGAGTGGTCTGTGGATCAACATAAAAGTTTGTGTCCAACACCTCGGCCGTTATATTTGGATTCCAGAGCCAGTTTAGTTTGGCATTTCGATCCTCTGTAACGCTCGGAGCTCGGCATTTCAAGGTTATCGAATCACCGGCAAAAACGACCTGACTCTGACCAGGACGAATTTCTATCACAGGCGATGTCCATTGACATTGCAAATGCTCGGACAGACGGATGTCGACAATTGGCTGTCCTCGAAGTTCGACCGGTGAGTCGCAGATCGGTGGTGGTCTGAGAAAAATTCAATCAAAATGATTATTAGTAAACATGAAAGTGAATTTGAAAAAATTTATGTTAAATATAATTCAATTTTACATCAATTTGACGACGGAATTATTCCTCCAACTGCCGAACCAGAAAAGATAACAATCACATTCCCATGGAT
The DNA here is from genome assembly GCA_963669185.1 of Dyspetes luteomarginatus. Taxonomy (NCBI): domain Eukaryota; kingdom Metazoa; phylum Arthropoda; class Insecta; order Hymenoptera; family Ichneumonidae; genus Dyspetes; species Dyspetes luteomarginatus. Next base: position 18,146,162 of record OY769905.1, on the reverse strand, counting down.
TGTTCGATAGATCTCTGCAATTGAATTATAGCAATGCATTCGAAGATTTTAAAAATTAGCAATATAACTTGAATTTTTAGGCTGAAGCTTTACTCACAACTGTCTCAAAGCTCGCAATCCGTGAAAAGTACCCTCGGCCAACGTTTTCAATACATTTCCGTTTAATTTCCTGCATTAAAGTCTTGAAAGTTTACACAAATTTTTGAACCAAATGATGGCTATTTGTCGATCATAGTTTAGCATTGTAAAATAAAAATGTGCATTTCAAATGAAATAAATTTATGCTAACAAACGCAATCAGCACAGCGATATTTCATCCCAATGTCCTCTGAATTGAACAAAAGTCGAGTAAACGTTGGAAATTAAAGAAGAAAATAAAACAATAATACACTTACAAGCGTTCTAAGGCCAGCAAATCATGAAATAAGATGAGCTCCAGTGCACTTAATTTGTTCCCAGATAAATCGCTGAGAAGTATAAAATGTGTGACAAATAAATAAATAAATTTAAAAAATGAAAATTAGCAAACTTTATCCTAACTTTTCTCTTTCGTTCACTCACAGTTTTTTGAGATTTGGCAATTGTCTGAACGTGTGTGCGTCTATCAGAGATATCTGGTTCTTGCTTAAATCACTGAAAAAATAAATTATCATCATCTAATTTTCAATAATTAAAATAGCAATTCAGACAATGAATTTTTATAAAATTTTACAGTCTCTCCAAACTCTCCAATCCGCCAAAAGATCCTTCACCAAGGGCAGTGATCTTGTTGACTGATAAATCCAAACGTTTCAAATTTGTCAGGTTTCTGAAAACATCGGGCTCCACGAGGTAGATGCTATTTTTACTCAAGTCACTAGAAATTATAGAAAAATATATATATATATCACAAGAATCCATTGCAAATGTGGAAAAACGTTTATATAAATAAAACTTACAGATGATATAATTCTATGCTGACTCCATTGATGTTGATATCTTTAATTTCATGTATATCCTTGCAAGTTACTCTGAGCCTTTCTGCTTGAGGTCCCACATGTTTGCAAAAACAGGGAGTTGGACATACACGACTATCGTCAATTCCCAAAACAGATGCCAGAATCAAGAGCAAGAGAAATGCCACTCTCATGATTGGCTAATAACTGGCCTCGTTTCTGAAATTAAGATGTTTTCTCCATGAAGCAATACTTTCATCATGAATAACAAGAGTATATTTATGATATTATAATTATTATTGTTATTATTAAAATTATTGCTAGTTACTATAATATATTTGAATCAAAGGCTAATTGGACAGAATATGTTAAAAGTACAAATAAAATTATATAGATCAATGAGAATTAAAAAAAAAGAAGGCAAACGTTTGAGACAAAAATAGACTATCCTGGAATAGATTAACACAGAGTTTAATTTGATGAATTCGGGAAGTTTAACCAACTGTACAAACACGATAGAGGAATTGGGATATAATAACACTGGGTTAAAGAATTTGGTAAATACGTGATACAATTTTCGTTTTTTATTTGTATTTTTTTATAACTTACGGCCAAACAATGAAAGAGCTTCTCATTCACATTGTTTCAATGCAATTTATCGGTAATTACATTTTCGGAGCATCGTTGACAACCGTAATTACAGTACGACGGTGACACTGCGAGGCATAGCAGAAGTGGAGTCTCGATTCCACGGGCCATTATTGTAAACTATATGAAACAAAAAAATTGGAGTAATCGTTATTGGATATCTCCCTGGCAGGAGAATCCGCGCAAATACGAAGCTTGAAACACTTGGAAGAACAATTGACGGGATTTATTGTGAATGAAAAAAAAACACTCTGTGTACGCGATAAAAGTGAGTGCGTGTAGAAGTGTAATCGGTGGCATCGGTGCACTTGTAAATAACGCAAATTAAAAAATTAACGACGTTGTCAATGATATACAAAGATAGAGAATAGAAACGCGTTTTCTGTATTCTCGTTGCAAAGACCAGCTACTGAATTGCCGACAGAGTTCCGTATCAACATGGCTCCATCACTTTTTCCTTTGAAATTCGAGAAAGTGTCGCTTACGCCATCTGTTGTTAAGATGAGTTACTACGTGATCCCGTTCATCACCTTTTCAAAAAGGCAATAATAGATTAGGCGGTTCAGCTCTCTTTAGAACTTCTCTTCTCATTGTTATAACAGCTGTCTTCGTTGACAATTTTCATTCAAAAAACAACAACAAAAACATCGTTGTATTTTTAAACATTCCGGACCCATTCAATTTTCGAGTCATCGATCTCAAAAGACGAAAAGTATATTTTTGCGATTAAAAAATCATGAGTGCATCATTCGTAAAATCATCGGATCAACAAGATGTAAAAAATGAGCCATTAAATTACATTGCTGGTGCGTGCTGTGACACTTTTACCGGGTTATTTGAGGTTAAGTTAGTACGTGATAATCGTAATTGCAATGTTTTGTTGAACGATTTTTTTTTTTCGTTCTTACAGAAATACGACGAATGATGTACGGATTTGGCGATTGCCCGGAGCCTCTTGCGGAATCGGCAAAAATAGTCGAGAACGTTGTACATCGTCAGATGAGAACGTTGGTTTACAAAGCTTGCGAAGTTGCCGATCGTCGTGATTCAAAAACAGTGACGGATGATGATTTTGTGTTTCTTCTAAGAGGCAACAAAATTAAGTTGCGTCGTTTACTCAAATATCTCGAGATCAAAGAATTTAAAGCTTCTATGCAGAAAATGTTGGAGACAGAATCATTTGAGGATAACCTTGAAGATTTGACTGAAAATCCATTGAAGAAAAGACGCTCTTATCATAAAATTATTGATCTGATTGATAATACTGGAGAATTGATGGCAGATCAGTCATCGGTCGATCACGTGAAGCACAACAGAAAGCTCAGAGCTGAAATGATATCACGAAAAATTGATGAGGCTCGTTATATCGAATATAGCAGGGCTCGATGCATATCTTTTGCCAATAGAAATCAGCACAAATTCAGCAATTGGATTGGTTGTGAAGGTACAATTTTTCATGTATTTTTTTTTTTTTTAGCTTTGAGAAGAATTTTCCAATTTTTTCGCAAGAGCAACTCTGAGACACCCAAAATTAGGTCTAAATTCAAAGAATTATTAGATATAACAGTTTTGTTGCTAAAGAATAGATTTTATATTAGATATATCATAGATTTTTAATTATATTTTTATTGAAAATAATTCAGAAATATTAAAAAATGGTAGAATTCCATAAACTTCTCTTCTGGTGTAAAAACCACTGAAGTTACAAAATTTATTATTTTCGTTTACCTGGATAGTGAATCTGCAACTTTGCCCTTTTTAAAACGTCTTCAAGAATGTGGAGAGCTAATTAAAAAATTATCTACATTTTTGTCGAGAAAAATCAAGCACAAATACTTTGTTATTAACGAATCAATAATTGTATTTAAAAACATCATATGCAGCATTCTCGATAATTTTATTGAAGTATTCAAGCAAAACTTCGTCAATTGGAAAATTAGTTTGTAAAATTTTGATTGGATAAACTTGAAAAAAGTGGTTCTGATGAAAACCCTGAAGATGAAAACAAGAAATGGATTCTTCCACATGCCTGTCTGACCCAAACCGGTTCACTGAAATTCCTAAAATTTGATCGATATTGGAATTTTTTATTATTGTCTTGGCTCAAGAATGTTATCAAGACATGAGTTCTTAATATTGTGCAAAAAAGAATAATCTCTGACATTGTCAGGGTATCATAGTCCTTTGGAAGACAAGATTTTTCATACCTAAATTTGGCTTACAGGAGAAATGACGGTGACAAAACAAGGATATGTTGTTCTCGGATATCTAGCCTATGAAACAGTTGCAGAGATAATCGATCTGGCTCTTCTCGTGAGACAAGACCAGAACAAAATACACGGAGATTCGATAGATCGATTGAAGCTCAGTTATCACAATCCTTACACTTACAAGCCTTACCAGCACAGCAAAGTAAGTGACGATTTTGGAAATTCCTCAAAATACGAACCGTCACCTTATTTCTAATATTCTCTTAATTTTCCAGGGTACCGTGACAAAACCGATAACACCAGCAGAAATAAATGAGGCACTTAGGCGTTATTGGTCACCCCAACTCGACATAACAGGACCATTTCATCGTTGGTCCATGCATCGTCCTCATCTGAAACTTCTCACCTGTTGAACCCAGCAAAAGAGGTAAAATGCCAATGGCAAATTCAAAAGATTATATTCTTTTTTTTTTGCTTTATAAACATCACAAACTGAATCACCTATAGTGGAATGATTATGAATTTTATTACAATATGTGGCATTTTTCTTGTCTTTCCATTTTGTTTATCTACAAACGTTTGCTCTAGAATACTTCCGGCAAAGTATGCACTGCAATGATATTCTTTCTCCTCCTGCGTCATGAATTTATACAGATACTAATTTTATTTTTGTATCATGGTGATAACAACGTTGATACTCGTGCTTTTCCCTCGGCTCCTCCCGTGATGCATGTACCCGATTGATTCGCCGTCGACCAGTCACAGCATAAAGTCCCTTTGTGACCTCCGAGTTCGAGAATCTTTCCCTGTGAGCCTGGTGGCATCTAAAAAATAAAAATAAACATATCAGTTCTCACAGAATTTTTGAGAAACAGAATTCTTCCATTTTTGTTATTCTCTGTATGATAAACTTACCTTGTAGATATTTCCACCATCCTGAGTGCAGAGTAACATGTGAGCACCGCTCTGATCAAATGTAAATAATTTACCGTGTACGGCATTTTTTTCAATTTTTATTCTTGTCTCCCATATTATTTTTCCCGTATGATTGAGACTTCTTTGGCATAATTTGCCATCCTCGCTCTGAGCGCATATATTTGTGTAATCATTAATGAGCTCAATATCAATAACTGGACTCGAGTGACAATTCAGATTGTCGATTATCTCGTTTCTCCTCAGATCGTGTATCAATATATTGCCATTTGATAGTCCGGTTATCAATAATTGTCCATTATGATTGAATGTCGAACAAAGAGCAGTCACATTCTGTTCCATCGGCAAAGTTCTCTCGAGTTTTCGAGTTTTAATGTCGTAGAGCAACAAGCGACCCTCATTCGATTCCGACACTGAACAAACGAATGTTGATTCTGTGGGATTGCAAAGAAGCGCAACTATTCGCGAACCCTCATGTTGAATTTCCCATATTGTTTTGCAATCACGCGTGTCGTGAAGTTGTATCAGACCGTTATTGTCACCGTGGAGAAAATATCTCTCGTTCTTTGATATCCAATCGAGGGCTGTTACGGCTTTGTTCGAATTTGCAGTTGTTGATGTAAAAGTTGCTACAGTCCTAAAAGCCAATTATATGTATTGAATTTTTGTATATGAAGAAAATTGAATTTTATTATTATGCGGTTTGATTATATTTTGAGTTTGGACATATTCAATTATGCTTACTTTGGTGATGGTATTGGAGTCCATACTTTAATTATACCGTCCGCATCTCCAGTCGCCACGTACGAACCACTCGCATTGCTTTTGCATTGTATAATGGATGTTTTGTGTTCTGTGTATTCCTCCTGTTGCAAAAAACCATAAATTTCGTACTCGTAAAAATTACTTTTATCTCTCGTAGTGATAAGAGGACAATTGCTGATCGTTTCATCTCACCTGACTGAGCAATATGTAACTGGATTCTATTTTATCTTTGGTTTTTCTATCGCACGCCGTATCAACGGACGAATCTCTCTTTCTCGTGCTCGTGAGCCTCGAATCACAGCTAATACTTCTCTTTGCCACGACCTCTGATTTACTGACAGAATTAACTCTCCCCTTGGCATTTGTTCTCTTGGTCCCTGTATTTTCCGTATCTGGTTTTTTTACGCTAACAGTGCTTTTTCTGCTCAATATAGGACTCGAACTTCCGCCAATGTTCTTGATGAGACTTCTCAAACTTTTTGGATTTTCCATTAGCGGAGATTCTCTACAAGGATGCATTGAATTAGGATTGAAAAAAAAAAATGTTCCATCGAGGAAAACTTAATAAGATTTTTCATACGTACTGAGCAATTATATAAAAATCATCCATGATGGGCGGATGCTGAGGCGTCGGACCGGGATTTATGTCCGAAAGATTTTCGACCTTGGCAATGTCACCGAGACGCTGTTTGAGGGACTCGTTCTCTTCCTGAAGACGTTTCAACTTGTTCGTATCCTCATCGAGGGTAAGAAGACTTGGCTGTGGCATACACTGTGAAATTTAAAGTCAAGTCACATTGTTATTATATATTGCATCGTTGTATCGTGAATGGTATTCGATAATTTTATAAAACTTGCACAAAAACGCGCTACCAACACTACTTTCACTTACTTGGAAGATTGTTGAGAGAAAATTGTGCAACGAAACAAGCATCGTGTCCTGCCATTGACGACTAAAGTGTACAGAATAAGTTGGATTGTCCTCGGGATTTTTTACAAATGGCAGTGCTGAAGAAAAAATAAACAATATCGAGTGAGAATAAAAATTAATTGTTGAACTTGTATTTACGGATATTTTTTTTTCATGGAAAAAAATTTTCATACCGAACCATTCCTTCCACTCAGAGTGTCCCTGCAATTCGGGCGCCATTTTCGTGAAAAATTCTTGTATCTTGTCTTGCTTGTTGTTCACAGCCGCATTAACGAGATATAGCTTGAGTACGGCATTTTCAAGTTTTCTGATTCCAGGAGCGAAATGATTTTCCAGCCTGGAGAACATTCTTGTGTCCAGATGACCCCAGAGCTCCCTCAATGATGCAAGATCGTTTATATAAATGTACTGCATTAGCTGATCAACGATTTTGTCCACCTTTGAAAAATAGAAAGTGTACAATTCGCGCTGTGCATTTTCAGTTTAGAAAATAAGAAAAAAAAAACGATGGAAAAATAGAAGGATCTGAAGCTTTTAATTCAGATAGTTTTTCTATTCCATAAGCTTGAGTTTGAATGTTGGTAACATTTTTTGTAAATTTAAAAAATTTATAAAAATTTAACGCATTTATTAATTTCTTTTTCTTTATCAAGCATCCCGGTCTGCTGAATACTTTTTTTTATTTACGATTAGTTGCAAGTTTTTATCCTTTTTCATTATTACCTAAATACTCTGGTGAAATTATAAATTAAAAAAAATCGTTGCCTGCTCGGAATGTTTAACAAAAAACTCTGTACACTTTACAACAATTATGCATCAATAATAAACATTCGGTTAATTGCCATTGAGAAAAAAACGTTTACTATTTTGTGCATATTGCAATTTTACAAAATTGAGATTAAATGAATTGAATTTTCGAGAGCAGAGGAACCGCTTATTTTAAAGAAATGAGTCTGTTAATTAAAAGGTTAATGCTTGCCAAAGTTGGAGAGATTTACATAGGATGAAAAAATAAATCCTTGAAAATCTGAGCTTATTATTAACTTGAATAAAAATCACGACGAACAAAAAGTAAGTCCCTTTACATGTGTATAAAATTGAAGTATGGTGGCTTATGGCATTCTTGATTGTTGCAAGGTTTCAATTTTGCACAAATTGAATTTCTCTAAGGGGATTTTTTTTGAATTTTTGTACCATGTAACAAATTGTTGAACAAAAATCTCAAACGAAAAATACGTTTAAACTTTGTTGTTACTATCTTCGTCTCACTCTGCTCCGTTTCTTACCCTGAAACCTTTTTCCTTTTCTGCTTTAAGATCATTGTCGAAAGCTTTTAGTGTATTGCCGAATCCTCTGAATAACAGATATTCTTTGACAAGCTCGTCAACATACTGCACGTGCGACATTTTTTAAATTTATTAATCAACAAACATTCACACAAAATCCGTCAAATTTTTTCACACGCAAGACAAAACGTTCCCGATGTCATCCCGCTGCCATTTTGCCTCCAACTGAAACGGCAACGTTGCTTTGCGCACCTCTACACGGTGATGTGGCAACGTTGTCCTCTATGACGTCACATGTAGAGGCTCTCAACATCATGAGACTTCCGTTTCCGGTAATCATTATCACCATTTTAAGGCAATTCATGATAGCTTCCCTGCAATTTTCACCAATTACCTATTTCAGATATAGGTAATTGAATGAAATATCATTTCCGTTCTCTCTATTATGGCGGGATTGATTCTGGGGTTTGTTAAAAATAGGTGAATCCTCAAATTTTTCGTAGCTTTTCTTATTTATTCGCGAATCAACTTACATCGATAACGATTATATTATAATGATAAATACAGGCGCGATAACAAATTACTTTACATATATATATATATATATATATATAGTACTTGTATCGAGAATAATTTTTAAGCACGCGATGCCTGCGACAAACATAATATAACGTGCAATTTTTTTGCATAATCATCATCACTTTTCAATACTTTTTTATCCTACAACAATTATCGATGTAGGAAGAATAAATAAAAATATTCGCTGGCAGCGCGTGTTAGGCTCGTTTTTTTCTTTTCTCACTTTTCTCCTCTCAAATTTCTCAAATATATCACTATTATAAATTATTTACTGTATCACGTCAATCACACACACGACTCACCACACTTTCGCGCAATTAAGTTTATAATAATCAATGTAAATAATATAGATTTCATTTTTAAAAGGCACGATCTTTACTTTTCTTTTTTTTTTACATAATCTTTAATGCTCAATTTTAATTGCGTGCGGTGTACCGTATATAGAATTTTTTCCAAATGGTTCGAGAGCATTTTAGCTCCTTTTTTTTTTTCTACATTTGCAATACGGAGGGAAAATTGCAGGCGTCGTGAAAATCGATGAAAATTGTGTTTTCGGATTTATATGCGTATTCAGCGTGCCACTGAACGCGAAGAAACTTTTCGTCGGATTTATCGTTGTAATTAGCAATTCGAGCACAAACTCTCTGATCCTCTAATTATAAATCTCGATGCTGCATTTTTCTTATCATTGAACGAATGCTGTTATGTCAACATTCGTACATTCATTAGTCGCTTTCTTGTGTCGGACGTTTCGTTATACATGTATGTGTAAGTTAAAAAATTGACTAGATACAACTTTCTCGACAAGTTGGAGGGTGGGGGGGGGGGGGGGGGTGCACTTTACGATATTACAATATGTAAAAGGTAATTAAACCCGCGCCATCAGGCTCTTTGCCGCTTAGCTGTGCGCAAAGTAAAAAGTGCAATTAACTCTTACATTCAATACGCAAATGAGCGATTCAATTTCTGTTTGTTCGTTTTTTTTTTCGTTTGAATGATTAAAAATGACAAATCGAAACAAGTGCGACATACGCATTGTAAAAATTTGTTAGTTAAACGTAATACAACCTTCAACCGATTAGCCTTATTGTCAATAGACACTGAACTACAAAAAATATACTATATTATTTAAATATTTATCGGCGCATTATCATTTATAGTGTGAAAAAATTCTCGCGGACTAGTTTTTGTTTTTTGTTTTTGGCAAGAGCTGTAGCAATTTTGCGAGAGATATTATCATCATATCAAACACTTTTTTTTTCCAAAAATTACGTTATTTACAATAGTAGTGTGCTCGCGAAGCTCGTAGACTTTATGCTCACGGAAGTTTGGCAATAATAAATGTTGCCATTATTAAAAGACTCTGCTGGCTTCAAAGCTGCCATAAGAAATTACGATTTTTTTTCTTTTCTTTTAACGCCGTTGAAATACGTCCAGTAATAATTATTTTGTTCTCGTCACGAGTTTTACAATTCCATGTCCTCCTGCTTTGCTTTTGGTGCGACTTGTTCTTCGCTCTCGGATTCTTTGATCGTTGTGTGAACATCGGCAAGCTCGACCAGGGCTGGAATGGCTGGTTGAACGGATCCATCGTCCTCGGCTACTTCGAAACCGATCGTTGCACCGATCTTTTGACTGGCTTGCTTGAACGAATCCGACAACATGACCTTTGGAAATTAAACAAAAAATTGTATTTTTCCATTAAACAAAAAAAAAAAAATATGTCTTGTTTTAATGAGAGTTTAGAGTTCTCAGGGGGGAGGGGGAGGGGGGGGGGGAACTCACCTGAACGACGTTGATGCACATAGAAGTCAACGCAAGTCCAAACACCAAATATACTATCGACAACATCATGTATATCGGATGCTAAATAAATTTAATCAGGAAATAAACACAGAATTAGTTTCATTGCTCCACTTGAATGATTATCATATTGATTTTCACTAAAAATATCAAAGAGCAGTTAGCAACCTTCGACAAAGCTTACCAGCTGTGCTCCACCGTGAAAAAAAGAAGAAACAAGCAGCATCAAATTAATTAAGTTTCATTCAAGGAATTACAAACGAAAGGACTGAGGCTTCAAATAGTAAAGAGAGGGTGAAAGAGAAAGAGAGAGAGAGAGAGAGACTACTCTTTGCTAATTTGTCAAAAGCCAACGAGGCCAATAGCGAGCAATTATGATTATAAAATGAGATGATAATAGGAGCTCGAGTAATAGCAAATATAATTTGTACCTTTGGTACGTAGTCACCGAATCCAATGGTGCTCATTGATATGAAAACAAAGTAGAAACTCTCAAAGAATCCCCATTGTTCCCAAAAATTATACACGGTCGCACCAACGAATATGTAAGCCAGCAGAATAACAATTGCGACCGAAATTGGAAGATTGAATTCATCGTCAATGGCAAAAGTCGACATTGCCGGTGTCCCTGGCGTATCCGGTTGAGCAGATGGCGGTGGAACATTGCCATCGAGATTCAGCACGGTCTGCGTTTGATTTTGTTGTTTTTGCATCTCCTCAATTTCCTCAGGATTCATCTGTGACGGACGACGAAACGTCGCGAGATCGTAGACGAGCTGAACACCTTTCATGACTTCCTGAATAGAAAAGATGGAAAAATATGTAAAAAAAAAAAAAAAAGAAATTATCAAAATTGAAACAACAATTAAATGAAGGAGGTGCTGATATTACTCTATAATTAATTCAGTGTTGGATTTAAAATGAATAAAAATTCAATTCGACATTACATTCACTAAAAGTAAAAACAATATTTCATAAATAATGTTTAAATGGATTTTAATAACGACCTGTACTGGCCCGGTTCTTCTGACTCTTCGACAACTTCCGGTGTAGTAAACCCTCCTGACGAATGCCCAGAGAAACTTTATACCGCGAGTGAAGAGTTTACCAAAGTCAGCAAGAATTATAAGAAACATGGGTATCCCAAAAATTGCGTAGATTATTGTGATGGCTCTTCCGGTCGTCGTGCTGGGCGATATATGACCATAGCCTGGAAGAGAAAAAAAAACACAATGATTTTAAAAAATTAAAAAAGCACAAACCTATAGACGAAAATGTGAAAAATATCGTATTGGATTTTTGAATAATTATCATTATCAATAGAAATTTATATATACTAAGGGCTTTAATTTATAATTACGCTAAGGAGCTTTTAAATACTTCTTCAATTCCTTCAATCCGTCGTTTTTTTTTACAGGGACCAGTATCTTCTCGGTTTGCCAACTTTCTTTTTGTATAAATTCGCTTAACAAATTTTTGGCCAATGACTCGAATATATCTCATACGTGTATACATAAATTGTATGATTATTTCAAATAAACACATAAAATTAATTTATATCGTTTTTTTTAAATTTTCGTTGATGTGATTCATCGTTCAATAACTGATATTCAATACAATTCCATTGGTAATCAGAATTAAAATAATTAATAATCACAAAATCTTAGTCAGTAATTATTTGATTAAGTTTATTTTTTATAATACATAAATTTGTACCAATGATTTTGTACCACTCTTGGTCCAATGTAAAAATATAACTGAAACAACAAGTGAAAGGAAATATGAAATTATCCTTTTCGAGTCTGGCCTCATGTCCGGTATTTACATTATAGACCGAGAAAAATAATATAGAGACGAGTTCGTCATCTCTACGAGTTTAATTTTTAATTCGAATCACGCTTGATCTCGTTTTCAAGCTTTATTCTTAGTATAGGCGGACCCGCGTACAGAACGTCGCGAGTGTCGTCACAGGAATATTTATTTATATTCCTTTCTCACAAAGTGTTGACCGACGTCTGTGGCAATGGCATATAATCGTAAAAGAAAAAAAACTTAAAAACGTAAGAAAGGCTCCTTTGTGAGATTACAGAGACAAAACTTGGCCAGAAAATCTCTACTAGCTCAATGCTTATCTCTTTTCTCGTCCATACTGGAAAAAAAAATTGGCTTTTCGCGAGGATGAAGCAGAGTGAAGATTCGCCAAACTCATCTCACTGATATTCCAAAAAAGGATTAAACTTGCAAATTGCAGAGGGATTTAGGATTGGAGAAAGATTTATTGTGCAGGAAAAGATATCACGCAGTTTGAATAACTTAAAAAGTAGGCCAAACATATAAATCCGGGGATTTGTTGTGCAAGTCTTATTTTTGTTTTCCAAAGCAGCTCATGAATTAAAAAACTTTGTTCTACATATTATTTTTTTCTCAACTCCGTATATAAGAGCGTTAATTCTCCCTACGAGGTTTATCTCACCGATAGTAGTGATGACGGTGAGACAATAAACAACAGCGTTTAAAAAACTCCAGCTTTTTTGTCCGCTGTACGAGTGAACACCAGCCTCGTGTGCAGTGTGCAATTGTTCTTCAAATTCCATGAGCTTTCTTCTCGCCATGCTCTTCCAATCCTCCTCTCTCATATTGTGACTAAAGTTCCACAGGCTATCGAGAAAATCACGTTTCACCCTTTTCACACCGCATTTGTAGAAAGTCTCGAAAGCACCCTCGGTAAAACGAAACACAAATGCACCAAGACCGCAATAAATTATCGCAAGAAGAAGCTCAGCAATGCAACGATTTCTTAATATACGAATGTTGCGAGTTTCGCGGGGATTTTGCTCGATAAAAGCTTTAAATTCAGATATGAAATCAGCGAGTGTTCGGAAAAATTCGAAAAAGGAAACTTTCTTCGTTACAGTTAATGCTTCTTTTTTAATTTCCGTTTTTTTATCAGATTTTTCTTCTTTCTGTAATGGCTTATTTTCTTCCATTTTATTCTCATCATCGAGCTTTTCCTTGTTCGCTTGTCTGCCAACAAAAGGCAACCACGCGAACCAAGATTTTTTCTCTGGTTGTTGAACTTGTGCAGCTACTTCGCGAGCTTCCGTTTCCGTTTGAATTGTGCTAAATTTTCGTTGTCTCAGAGCAGCTTCCATTCTTGGATTGACATAATCATCCATAGAATCATGATCGAGTATACCGCGTTCTTTTCTCATATAATCAAGTTGTGCTCTCTCATAATCCTCAATGAGACTGTTATCACTGAGTGGTATTATTTGTTTTTTCATTTCGGACGTTGATCTCGCCATTGACGAAGATCTGTCGTGTTGTGTTGCTTCAACCGGGAAAGTGCCACTTTTTCTCATAATTTTCGAAACATCCTCGTTCACGTCACTGGATGAGTATTTCGATCGAATAGTTGATATTTTTTCACCACTTCTGGCCCTCTCAGGTTGCCTGGAAGGTGCTCGAGGTTGGGCATCTCGTATCTCCTGACGAGATGGACTTCCGGTACGATTTTTAAAGCTTGCCGAATCCTCTTCACTCTCGCTGCTTGGCTTACGGCGATTGTTTGACTTTCTCTCAATCCTTTTTCGCTGTTCGTGCTCATCAACATCACCATCTGTGTCCGTGGTTGGACGTGAACGAGTGGCAATTTTTTTCACGCTCGTACTTCTCAATTTCGTTCCCTCGGGTGATTTTTTTCGCCTCAGGATTCTTTTTGTAATTTCTTCAGTTTCGCTCGAATCTGTCGTATATCCGGTTTTCTCTATATTACGATCTTTACTCGAACGCCGCTTGGACGTTGTGACACGAGACTCAGAATTTCTTGTTCGTGATGGTGAAATCAACTCTCTCTTTCGCACTCGAATATTTTTCTCAACGAGCTTTGAAGATTTGTCCGATATTTCTTGAGTCCTTGAGCGTCTGATAGCCTCGTCATCGTCGTTTCTATTCAATTTAAGAGACGCTTCAGTTTCGTTTTTTCCGCTGACGGATCTCGTATGCCCGGCGTCACTCTCACGTGCTACAGCCTCGTATCTATTCTCGTCCAACATAATAACGGCTTGCTCGGCCTCATCGTCAACGGCTCTTGACAATGTTTTTCTAGCACCAATCAAATTGTCAGCTTCTTCATTCAATTCACGATGTCGATTAGCCTCGGTATCCTCGCGATTTTTCTCATCAATCTCGACATCAGGGGACATAATTTTTTTCACTGCACGCCCTGATGATTTTTCCTGATTCTCCATTGTAATATATTTTTCAGCATCACGGCGACGTCTGACAGCACCGCGTGAAATTTCCTTCGTATCATCGTTCTCACTTTTTCGAGTTTTTCTTGTTGTTTCCAGGCCAATTTTTTTCGTTTCTTCTATCACTTCTGGCGATGACACGCTCACCATACCGGAAGTCTTTGTTGTTTCAATGTTTTTCATCTCTTCTCTATTCATTATTTCGCTCTTTTCACGCTTTGACACTTCGACGAATGTTTTTACATCGGATTTTTCATTTTTACGAATTTCCTCATCCTTATGACCATCGACAACTTCCGGTGACATTGCACGTTTGAGAGCACGCTGAGTTTTATCTGGGCTACTCGTCGATATCTCGATATTTTTGCTTGGTTTTTCGTGCTCGAAACGTCTTCTCTCGGCCTCCTCGAGTTCCTCGAGTCTCTCGGTTTCTTGGACCATTCGTTCCATTCTCGCACGAGTGTCCTCATCTTCATCTGTACCGGTGACATCCTCCTGATGTCTTTTAGGCGGTTCAGGCGTTTTTTCGCGCTTTCTCGCCGCGGCTTTGCGGCGCCTGTGCACCGTGTAACTGTCCTCCATGTTGCACGACTAAAATGCTCACCGACCCGGCGGAAATATCTCTGTAGACTCTTCGAGATGAAGCAGCGAAAGATAGAGAGAAGAGAGAGAGAGAGTGCGATAGAGAATACGCTTTTCGTCGCACCAACGACGAAAATAAAATCCGAGGCCGCTCCCACCACTTTCCACCACTGAAAAATATGTATATATATGTATTTATAATTCTCTATCTCTTTCACACCGTCTAGTTTTATTTTTCTCCCTAGAAAGCTCGGATAGATGAAAACACGTTTTCAAAAGTCTCGAAAATTTTAAAATTCAAAATTTCCAGACCTTTTATTTCTTCTCTTTAATTATCTGTTTCCTATATCATTCTCGTATTTTACCGTGATTTTTTATTTTCAAATTATGTGTCTTTTACTTTTTTTTTAACTTCTCTTCTGATCAATTCTCCATTTTGTACTATTCCATTTATACCTGATGTATTTTCTTCAATTTTTTCGGTTCGTGCCGGTTCGTCGTTGTTCACGAAAACATTTCACGATGATACATCCTTCTTTTTGGCCTTTTGCGATTATTCTTCCGGAAGTGTACTTCGGGCTATCCACTTTTAAGATTTTGTGCAGCCTGACGAATTTACGGTGAATAAGCCAGTCCTCTTTTTGCTGTTTTCTGGCTCTTCTTGGAATTATCTGTCGGCACTCTGTCTTGGTCCAATTTCGTGCACAATCTGCACCCTTTCTGCGACTTCGAGGTGACACGTATCTCACGATTTATCGCAGTGAGCTAAAATCAAACGCCGATGAGCCACTTTTGCATATACATATATATATATATATATGACAATATTAGATCGAAATACAGTATAGAAATACAGATAAAAATATTTTATAATATTTTAGTCAAAATGTTACCCTCCTATAGTCTATACAGCGATTACGTCAGTTATATATATATATATATATATGACAATTGCGCTTTTTCTCCGATATTACTCGTAGGGCGTCGCGATGACGAGTCTCTGGATACACGCAGAGTACACTCTGCTCTGTTCTGCGGCGCGCACACCCCCGTAGAGGAGTCACTTTGACTGCATAGCGTTTTACGACCTGACCCACCACGTTCAACCCCCTCCGGACCTCTCACTGCCGTTTCTCCCGGCTTGCTTTGCTTCACTCTATGGCTTTACGACAATATCTATATATATTCTTCTCTTCTTGAAGATCGATAAGTTTTCGTACATCCAAAAATTCTGCAGATATGCGGTTTTTTTTATTTTACATTTTTTTTTCGTTCCTCTAATTTTTTGCTTCGCATAGAAGGAAAACTTGACAAAAAATTCAGTAATTGCCAATTTTCACAATATTTCGTAGCAATAAGAATTTAAACTGCCCAGCTTTCCCATTCTCATATTTTTTTCTACTTCATTATACACATCGATAGTTTTATTTTCTCGGATTTTCGAGCTTGTTGGTTTGAATCTTTTTTACGATGCATTGAACACTTTTTTTTGCGCCACTTTGAGAAATTACAGTCTGAGGTGCTGAATTGAAATAGACAGAAAGATAAGAGATTGAAATTGGTGGAAAAAGTATTTTATCATCATCTCGATCCTGCGAGGAAAAGAGTAAGTATATGCGAGATATATATATCAAATATATTCTCGATCAAATATTCGAATATCTTCGATACGTCTTAGAGAATATATATATATATATATATATATCTCACTCAGGCATATCCAAAGTATATCGATGATAAATTTTCTATATAAAAACGACGAAAAGTTTCATACGTCGGATTTGATTTTGGATATATTTTTTTTCTACGAGATTGTATATTGACAAGATCGTATATGATAAATTCTCTGAGAAGACATTTCATTTCCGATACAATTCCATATCTCATCGAGTAGAAATTTGTCACGCGTGTTTTTGGGCTACTTGCTATAATAAATAAAGTATAAATGGAGTGACGTGGCAATATTTCTAATGTCTCACTTTTCTTGCTTACAATGTTTCCGTTTTTCGAGAAAAATACGAATATGTGTTCTCCTCAGAGAGAAATGGTTGCAGATTTAATATTCGATGTTCCGGAAGTGTTATGTCAATTTTTACTGGAGTAGTTGGGCTCTCGTGACGATAAAGGCGAAAAATAATAGAAAAAAAAGAGATGCATCGAGCACAATGTAGCTGGGCGAGTACCTTATTCTACTTTCAACATTTTTTCCACCAGATTTTCCACCTGATGGGCAGGACATCGAGATTTACAAAATGTATAGAGTTGGTCGGCTCGTTGAGTTTGATATCAACTCTCGCTTCACCTCGCATGAATTTTTATCCTTAACTTTTTTTTTATACCATCCTTGACTTTACACATTTTCTTTTTTTTTTTTTTTTTCTCGTAATCGAGTCCATTAATATTTGAAAAATATAATATCGTCCAACTTCATGTTTTCCACGAAGAATCAACAAAGAATATTTGAAAATCGAAAATTTCTAGTCATCTTCACTGATCCCGTTTCTATTAAAGCCGTTAATTCTAGATGGTTTTCGCGAATGGGAAAGACAAATTTCAAGGGATTATCAGTAAAATTAATACTGGGAAATTTGTATATTGATCAGCACGCGTCAAATCTGAACACTGTCAATAGTTTTATCATTCTATCTCTACTTTTCTACGTGTCTGCGCATAACGCACTAAAAATTCCCGGCCAAATATTTCGCGAGTGAAAAAAAAGCAAATGAAACGAAAAAAATTGTAGTGAAAAACTGTAAACCAAAATTGATAAAAATATATTTAAAAAAAAATGATATCTGCATTAGACATGAGACGATATTTCTCAACGTGGGTAAAATTTATGGATACGATAAATAATAAAGTTTGAGATGCATTCACCCCCTACGAGTGATTTATCCGGTGGTTCAACCTGCTCCAAAAAATATTCCCTTTGAGACCTTGTGTCAAGTGCATCTGTTGCTCTCCATTTATAGTCATCAATCGAGCATAAAAAACAAAAAAATTGCGAGTTCCCTTCATTCATAGTGGGAATAAATTTTATTCGACAAAAAGGTGCGAATACCGGTTCGTTGTCAAAGAGTGAATCTGTAGGCACGTATACGAGGATATAGAAATGTGCTGGTATATACTGTTGTTACAGCTGACGTATAATTCACGCTTTCATAAAGCTCAAATTTCGTGGATATAAGTTTAGCGAGTGAAAAGCACAAACTGAATTGTGAAACTTAGCATGACGTAGAATATAAATTATGCGATAATTTTTTTTTTAATATATCCAATTAATTTCGTAAAATGAAATTCTAGAAAATATTGACAGAATAATATTCGTACGAAAAAAAAATCACGTAGAACCTAAAACAAAAATAATGTTCGGACGATTCGTTAAATTAGTGACTGGATGCTCGAACATATAATCATGTTTTTCGCGAGATTAAATTAATGGTCTAAAGTTAAAAGCCGTATCGAGTGTGAATAAGCATAGAATTGTGTGACTTTTCGGCGTTGGACGAATAAAATATTTTTTTCTACATAATTATGTAGGAATTAATGTTGCAATATATGCAAATAATTTCCTAAAAAATATTTGTCCGGGAATTTTTGGTGAGTTATGCGCAGACACGTATAGAAAAATAGAGATAGAATGATAAAACTATTCACAGTCTTCAGATTTGACGCGAGCTGATCAATATAATTTCCCAGTATTAATTTTACTGATGATCCCTTGAAATAAAAAGTTCAGAAAAGGTCGTCGGAATATTTCCACAAATGCAGGATTTTACACGTGGGAAAACAGTGTGTAAAAAAAAAAATATGTCGGGAAAATGCTTTAAATTACTCGCTGGGTGTTCGAGAATGTTTCCCAAGAGCTCTCTTGTTTTTGCTAAATCAAATGGATTCTCAAATTCGTGTGGGAGTGGAGCACTCTGGAAAATGTACTCGGTATCATATTCATAGAGCATGCCAGACCAATTGACCTCCTAATTTCCATTTTTTCTCCATTTGAATCTGTTATGGGTCAACACAAAAAAAATATTCAACATCGAAATTTTTTGTTGCCATTTTTGTTGACCCCCCACAAAATCGATGCGATTCTAGTATTTATTTTTTTCCTTTTAGTTCATATACGAGTGATAATTTTCATTCCCGATTAAAAAATGAGGATTCGAATAATGGGCATTATTTTAATTAAACAAACCAATAAAGATGTAACAGAAAAATTATAGTTTTCAATTGAATAGTGACTGCTGTTAAAATTGTCATTATTCTTTGTCAATCACCATTATTTTTCTGATAACGACGACACCGAATCTTTTCTTTTGAATCTGAATATGTAGAGTCTCTTCTTGTTTCACCCTATAGTGATACTGAAAGGTGGGGAAAAAAATAGTGACGGTCACGGTCTCGTCGATTTATCTTCGGGAATGTCCAACGCTCGTAAATATTATATATATATGGATAAATATATATATATATATAGAAAACTCGAATATATATATATAGGTAAATACTATATAGATATAGGCTGGTCTCTTTCGAGTTTTCTAGATTCGAAGCGCCTGTCCAATCAACCCACGCATAAAAAGGCGTTAGCAATGAATTTTAAGCGTGTTTAAATTTTTAGCAAATATTTATAATACTCGCGGTCAGCAGACTGTATTAATGTTCTCGTTGTTCAAGCAATGGACAGCATGTGGTGTTTATATAGCTGAGAAGACCGTATAGGAAAACATAAATCATTCTTTCCATTATTTTCGACAATGTGAATAATGATTTGGAAGAATGTTTAAGTACAAAAATAATTTCTGATATAATAAAGCTTGAGGCGAACCGCAATTCTAAAAACATTTTTTATCTCTGTTTTACAACAGCGAAGAGGGCTCTAGACTTTAGACGAGAGCTATACAAAACTTTCGATTTAGACTCGAGACTGGTCTTCTCTTTTTCTTGCGCATCTTCGAGAATTACGCAACTGTGACATGTACTCGAAATAGTATGCGTGGGGGTTGACGGGAAGCGAGAGTGCGCATTCTGCTTCACCTTTCCAACTTATTGCTATCGTAGTAACGGTCAACGATCCTATTTAATATTTTATAATTAATATAAATTTCCAAGTAAGTTTATATAATAAAAAAAAAGCTCAATCATTTAGATTTCTTAATATTGGCTTGTTATAATTTTATAATAATATGATAATTAAGTGATTTGAAAATTTATTGCCAATCGTGAAATAAAAATATAAATAAATTCTTGTTCCGATGCTCGGCACAATGAATGCTTGAAATTTCGTCAAAATAAAATTGAATTCTCAAAATTACAATATGAAAAAAGGGGGCGTCAAAGTTTGGGTCACGTCCACTGCAGGACTCTTATATATATGTATTTGGTATTTATGTGAAAAATAAGAAAAATAATCAAATTTGAGATAAATTATATCGCATTTGGAGATTATCAAAATACACAATTCTGTGCCATTTGTCCATCACTTTGAAGCAGTATATAGATCCGTCCCGAAATGGCTCTAATTCTCTATAATACGATTAGGCACGTAAGGCCACCTGAATATCACAAATTATCATGATAGCCCCATGGTATAATACGACCCTACGAATTATGTCCATAAACATCTCTCTATGGTCCATTCACTATACACCTTCAAATTCATCTTATTGATATCGACCTTGAGCTGTTTCCACCTCACGCACATAAAAATAGCTTTCATCTCCACATTTCTGTTATTTCATGTAATATTGAATACGCGAAGACGCGATAAACGTCACACTCAGATGGATCTTTTGGGAATTATTCAACAAACCGTACAATAAAAAAAAAATTGTCTGTAAGAAATAGAAAAAAGGATTCATGTAAGTATGAGAAAAAAAAGTTGTTGAAAAATTCTATAGCCTACTTTACTTTTTCAATTTATCATTACTCACAAAATATCACATAATATTTCTTATTACAGTATATATAGTTGCAGTGTATAAATTTTATTGCTTTCTCGTTTTGACATTCCAATAAAAATGTCATAAAATCGTTTGTTTGTTTCTCGTGTCTGTCACAGATGTGTTTGCGTTTACTTTGAATCGTATTTGATATAGCATTTAAATTTTGCCCTTTGGTATGATTAGCATGCTATTTGCATCTGTTGAACAAATAGCACGGGCAGATTGTTATTATTATGATAGTACAAATGCATAACACTGAGAAGATACAGAGAGGAGCGATTTCCATACACGTGAAACTTGAAATATAACTTGTGACAGATGTGATTTCTGTTACCATGACAGTATCACGTAACTTTCTCGCCTATCTGATAACGGCAAAGAAATCAAATTGAAGAAAAAAAGAATCAACAAGATGACGTATAAAGGAATGAAAATTATAAACGATCTCGGAGAAATCATGAAGAATGTGGAAAATTAAATTTAAAAAAATCTCTTGGATTCTTTTTAGGACAAAATTAACGCATTTGAAATAAGCTCGCGACGAGATTTTTTTTTTGTTTCTTAATTTATCTAATGAAAGTATCATAAAAGTTGTGATAATCTTTTTATCGGACTCGATCAATTAATGTTAGACAAATATAATTTGCGTTTGAACAAATCAACAATTAATCCAGCAAAATATAATTGCCAATTATATTGCCTCATTTTATCATGAGTTGAACTCAAAGTTGCGAAAGAAATACGATTTTCCATAACATCCCACAAATGTGAAGAGACACAGGCGGCAGCGTGCCGACGCCGAGTTAAAGAAACGTTTTAAGTTTAAACAATAATAAATTCGATCATAGATCTGATCCTCTCGCGTCATTAAAGCAAAAAAAAATTAATTCCTAAAGAGTTAAGTTTTTTTCTTCCTCATAAGGGATGATAATAATTTTCTCTTATTTTGGAAAAAAAACACGGAGAATGAGAGTCCATGAAAAAAAAAAAAAATTGTCCAATCAGCAAAAGCACGAGTGCTCACGATCCTTTTAGTGGGGGGGAAAAAAAACAGAATCTTTGAGACTCTGAGCAAAGATTTTCGAAATGTGGCAACAATCCTTCAGTAAAGCGCAAAAAAAAAATCTTCGAGACTCTCAGCAAAGATTGTTCGAATATGGTCGAGCTGACTGCTGAGAGTAAATCCGAGGATTTGTGACAATTTATGAGCTCCATTGTGGTAAAAGATGCTCGAGGGGGTGTTCGACGAGAGTCGGCCAAATCCGTGAGCCAGAGCTTAGAGGGAGTGTGAGCGGGGGCGGGAGGGAGGTAGAGAGAGAAAGTGGGAGGGAAAGTCGGGAAAGTGTCATCGCTCCCTTGGCTCTTGTGGACTCGGTGCCTTCAGACACACACGTGTACCATCGTCGTATATAACTTCTCGTTATGAGGTTTCCCGTTTTGTTGGTGCAGAAACACGAACACGATAGAATTCAAGAAACCATGTACGAGAGTTTGAGAAACGAAGATTTTCATCTTTCGTTGATAACTCGAAATTGGATGACGTAATAATTATTTTTATAATGTCCATTGACCAATTATCACGATTCCGTTACAAATTTCTATTCAAAAGGTTTAAGGAGTAAATGCCCGAATAGCCATCGAAGGGAAAAGAGTAGATAAAAAATAGTCCTTTGAAATTAATTCGAAAATTGGGATTATTTTTTAAGTGGTTGGCTAAGTTTATTATTCAGACGTTTATTTTTATCAGGGATCAAACTGTATTCTGCTGAGATATCCTAGCCTTTTCGCAAAAGCTTTTGCCATTTTTCCGAAAAAATTTCATGGCTCTCATTAAACTTTTCACTATACGATAATTTCGTTGAATGAAACAAAAAAAAATACACAAAAATATGTTTGTAAAAAACAAAGAAATGGGCATGAAAACTTTCTTAGTGCAAGGAGGGAAAGGATAATGTTCGATAACTCGTTATCCGAGAAGAAAATATTAACGAGTAAAGCCAGAAAGTGTAATATATAGTTATAGACGATTAAAGGCATATAGAAACTGCATACAGTTTTATACAATTGGAGGCATCTTCGTATTTGCCTGGATTTACGTGAAAGGGAAAAAAAATAAAATCGATAAAAAAATTCTCGTGAATATTCAATCGGGACAAAGAAAAAAAAAAAAAAAGTATTCATGTAATCTACATTAATTTTCACCGTGTGCGGTTCATCGGGTGAAATAAAAGTAATTGGGTTGAGCCTTGTTTTCCAATTCGCTAGATTCTCCCTGTTTTGGTCTGTATGCGAGCTTTTCTCTCGTGGAAACCTGACCTATTTTTCAATGTGAATTAGTCACATCCTGTAGTTTCCCAGTCACACGAATAATGTTGCTCGTTTCTCTCGTTGAATTCGCAAGCACGACGGATATATACACATATATATGAGCACGTCTGGCTAATTATGGCAATAATTAATAAAGTGAAAAGCTCGAAAGTCATGAAAACTGCTGTTGTTCCAAGAATAAAATAATTAATGTCATTCCCAAAATCGTGCGATCAGGTTTTCCAACTTTTATTTTACTCTTTTCGTTTATATGCTTTATGAAAAAATTAATCAGCCTGAGAGTTGAATTATTTTTTATTGCATCTATTTATTGGGTTAATAAATTTCGTTTGCAGTATCGACTATTTTTAGCTGTAATTTCTGCTGGTATTTTCCCAATTGGAGAAATAAACCGAAAAAAATATATTTGGTCTGTTTGAAACTCGATGCGAGAGTCGATAAGTGGTTTGTGTGGTCAATAGAGAACCTGGGACGTCGCCCTGATAGATTTTCCAACAAACACTGCATTGTTAGGTTTTACGATGACAAGGACGATGCAAGCTCAGCAAAAACCATTTTGCTAGAACGTCAAGGATTGTACTCGCAATATGGTTCGTAGTAATTGCTCGTTTTCACGAACTGACCCAATTGCTCATGACTGTCGACGACGGCCAACGATGCCAATTCACATGGCTACTCGCTTATTCGCTGTATAAATATACGATTTGAATAATTTGCGTATACGTTGATTCAACGTAAACACAGGATATTGACTCTTTGATCGTCTCGCTGCAATTAAATCGTACTTGCGTTTAATTCAATAACGAACCACAATTCATATAATGTATTATTTACATATACATAGTATATATATATATATATATACATAACACATTAAATCAATTGTGGCTCGTTATTAAATTAAACGCAAGTACGATTTAAGTAGTGATGAGTGAAATTTTGATCCCTCACCGAGAAGACGCCCCTACAAAATTTGACAGAAATAATATATATATATATATATTTTTTCAAAAGTATTTAGAGATTTCGGAGAAAATAAAATTTTACGAAATGGAAATGGAATATTAAAAGTTTACTTTGTCCCAAAATCTCACAGAACTCGTGAAAAAAAAAATAGACGACAATTTTTTGTCGTTATTTTACCAACAATTTCTTGGACTTGGAATTTCTTGGTTTTTCATTGACGCTTTGGGATTTTGGTAAAAGGCCAAATATTTCGAAATGTGAAAATTTTTAGTCAGAGTTCAATAAAAGTTTCGTCATGCTCGAAATTTCAAGAGACGATTTTTTTTTTGGTTTCATTCAAGAGAAAAGATTTTTTTTTTTCATAAGAAAAAAATAATCTCGGGAAAATGATAAATGAGAAACTCACCGATAGTCGTGTAAATTGTGCCGCAATAAAAAACTGCGTTCCAGAAAGTCCATATTTTTTCGCCCTGATCCATGACACCGTGCTTGAAATGAGTCCAGAGTTGCTTCTCGTAATCCATCAACTGATGAGCTGCTCGTCCTCTCCAGTGTTCCGGTTGATTGAATAGTGTCTTGTCTGCGCAATATTCACGTATAACGCGTATCGTCTCATTTCTGTTGAAAATTGAGTTATCGTTGAATAAATATTTTATCCTACTATTACATATTAATTGTATCATTTTCAATTATATACTATATGGATTGTACTGAATTATACGAAAAAAAGAAAATAGAATTTCTATACGTTTACATTTCATTATTATCGAATTATTGTGAATTATTCGAAAAAATATATTTAAATTTATTGAAAAAAAAAAAATTTACGATTAGATAATGTTGAATTATATATTTTTACATCTATACGTTGGCCATCCTTATAATATAAGCTATAACTGTAAGAGGGTACACGATGGAAGGGTACGATCGCGTTTCGCTAATCGGCTAAATCGCCTGCAGCTGAAATTTGCACGAAGGTCAAACAAGTTATTCCACATACGTATATTTTCAGTGAAAACGTCATTACGAAAATTAACGATCGACCCGCGGAAGATTATTCTAACGTACGTGACGCTAATAAAATCCGCAAGGTCCACTGACTCTTTCGAATCAATTTCCATATTACCCAAACGGAAATAGTTGCACGACTGATTCAATATTATTCTATAAAGAAAAAGATAGAACTGACTGATGGCGTCGCGGCGTCGAGATGTCGCTCGCGTGTCATTTTCAACTTTTTACCGTATGTTTTATATGGGGGAGAAAGAAGGAAAGAAAAAAGTGCATTAGCCTTGCTCGACTTGAATTATTCAGTCAAGAGGGTCGGGAAGAAGAAAAAAAAGAAATCGATCGAAACCCTGACTCGATTTCCAGTTTTTCTCTTGCACACTGTTATCGCACTTATATATGGGACATTCCAGACCAAATTAGGTCCATTATTCTCATCACCTTTAATTCGTTTTTCTATTTAGTATTTAATAGGACGATGCAAAAAAATAGCCCAGAGTATTCAGCCAAGAGTCGTGAAGAAGAAAAAAAAGAAATCGATCGAAACCCTGGCTCGATTGCCAGATTTTCTTATATATAGGACATTCTAGAGTAAATCGATAGGTCCATTGCCCTCGTCAACTATAATTCATTTTTCTGGTTAGGATTATATACGGTAATCCAAAAAAAAAAAGACTCCACATCAACTTTCAGATAAAAAAATAATCAAAGTGGTTGGTATCGGTGAAGTTTTAAGATAACTTTGTTAACCGGTATCGATTGTTCTTAAATTTGTGCAGTCATTTTTTCGTTACGAAACAAAATTGTTCAGGTCCTTTCGACAATTGGCGTATTTCTAAAATAGTTCAGTATTAGTACAGCATGCCAAAAATTAAGGATCGACCTGCGGAAGATTATCGTGATGGACGTGACACTAATAAAATTCGCAAAGTCTACTGACTGTTTTGAAAAAATGTCCTATTATTTAAACATAAATAATTGCACGCTTGATTCAATATAATGATATAAAGAAAAAGATAAAAAGAAAAACTGGTGACGTTATGGCGTCGTGAAGTCGCTCGAGTGGCATTTTCCACTTTTTACCGTATATGTTTCATATGCATGGGAGGGTAAAGAGAGGGAAAAAAGAAAGTGTACTAGCCTTGCTCGACTTCAATTATTTACTCAAGGGTCGGGAAGAAGGAAAAAAAAAAAATCGATCGAAGCCCTGACTGAACTTTCAGTTTTTCTCTCGCAGACTATTATCGCACATATATATGGGACATTCCAGACCAAATCGTTAACTCCATTATTCTCATCACCTTTAATTCGTTTTTCTATTGAGTATTTAATAGGAGAAAGCAAAAAAATACCCCAGAGTATTCAGTCAAGGGTCGTGAAGAAGAAAAAAAAAGAAATCGATCGAAACCCTCGCCCAATTTCCAGTTTTTCTCTCGCACACTGGCATCGCACTTATATATGGGACATTCCAGACCAAATCGATAGGTCCATTATTCTCATCACCTTTAATTCGTTTTTCTATTGAGTATTTAATAGGACAATGCAAAAAAATACCCCAGAGTATTCAGTCAAGGGTCGTGAAGAAGAAAAAAAAAGAAATCGATCGAAACCCTCGCTCAATTTCCAGTTATTCTCTCGCACACTGGCATCGCACTTATATATGGGACATTCCAGACCAAATCGATAGGTCCATTATTCTCATCACCTTTAATTCGTTTTTCTATTGAGTATTTAATAGGACAATGCAAAAAAATACCCCAGAGTATTCAGTCAAGGGTCGTGAAGAAGAAAAAAAAAGAAATCGATCGAAACCCTCGCTCAATTTCCAGTTATTCTCTCGCATACTGGCATCGCACTTATATATGGGACATTCCAGACCAAATCGATAGGTCCATTATTCTCATCACCTTTAATTCGTTTTTCTATTGAGTATTTAATAGGACAATGCAAAAAAATACCCCAGAGTATTCAGTCAAGGGTCGTGAAGAAGAAAAAAAAAGAAATCGATCGAAACCCTCGCTCAATTTCCAGTTATTCTCTCGCATACTGGCATCGCACTTATATATGGGACATTCCAGACCAAATCGATAGGTCCATTATTCTCATCACCTTTAATTCGTTTTTCTATTGAGTATTTAATAGGAGAAAGCAAAAAAATACCCCAGAGTATTCAGTCAGGGGTCGGGAAGAAGAAAAAAAAAAAGAAATCGATCGAAACCCTGACTCGATTTCCATGTTTGCTCTCGTGCATTGCTATCGCACTTAAATACAAGATATTTCAGACAAAATCGATAAGTTCATTACCCTCATTATCTTTAATTCGTTTTCTTATTTAGGATTATATACGGCGATGGAAAAAAAAAACTCCACATCAACTTTCAGATGAAAAAATAATCAACGTGATCGGTATCGGTGAAGTTTTAAAATAACTTTTTTAACCGTTATCGATTATTCTGAATTTTTTACAGTAAATTTTTCGTTGCGAAACAAAATTTTTTTAGACCCTTTCGAAGATCAGCATATTCCCGGTATAGTTTAGCAGTTTAGCAAGTCGAAATATATTTTTAACATTCATTTTTATTTAATAGTTTGAAATAGTTGATAATGATTTTTTTCTAAAATCATTTTGAATGGTTTTTTAATTCAGTAGGTAGTGGCCATTATTTAGATCATTATTCTTCTTTTGAAAAAAAAAAAAAGATCAAATTCGATAACGAAAATGTAAAAATTCTGTTCATAATGAGACATTGATTTTTTTAAACCTTAAAATTTGAAATTATTTTCAGTTTTAGCCACGAAACCTTGTAATTGAAAGTGTTCAATCTCATATTGTATTTGAACCTTTTTTTTAACCATAAATTCGATATTTCATTTCAAGATTTTTCCTAAATCCTTAAATTTGTCTGCGATTGTTTTTCATATTGCCCTACGATGTATTAAAAGGGTGAAAAAAAAAAAAACAGGAAAGAATCTGTGAGCCAGAGTCCCGTAGATTTGGCCTCGAATGCCCCATACACACATTTAATTCTGAAACGAGACTGCATTGCCTCAACGACGTACGTTGCTTCCACATCAGGCAATGGAAGCTTATCGCCGAGCTTTGTGCGAGTGGCAAAAGTTTTCTCCTGGTAATCTACATTACGAGAAAATAGAGAGAGAGAGAGAGAGAGAGAGAGAGAGAGAGAGAGGGAAAGAGAGAGAGAGAGAGAGAATCTCCTCGTATCGTGGAAAAGGAGAATGAAGAGGTCGAGACACGATCGATATAAACGAGAAAATTCAAGTGTAATGGAGAGGTCTTGGGTTTCTACATATACATATGATTGTCTCACAACTTTGTGGAATTTAATATATTACCGGTAAAAATCTTTCGGGAATGAAAATATTCGAGACGAATAAACTCGAAACTCTTTAATGGCGAGAGAGTGAGAAAGACAGGATATTATTAAGTATTATTTCAATGTTGTTGAAACGGAACGATAATGAAAATTCCAACGAACCATTATGGATCCATAAAAAGATCATTATATGAAATATCGGTTTGGCCCATTGGAAGAACACAAAAAAAAAAGAAAAATATTCTATGCACATTCCACATTATCGGCGATAAAGCCTTTCAAACATTTTACCAAATACTAGAAAAGTCGATCTGTGCTCTATTTTTCCATTCGAGTGGGACGAGCACTATAAACGAGGTGCAAAGGTTGAACCAGCCACGAGAAATAAAATGCCAATATATATCTTTTTTTTTTCAGAACAGCTGAACCTTTTGGGTCTGGTCCATATCGATGATGAAAATTCAACGAACCATTATGGATCCATAAAAAGATCATTATATGAAATATCGATTTGGCCCATTGGAACAACACAAAAAAAAGAAAAATGTTCTATGCACATTCCACAGTATCGGCGATAAAGCTTTTTCAAAATTTTACCAAATCTACTATACTAGAAAAGTCGATCTGTGCTCTATTTTTCCGTTCAAGTGGGACGAGCACTATAAACGAGGTGCAAAGGTTGAACCAGCCACGAGAAATAAAATCCCAATATATATATTTTTTTTTATCTTTTTTTTTCAGAACAGTTGAACCTTTTGGCTCTGGTCCATATCGATGATGTCGTTATTCCACATAGTTGAGAGGAGCGGACAATATCACTTGCAGCAATCGTTCGCACGCATGTTTCGGAAATTCTCCGGATCAACTGAATCCACTTCAGTCTGCATATACATATATATATTGGGGCGTTTCATTTCGGTTTTTTTTCGATTCCAGTCAAAAAAGTTTACATTTACACTTTACATTTAAACCCCCGCAAAAGGGGAGCGCTGGCAAAAAATCGTAAGGGATTCATAATTTATACATAAAAATTCGGGACCTTTTAGAATCAATCAAGAGCTGTACCCGTTCGCAAGGATTTTTTAGAGGTCAAAACTTGATTTTACAGGGAGTGGGAGCTGAATTAAAAAAAAATATATTGTGATTAAAAAATTAAACAAAGACAATGGAATCATAATATACATGAAAAATTCAGTTCCCACCCCCTGTATAATCGCGTAATGACCTCTAAAAATACCTCGTGAAAGGAGATCCCTGGCAATTGATTCTAAAAGGTGACGCGTTTTTAAGTATAACTGACGAAAGCGTCAACCCTTAAAATTTTTTGCCAGCGTTCTCCTTTCTCGAGGAAGTTTTTTAATCGTAAATGTGTAAGCTGTTTATGGTAGGAACCGAAAACAAAAAAAAATCTGAAATGAGACACTCAAATATATGATCAGAAGGGCCGATAATAATTTTTCCGAAAAAGCGTGTGATAGATCGATAGATTTTTTGGACTAATAACGGCCTGCTTGGGATGTTTGATGATCACCTGTCTCTTCGAATATCAAGGCGAACCGCCTCCTCGTTTCTTCCCTCAAAGTAGATGAAGAGAAATGCACCGGCGACGCTGTACAAAAGGACGATTACGAATAGGAAAATGTGCGTGAACCATCTTCTGCTCCACGAACTGACCTACAAAAGTAAATAATACGATTTTATAATGTGTATTGTAATTGTGATATAACGGATTATATTGCGACTCGGGCGCCTCGTGCCCTCGCTTACATTCGATCAAGTGAAGCATCTGTGTGAGTGGCTGTGTGGGGCGTCCAGTAAGTGTACTTAATTATTATTTATTATGTATATAAATAAATATGATTTATATTATTTCCAATTTTTATTTGCATTAATATTTAGCTCATTAATTTAGAATCAATCAAACAAAATAAATTAATATTATATTTACTCAACCGGTTTAGAGCATTTTGGGCAATTGCATTTTCAAAGATTCAAAAACTATAAAGATTTTTCGAAAATGTTGTGTTTTCTCGGAAATTAAAAAAAGAAAAACTCAATTTTGTCGATCAGACAGAATTCAACATATCTAAAAGTGCCATTTTTATGTAATATTGAATTCTAACAGTATTGGAGTCGAATAAAAATAAAAAAATTGAATAAATTCAAGATAAAAAGAATTTCAACAGAATATTCAAGTGGAGAATAAATTTTTTTAAGTTTCGTAATTGATTCGGAGGGAAAAAATCCTCAAGGTTTGGTAGTGAATTTAAAAAAAAAACATGCGTATACGCATGAAGTCGTATGAAGTTTATATAAACAATAAAAATCCACAGTATTGGTGTGAATTTAGCATAAATGAAATAAGAATAATTTAAAAATTGATTAATTCACGTATATAATATCTCATAAAGTTGATTGCTATCTTATGTGTATCCAAGAGTATAAAATAAATGAAATATAATTACCTTCTCGTAGAGCCAAAAAGCGCTTTTCTCCCCAACGCTCAGACCCGACTTAGTGAAATCTTTGATCCCCTTGAACTGAGCGAACATAAATTCACTCGCTTTATTGGCATACATAACGTTGGGTTGTCCCGAAACCGGAGTCATTGGAATTGGTGTCTGTCCATATGGATTTTGAACATATCCAATTGGAGTTTGAGGATAATGTCCATATTGTCCAGGAACCGGAAGTGTTATCTTTGGCCTCGGTGGCATTTTTCTAACTCTCGGTGAATTCGACATGGTTTTATATCCAAAATATATTATTTTTTTCGCGGAATACAAAAATAAAAATGATAATTTTCCTATCACGATGGGTTTACATAAAAATATGAAAAATTTTACTTTCTAGCTTTTGAAATTTTTTACTTTTTTTTTAGATATATTTTTAACTTTTTCAGTTCGCTCGTTCGTAAATGAGACGCTTGGAGAGCTCGAGCTCAGAGTACCGATGTTTTTCCAATTAACCTCAAAAATTCCTGAGCTTTGCGATTCTCGAAATTATTGTCGTGGCAAGTCTCGTTGTTACGACATCGTTTTTTCAAGCATCTCCACATTATAGACAACTTGGTGTTTTTTTTTCTTCTCTGTATACGTGTGTAGGCGATATTGGAAACAAAATATAGAGTAGCCGGCGTTTCGTCGCTGATCCTCTCCTCTCTTGGGAATATATACGAAAGAATTTTTGGCAGACTTCTCGTCTATTGGAACTTTTCGTATCTCCTTCTCGTTTTTCTTCTCTGAACACCCGCGCGATATCAGCCGCACAAAGAGATTCAACTCTTGGTCGGAAAATTTGGCCAATGTTGCGAATGTTGATCGGAGAGCGTCGAGCCTCGTAAATTTTCGTGTTGGCCACTGCGTTATTGTGCCGAAATTTATAGGCTCACTTATTTTTCTTAGTTTAATTTCTCTCGCCGATCATCGTGATGATAATTAATGCCAAAAAAATGTATCATAGCTCCACTCGAGCCTTTTCTCGGATATTTTAATTTAAAATATTACATATATATATTTACGAAAAAAAAAGAAAATTATTCCGCACAATAAAAATTGTGACATCGGCAAATTTTTAGAAGTTTAAATATCATGTATTATGGGCATATATATATATATCAAAAAATGATTAATTTTAGCAACAAAAATATGGCAGAGTTTATTTTTTCGTATTCAACGAAACTTTAAGCATTTTTACTCTCTCTGGAGATTGTATTGCAAAAAAGAAACATGTTCGAGAACGTGATCGTATTGTGCGCGTGGTTCGTTTTTTTTTTCTTTTTTTTTTTATACGTTTTTACTCCGCATGTTGTCGTTCTATTTAATCTTTGACCTCTGCGACTCGATCTTTTGAAGATGATGTATATGCTATATGCGTTATATATAAAGTATGAAAGCTTTTTGTTGCGTTTTATTTGTTCTGCGTCACAGTACGCGGAAAAAGAGCCGGGTAGAAATATTACATATATATGAGATGCAGAGCTTTTTTTTTCCTTTTTTTGTGTGTATTGTAGCACGGCAGCTGTGAAAAGAGTGCTTTTTCTTGGCTTATTTTCCGGTCGCGAGGGTAAAGAAACTTTTTCCTTAATACATCTATATCTATATCTACAAAAAAGTGAATATCATATAGAGGATATCGAGCGCGGGCTTTTACTCTATTTCTCTGCAAACTGCAACGTGACTTCAATATTCCCTCGTATTTTTCAATCTTTTGCCATTGCTATTTACCCACTCTGGATTCCCTTTTGCAAGGCTTTTTGCATTATTCAAAAGAATATTCGTAGGACGAATATTACGTAGACCGAACAAATTTCTAATTGTATAAGCACAAAACGTTTGTCCTTTGATCTTTATTGTGCAAAAAAAAATCGTCTCGTCATATATGCATATATATATAGAGAATTATGGTTTGCGTTGTATAATTCACATAAGCGATATATCATTGACAATATGAGTGGAACTAGAGGGCTAGAGGGCGTACGTTGTCGCTAGTTTTTTTTTTGTAACAATGAGGAGCGAGATACGAGCGAAGAGCACAGTATAGTAGCTCGAGACACATAAATCTTTCACTATAACGTCGATTCTGTCGAACTATACGGTGAGATGCTTTTTCGTACCACAGTGAAAAGAGCTTTGTGTATCTATCTCTCTACTTTTGTTTTATATATTTACGCGCACATAAGACGAGAATTATTCACGATATTTCACGAACACTCTCGATAACATATAATTATTGAAAATACAATTCGCACACCAATTGCAAACACTTTTGAACATCATATATAACTTTTAACACTTTTCATACATAAATGTGTAATTTATTTCATTCATTTGCAAAAATTCATATATTTTATTATTGAAATGGAATAAACTTTTGTCACAGTTATTTAAAATATCGAGTTTCGTGCACTAGTACAATGGAGATTTCGTCTTTCCGGATATTTTCTGTCCGATACATTTAACGTGTGTGTATGTTAGTGAGAGAGATAGAGAGAGAGAGAGAAAATCTCACCGGCCTATCGCGGCAACGTCGCGTCGTCAACTGAAACACTGAGAGGAGACCAGTCGGTGGTGCCGGTGGCGTCGTCGCATCGGGCGTCTTTTCGAAGCAACGAATACACGTTTCAACCCTACAGTACTTATATTATATATGGTCTTTGGCAAAGCAGAAGCTGACACTCACACGCACTTGTACGAAATATGGAGTTAGTTGAGACGCAACGACAGAACCCACACAAATCTCGTCGAAACACACGCACCAGGCAGTCAGGCTCAATTTCATTGTTGTTGGGTCCCGTGCGCGCCTGTTTATTTGTACTCTACCAATCTCTCTCCCTCTCTCCACCCCCCTTTATATGTATATATATATATAGAGAGAGAGAGAGAGAGCTTTGCATACATTCGCTTTTAGCTCTCTTGTGGAAAAGACCGACACTCCGAGGCATACAGTTGTGCGCCGGAGCGTTTATCGGCTGCACGTTGGGGTGGAAATTATCCGCGTGGGGGGTGTAATAATCATCACTGGCAGTTCATCTCGTCCCATCCGACTCTAAGAACAGAGCAAACTGCTGCGAGATTAGTGTGTGTGTGTGCCGAAATTGGCGAGGAGAGGCGAAGACAAGACCAAAACTCGAGCCTCTCTTAACGCCACTGATATGCGCCAATTGACCGACCCAAATGATATACGTAGCAGCCACTTTACGATAACTCTGTAATATCAATAATGCTCGTTTCCTCCGCCGTTAATCAGAGATTAAATTCTGGTTACTTTATATTCAAACTATAGGGGAAACATAATGGAACCAGATTTTAACCCTTTGCAGCACGGTGGCATCGTGTGCGGATTGCCACCTTTCCTATAATCATTTTCTCAGTAATTGGCGTTATAGTTCTAACTCAATTTTCGAAAGTTTTTTTTTTTTGGTGTTTTGGTATCAGTTATATATTCAATAATAAGAATCGATGTGCAATAATTCGAAATCATGGCTAATTTTGTTTATACAAATAAACAAACGTTGAAGAATTGCTACATGCAAGGGAAAATGGATGCTTCAAAGGGTTAACCACTTAATTAACGTTTATGCTCAGACATGTCAAATTGTTAGCTCTCAGAGTCTCTATATTTATTTCAGTTTGTCACAAATTTTATTGACGATAAAGTAATATACGTGAAATCGTATCAACGATTGTCAAATAATTTATAGACTAATGGTCTACATGGTCGATGCATATTAATAAATAATAATAATTTAATCTTCGCGTTTTTGCCTCATTTTCCCCTCATGATGGCCCAAAACTCATCGAACGCCATGACGACGAGTAATGAAACTTCGACTGGTTGTTCGAATATTATTCATCGCGTTTTGTTAATATTACGAAGAGTTTGCTGAGAAAACGAGCTGTTGTTTATCCGCAAAAGTTTCTGAATTATCGAAATATTTTTACCAATTCGCTATATTCACTTGTGAACTTGTGAAAATCGTGATTCATTTCACACTCATCTCCGTCGCGCGAGTCAAATTAGCTATGAGTTGTTGTCTGCGGATACGTGGTTGAGCCAAAAGTAACGCGTGAATCAAAGAGACGAAATAAATTCGTGCTTAATAAGAGGCAAAAAGTTGAAAACAGTTGCGACCGGATGTATCGTCGAGAGCTTAAAGGTAATTTGTATCGCTCAAAAGGTAATTTGTATCGTCTCGCTATTCTCGACACGGATAGTAAACGAGACGATATATTGCGATCCTTCCTGGTTTTAAAAAGTAATTACTCTACTTTGGTCAAACCGTGCACCGTCTGTATGCGTTAGGCCTTTTAGGTTTTTTTTTTGCCACAGTAAACTTTTTCCATTAATCCACAATTCATTTTATTCTACATATAAATTTCTCTCTCTGATCAGGAAACAAAAGAAAAGGCATAAATTGAAATTTTCATACTGCTCAATTCTTTGCAACTTTCCCTCATTCACAAATCGCCTGCTTTTATCAAACTTTTGCACAATTTTATTTTTTATTTAGTATTATTGGTATTAGTTTTTAGCTATTTTTTGTAATGAGTTAATTTTTTTAGCGTAAAATTTTCATCTTTTCATGAGGAGACAAATGAAAAAGTGCGAATTAAAATTTTCATATTGCTTCCACCTATGTCATTTTCCCCCATTCCCGGCGCGCCCTCTATGAACGTTTACAATTTTTGCTTCATGCACAAAATTAAGTTTGTTTATCTCTGCATCGTTCATTGTCAGATATTTACTCCATGATTTTTTCTGGAGTTTAAACGTTATGAAAATTTCACAAACAAATATCAATTTCGCAACATCTGAACATTTATGTCGATTCAGTTGTGAAAAAAGTTTTACTATCTACATCGCAGAGTTATTTTTCTCATTATGTGTATTCTGATGTTTCTCGAATATATTGCGGTAATAAAAAGACGAAAAATATTATTTGCTAGAGAAGAAAAAGCTTCCGATATAAGGAAGCAAAAGGGCAAAGTGGTTACGGCTTGCAATGGTCAGACGGACAGACTAAAAATTATTAATCATTAATTGATATATTTGATTGCAAAAAATGTTCAAATTATTTTCGATCAAGTTTTGCCAATGAGGCATCAATGCTAAGAACAATTAATGAATAATGTAAAATTTTGTAAATAGTAAAAAATAAATAAATAAATGTAAATAAATGTTGCTACGGGACAAATGCCAGAATCGTATGAAAAATTATATTCACTCAGACCTATTATATTGTAGCTCTAGCACACCCTAAATCTTTCGCAACCTCGTAATCCAGCTCTGCGATAAAGTCAGTAGTAAAAACCAGCGTCTGTTCAGACATTGTACAAAATATTCTTCATTTTCCGCATCGTAACAGAAACTTCGAAGATCGCGGTTTACCGAATAATAAAATGTCGTTCTATCTACAGTGAGTGAAAAATATAAATGTGCGTGGGCAGAAGAGAATCTGATGAAAAAAAAATCTCGCATGTGAGTGGCCGTTGTTAAAATTGTAATGATGAATCCTCAACTTAAGAGAGATAGAGAAACGTAAGAGACACGAGACAAGACATTCCCGGAACGTTTCTGAAAATAGCTCTCCCGTTTCGAAACTCGCATCTCGTCGCGCAGAAAGTTGACAAAAAAGAAAAAAAAAAACACAAATTTCGTCGCTGGTGAATATCCGCGTGACACTCGGGAGAGAAATATTTCGCGTTGAGGTTTATTTTCGTATAGAAAAATTATGATAAGAAAAAAGAGAAGTTTTTACGTTGGATAGACTCGCAATCAGATTTACCGAGAGAAATTTCGCTATGCCAATTAAATGGAAACTCGAATAAACTTTCCAGTTTTATTATATAAATCTATAAAGTGCACCAATTTGTTAGTTTATCGCGGCTTCTAAGAGGATAGAAAATCTCGAATTCGAGAAAATAAAACTTGTTGAAAATGTTTTGTGACTATTGCGAAATTCAACGCTTCGACTCACACCGCGAAGAGCGAGAGAGAGAGAGAGAGAGAGAGACAGACAGAGAGAAGATTCGACTAAGGGTGACAAAGTGCTTTGTTGAATTTCGCAATTAAGATTGATCGCCCTCTATTGTCATTTCCGAAAAATTACCCGTAGCGAAAAGAGACAGGAACATTGGCACGTCACAAACGCTTTTCTACCTAGTTTTAGGTTTTTGTTGATTTGTTGTGACCTTGTCTCTGCGATTCAGTTTATTCCTATCAACGCAAGAAAACGTCTCGTATATATATATATATATATATATAAAACTGGAGTCATCTATGTGTAAACCAACATTCCCATCATCTTCGGCATTATACACTCAACCGAGCGTGTTAATGCATCGATTATAAATTAAAACTTATTATAATATACGTTTACATACTGCGTTACTCACGATCAGATCTTTAAGGTGATGTGAAACGGGGATAAAGGCGACAATACAAGGAGGATCGGTAATAAAAACTGTAATCCAACTTTCCCAGGGACTATATTGACATTTGGGGCAAAAGCAAAACACCTTCATGAAGAATTGATTAACGTAGTGTATGAGATTTGGGCGTTTGCCCCAAACGTCAAGAGTCCCTGAGACGAATGTTTAGAAAACTATTTTTTATCTCTCCCATACGGGTGTCACTTCACTTTAAGAGCATATGACATACCGACCGACGGTAATAAATCGTTTTCTCTACTTTATCCGCAAGGTCGTTAAAATAAAGATGAGTGTGACAGTGACTGCATTAGTGGCGCTGACAGCGGAGCGAGAGAGATACATCGAGAGATCGAGACCAGTATCACTTCGTGAGATGACACTCTCAGTTGGTAACAAAAACCGTAATCAACTATTTTCCGGAACGGTTAATCTTTCGGGCAAAGTTTACTGTTTTCAATCGTGCATAAGCTAAAACTTCGCGTTTTTTCGAAAGATTAACCGTCTGTGATAATAGTTGGAACGAAGTTTTAGGATGGGGGGGGGGGTAAAATAGCTTAATGGGATTTTCACATCACCTTAAGGTAATGTAGAAGAGGCTGGATTGGGGCGGGTGCGAGAGAGATAACATTGGTGGCGCTCATGGTGGAGCGAGAGAGACACAGAGAATGAGTTTCACATCATGTTCCGAGCGGGAGAGCGCAAGTGACAGTCGTATATAATATCTTATTTGAATTCACGTTTGACTCGCGTATTTCCAACTGTTCTCTTCTATCGCATAAACACAAGGTAAGTGGCACATACCCGTTATAGGGAGATAGTCAGGTGGAAAGAAAAAAAAAAAAAAAAAAAAAAACAAAAGGTAACAATAAGTCACAGGTTCGATTGCATGTAAATAAAATTAACGAAAGTGCAAAATATGTTATATTTGGATGAGAAACAAAACTAGATCATATGATTCTGTGACAAAAGTAAACGGGTAATGAGAATCTCGTGTAGTTGGAGAATTTATTTTGGCAAAGGATGATAGTTTTGTGTATTTCATAAAGACCGCTGTCCGCCATGAGTCAACCAGCAATCGTTTTCCACTTATTTTCATTGCCAGTTTGTCAATGCGGATATGCATTTACGCCAGAGAGGCCGCAACCGGTACATTGAGAGGTGATACGTTCGAATTTACATAGTTACATAACCGAGAAATTCGCGTAGATTCGTTCGTATAATCCGAAGATACGGGAGGAGTGTATAATTCCATGATATGCGATCACATACGGTTTTCGGGTTAATCGTTATCATGCACGATATAATACAACTGTATTGGATCCCGCTGAGTATAATCCCCTGTTGAATGCAGCTCGTTATTACAAACGGCTACAAACGATCACAAACAGGTGTGTATATTCCTGTTTCGTGCTCGCACAACCAAGGTAATATTCATAGTCGAGTTAACCTCAATATTACCTTCGCACGACTCGTGACTGCAGCGACATCGGTGAACATTTTGTACACTAGCGTGACTGCGTTCACGCCGAAATTTGTGGCGGCCCTCAGTGCCGCCAGAAATTTGCGCTAGCGCCGCCATCTAACGTATTTTACGCGGACTACAAAACGACGCGCTCGGAATGATTCTTTACTATGTATTCAAAAGAGTGTTCTCATCGATAATCATTATAGATTATAGTTTGACAATTTGTCATGTAAATTTACCAAATTGAAGCGACACACGGGTTAAGAAATTAAAACAATAGACGCGTCTACTGAGCCTTTTTCTGTCAGTACCTAACGAGGATATCAGAATGCAATAATAATGATAATACTAATAACAATAATAAAGTGGCGGGTTATCTCTAGAAAAAAATGGCCACGTTTTGTTAGAAAGTGGCAGGGACTTTCACGCAAGCCAATGCTGCTACGTTGACTAAAAAGTTTGTAATTATGCGAGTATTTTCATGTTATAACCTACGATGGGTTGTTTAGTAACGAGTAAATATTCAGTTTTTCGTCAAAGGGTTGCGATAAAATAAATAGCACACAGGGCTCGACGAGACGTAACGGTCAGGGCGTGCAAACATACAAATACCTGTAAATCTGGCTATGATACGTGAAAACGATACCACACATACTTGGAAGCAGGTAGAGAACCTCCACGAAAACCGTGCTCCATGTTCCAGAGCCTAGACCGGCGACAAGTAGAGGGGGAAAAGCCGACGACCATTTCTCTCCCACTCCATTCTATCCCGTCTCACGGTTCGCAGAGTAGCAGCAAAACTGGCACGCGAAAACCAAGCGTGATTCCGTGAACGTAGACACTTGTCGGGTGGACGCGCGCGTTCGTTCTCTCTCTCCTCTCTCTCTGTCTCTTCGGCCGTTGTCGAGAATCGCCGTTGGCGTCGCGTGGGTCGTTGGCGTCGCCGCGTCGAGAATCCACCACGAGAATTGACCTTGGCGAGGGAGGTCTAGAGTCACGGAATAGGCGCTCGAAACGCTTCGGGAAAAAAAGGCATCGCGCCGAAGGTAGAAAGAGCCCGCGTTCTCTCGCATGCCCCGTTTCGTGTGTCGCCCATTGTTATCCTTGTCGCGCTCTTGTAATGGCTACCGTCGAGTTTGTTGACGCCGCACTGTGGAAATGAGTATCGCGCTCAGGCCAAAGCGCAAATACTCACGGGCACGGATATACAGACGATAAACGTGAAATAAAAAAACAGTGGCGTTTGTCAAAAGAGAGAAAGATAGGCAAAAGTGGAATACAAGAACGGTTTTTTGGGTTGCGCGCTTGATCGCCGGTTATATGCCACCGAGACGCCGTTGTGACGAACCCGAGCGACCGCTTGGGCGACATGACCCTCGCGGGCCAACGCTCTTTGACAACCCCCTTACAATACTGACGTGATCTTTTGTGCATTATCTGATTTTCACAGTGTGCAGTGAAAAAAAACCAACGTGCTCGTG
Source organism: Dyspetes luteomarginatus (assembly GCA_963669185.1). Taxonomy (NCBI): domain Eukaryota; kingdom Metazoa; phylum Arthropoda; class Insecta; order Hymenoptera; family Ichneumonidae; genus Dyspetes; species Dyspetes luteomarginatus. Next base: position 18,105,776 of record OY769905.1, on the reverse strand, counting down.
GTAAATTTTTTTTTTCCCCTTCGCTCGCTCTACGTGCATTTTGTACTTGTACGCGTGTGCGATCGAACACGGACGTCGCGTACATCGCGCGCGCGCGCTCTCTCTGTCTCTCTCTCCGTGCTACAAAAACAGTTTTGTCGGTGATTTTTGAATTTTTTTTCTTTTCGTATCAATTTTTTTTTCGCGCCTCCTCCAGCTAGGGTTCGCGGGTTCTGATTCTCTCAAAGTTCGAAGGGCGAACACGACGATCCGCGAGATAAACGACGCGAGGTGTGTGTACGAAGCGTACGCGCGAATCTACGAGGGACTTGCTGTTTGATATATATATATATATATATATAGATATATATATATATCTATACGTTACAACGGGTCGCGAGAGCTCAAGGCTCTCGACAGTATTTCTTCGGACGGCTCGTCTCGACCGCGCCGCCGTCATGGCAACTGAGAGATCATCGAGGAGCAAGAGGCCGGACGTCGAGAATTCGTCGGCCATATAGAGTTTATAGGTGTGAGTATTAAAAAAAAAAAAAATTAAAAAAAAAAAATAAATACGATTTTGCGATAATATCGTGTAGGAAGTTATTTGGTGCTTCGGTAATAGAAAAAAAAAGTGTGATTTTTTTAATAATATTTTTGTCGCGCGTGTGTTACGGTATTATAACGAGAGGCATACCGGGCGGTAAGGAAAAAGAGCGCGCGCGCGCGGGCGCCCGCGCTCGGCCAGTCGGGCGGTTAGTTGAGGGGTCGACGGGGGGGAGAGAGAACGACTCGGGCGCATCTTTCCCTCTCTCTCTTATATCGCGGTTTTCTCTCGGCGTGGCTTTGATCAGGGGGGTCGGGATCCAACCCACACACGCACACAAGTGTATATATATATATATATATATATATATGTGTGTGTGTGTGTGTGTGTGTGTGTGTGTGTGTGTGTGTGTGTGTGTGTGTGTGTGTGTGTGTGTGTGTGTGTGTGTGTGTGTATGTGCACCTATATATATATATATATATACATATATAATATCCACAGCAAAGCTCGTGTTATGCGTTTGTCGATCTTGCTGACCGTATTCGATCAGGTGAAACCAACAAGTTCAAAGAGAATACACAACTGTAACGTTAAAGCCAGAATCATTAGCGGATCTATTCTCGTAGCAATATGTTGCGATCTTGAACCTCGTTCACGTGGCTCAAGATTTACTCGTTTTGTTTCTTTTTTTATTTTAGTTTAATTTTGTTTAATTTATTTTTTTCCTTTCGTCATGAAATTATTTTTTCACGAAAAGTAGGGGGAAAAAATGAAGAAAAAAAAAAAATTTACTCTTTATAACTCTGATCGGAGTTGCGTATGGCAATAAGTGGAACTCGGCAGAGCGAGCTACTTTTACCAGGTTATGCGAGAACCAACGAATCGTAACAATGTAGCTCGAGAGATTTTTTACTTATTTTTTTTTATGTCGCGTCTCGTACACAAAAACCACTTTGCTCCCAATGTTTGTGTCATTTTCCTTTTTGGCCTTTTGTTTTATTCGAGCAAATTATCTCGTCGCACAAAAGTTCGATAATTTTGCAATATCGCTTGAATCAATTTTGTTTCACAATATTTTTATACACAAAAAATTTGCGTTTCGTTATTGATGGGAATCATTTTTTTTTTCGCCCAGTATGGTAATTGTGAGTAATGAATTTACAAAGGCTAAGGCGTGAAAGAATTTGTTTTTTTTTTGTATTTGCTAAAAATGGACACAAGTTGTGGTGTTTGTAATTTCAGTAACGAATTGACCAATGATTGTACAGGGTCAGAAGTGGCGCATCAATGGCCCTAGAATCAAATGGTAACAACGTGCTTTGGTTGAACACAAACCGTCCTGATCAAATACAGCAGGTATGCGAGCCACATACGAGAGAAGAAACGTAGAAAGGGCTTGATTTTTATTTCTTAATCGTTTTTTTTTTTTTTTACATATATATTTTTGCTAACCGTTAGGATGACTGCGCTTTTCCTTAAATTATTTCCTTCTCACGGTGTCTCATACGAACATAGAGAGAAAAAATAATTAAATATAGAAAAATGGTGGCAAAAAGGGTGGTGGGAGGGGTGGGGGGGGGGGGAGAGGTCTTGTTATTTTGATGTTGAAATTTATACTCAATGTTACTTGTGATTATGAACAGCACGTCGTGAAAGAGCATTCTTCAGTAATCGAAGGAATCGAGAATCATCAGCGTCACCTTCGAGCGCATCATCAGCAGAGATATCCGAGAAGCGCATTAAAAATTCCAAATCAGCAGGTCATACAGCAGGCCAAGTGTTCTATGTTCACACGGAGTGAGCCTGCGAATAATTTTGTTCGAACGGATCGGAGTAATTCGAATTACCACCAACGACAGGTGATTTTACGTCTATCGATAAAAATTGAATAATTTTGTTTCTTTGTGTTTTTTTTTTTTTTCAAATTCATCGATCAATAATTATAATATTATCCTGCATAAAGATGCTTGTGTTTTGCTGGGGTAATAAAAAAAGAAAAAAAAATTGTTAAGCTTGACTGTAAATGTTTTGATATGAATCCCCCCCCTTGACAGAATCAGCAACAATCGACAATGTTCGACCCTCAGCAAATACAACAGCAGCAAGCTGCCCAGAGCCAGCAGTCGCAGCAACAACAGTCACAACAGATGTATGTGACGGACAAGAAAGAGGACAAGTCGCAGCAACAATCAGCAGCTGCCGAGTTTCCATACTTCTACAATGTCAACATGCTACAGAAGGTTCAAACAAACGCGGTGAGCACAATCGGTGCGATCACTACCGACGACAAGGGTTGCTACCGTTTCGATGTGCAACCTGTCGGTTATAACGCATTACTGAATCAGATGAGCATAGCGGCTGCAACGAGTGCGACCTTCAAGTGCGACATATGCGGTCTGGTGTTTGGTCACATGAGTCTCCTCAACCATCATAAAAGGCTTCACAATACGACACCGAGCAATCTTCAACAACCACAGCAGGTTGTTCAAACGCCAACAACCGTTACCGTTGCAACAACACCCGAGAGACCGTACACCTGTGACATATGCGGAGCTTGCTTCGCGTTACCCGGTGAATTGAAGAGCCACAAGACAAATATGCATCAAAAACCTAAAGTTCAACTGTGCGAGGATTGCGGCAGTGAGGATCCGTGCGAGCATCATCCGACCAAAGTTAAAAAGAGTAAGTAGAGGAACTCAAATTAATGGGAATGAATTTTTACTCAAGGAAACAAAAAACAAATAAAAAACGAAAAATAAGAAAATTTGAACAAAGGGTATTTAAATTTTACACGAATTTTATCAAAAAAAAAGAAATAATTGAATTGTAATTATTATTTTTTAGCGGTTGCGAGATTTTTTTTATAATGAATTTTCATTCAGTAAGAATTTGCAATCTGGTCAATTTTCTTTCCAGCAATCAAGCCCGGTCATCATCCGGTAAAACGAAGGGGTGTCACGAGTGTTACCAAGTGCCACAAATGTAATGGAACTGGAATAATTTTTATCGGTAAGTCGAGACAATTTGCCATTACGAAAGATGGGTGAAAATGGAAAAAGGAAAGAAAACAAAAAATGTTACACAATTATGAAGTATTTTTGATAAATCTTCGTTGATTAAGAATTTAGGTATAAATTTAAACTTTTGCGTTGAGAAAAAAATATATATAATAATGAAAATAAAAATACCAAGATCAATTTTTCTTTTTCGTGTAACATTTGTTTTTTTTTTCTTTTTTTTTTTTATTGCTTCGATGCATCCACCTTTTCGTCATATTATCATTTCATTGCTGTCATGATCGTACATCCGGTGATGTATGGTAGGTAAAGACGACGAAAAACTAGATTCTGGAATCAGTTCCCTTGCGAAGTGTACCGGCTGCAAGGCAACAGGCCGTATCATCATAGGAAGTAAGTCGGACTATAAACCATAGCCAAAAAAAAAACACGTGGGATATCAAGTCCTTATTCGTATGTGTTTTTTTTCTTCTCTTTTTCGTTTATCCAAGAGGAAAAAAAAAAATCCCACTGGTTTTTTTAGATGGTGACAGTTCTCAGTCCTAATTTTCCAAACCTTTTTTTTTCGTTCTCTCATGGCCTGTTACTCTCTATCTTTGAACTATGTACTCATATGTCTGAATGGAATAGATATACATATATATATATATATATATATATATATATATATATATATATACACTTTTTTTTAAATCGAGGAAAATGACGATGTCAGTCTTTGTGCTCGTCAATTTTTTCGAAAGCCGGATCTGCCGGGTTGTGTCCAACTTGGAAGTGAGCAGCGGTGTTATATTCATGACATAAAAATCCTTGCATGCCTACTTTTTTTTTTCTGTAGTAGAAATAGACGAAAAACGTTGGGTCAGCGACACAAATCAGTGGTGAAGAATTCCACCTACGTGTGTCGTTGCACCCAAAGTTTTTCGAAATTCCCGTTGTTTCCTTATGTTTTTTGGGTAGAACTGTCGGCATCTAAATTTAAGGACGATTGCACGGAATGAAATCTCCCCTAAGGGACAGTTTTATAAATTCGAACAGGTCATCTTCATTAACCGCGCAAATAAAAAAAAATAAAAAGAAAAATAAAAGAAAATGCAATTTTCGATGTCACGGTTCTCGAGTACTGCTTTGTTTCGTGATACCACAAGAGGAACAGCCTTGTTATAAAAATATTTGATTCTTTCCTTCAAAAAAGAAAACGAGAAAAAAGAGAAAAAAAATATCACTTACCGAAACTTGTTACACAAATTATTTGAACGTATGCAAAATCATTATAAATGTAACATGACAAGCCTTGAGCTTTTTGTTACGATTAAATATTGAAAATCAGAAGTTTTTTTTTTTTTTTTAATTTAACGGGGATTAAATCAGGGTGATTTGTTTAAAAAGTCGAATTTGTTAATAGTAGAGTCATTGCTGGGAATTTTAGTAAAAAAAAATATAAGAAAAAAAAAAAACACGAGGCTTTCTCTTAGTAATTAAACGTGTCACGAAAAAAGGTCTATTCGATCCGTACCCCGTAACTTGCAAACGTCTCATGAATCAAACATTGAGAGCACATCTGTTTGTAGAACTGGCCCTTTGAGGAAAACTAACAGCTTCCGTGGTATTTTTAATTTCAGGCGGGAAGCAAAATCAGAACCAGCCGGAGAAGCCGTTTCATTGTAACGTTTGCGACGGCACTTTTTCACGATACTCGTCGCTCTGGTCCCACAAGAGACTTCACTCTGGGGATAAACCATTCAAGTGCGAAGTCTGTGGTTTGGCCTTTGCGAAGGGTAAGCTAGCATTGACAAGCGATCAGTTTATAGGCGATAATTTTAATCAAAAGGGCGGGTCTGAAAAAAAAAAAAATTACAAATTATGTTTTTTTGTCTGTTTTCTTATTTAAAAAAAAAAAAAAAAAAAAATTGCAGCGGCCTATTTGAAAAATCATGGACGTGTCCATACCGGTGAAAAGCCGTTCAAATGCAGCGTTTGCGGTATGCAATTTTCACAAAGTCCACATCTCAAGAATCATGAGAGAATTCATTCGGGCGAGCGTCCGTATCAGTGCGAAGTTTGTGAAAAAACATTCGCGAGACACTCGACGCTGTGGAATCATCGGCGAATTCATACGGGCGAAAAGCCATATCGATGTAACACGTGTGGTTCGGCGTTTAATCAGGCGACGCATTTGAAAAATCACGCAAAAGTGCACACTGGTGAAAAACCACACAGGTAAAGTACCAAAAAAATCTACGATTCTCTTTTCCTTCACGTTTTTTCCTCTTTACATTTATCTTTGCTTCTCTCTCTCTCCCTATCTCTTAATCTTAGTGAACAAAAAAACACACAAAGAACAATGTTGACAATCGTTAAATTTTTTTTCTTCAATCAATTCGATTCCACTGTTACAGATGTGACATTTGCGAAATAGGATTTTCGGATCGTTTTGCTCTGAAGCGTCATCGTGCTATTCATGAAAAATATGGACAAACAGCGCGAAATCAGAATGCTAATAGCTCCGCGAATGCTCAGGCTAACACGAGCAATCAGCAACAGCAACAACAACACGATCAGCAACAACAGCAGCAACAGAGCCAACAGCCTCAGCAAGGTCAACAGGTAGTTGTGGTAAATGCCACGACACCTGGGACCGTTAGTCAGGGCCAAGGTCAGGGTGTTATGCTCGATGAGGTTTACAAGTGTCAAGTGGCCTTTCCCGAGCCCAAATGATTCGATTGAGTCACTCATCATCATAATCATCATTATCATTATCAACATCATCATCATCATCCAAGCTCTGCTGAAGCGATCAAGGTTGTTGCTCCATTTTATTTTCATAACAACTAGATTCGTTGAACAAAAACAAGAAAAAGAAAAAAAGAAACAAATAATAGAAAAAAAAAGGCGTATGGTGTGCGTGCGTGCGTGCGTGCGTGTGTGTGTCTGTGTGCGTGCTGCATAAATCAACGGTGTGGCGTGAACGGGATAGAAACGGATATGACGCTGTGACAAGCGGGGAAAAATTGCAAAATACCTGAAGCGCGCGTAAACCGGTTTTTTCATGCGACACTAGTGCTGGCTCGATAAAGAAGAAACGTAAGAGGGAGAAAAGTATGAAGAAGAAAGAAGTAACGGTAATGGAACTCGTTGTTAACGGTTCGCTCGGATAGCAGAGTTTACGGGCAAGCGGGCGGGCTTTCGAATGGCATCGGGTTTATTGATGAGTGCGGGTACAATACGATTTACGTGGAAAACCTGGATTTTCAATCATGAAAGAGACATCGTTATTGCGATAACGAATCGTGTCTTTGAAAAAAAAATCCTCTCCCCCACCTCACACCCTATGAATTTTCTAACAAAATCTTTTTATTTTTTTTTTTTTTTCCCCCAATCGATAAGAATCGTAATTTGAGCAATGGCAAGGTGAATTTTCGCGGAGGAGAAGAAAACACGATTAATTGTACGATTACGATGAGACTCTCTTTCGTCCAGACCACGTGATCCAGGATGACTTAGTGTTACGACGAAACGTGGACTATTTAATATACAATTGTAAACACAAGAACGACATTTATGGTGACTGGGAATAAGGGGCCGGCTAAAGTGCGCACTATCTCTCCCCCCCACCCCCACCCCACCCTACCCACCCTGTCTAATGAAGCTGCAATAACGATAAATAAGAGATATCGAACGGCAGACTAAATCTGTTTTATAATTTTAAGACGGAAATACTATATTATGAATATCAGTTACTGTAGTTGATAGTTTGTAATAGCGAATAGCTGGCTAGAATATCTATACATATATAATTAATCTTCGATTTTTATATCCTTCCCTTGTTAGATTGCGACGGTGCACTGTCGCTAATTCATGAATGATTTATTTTTCTGTTTTTCGGTGTTTTTTTTTTCTTCTCTGAGAAAAACTTTACGAACGAACGCGCGTGATTTTTATCCGTCGATTGTCAAATCTTTGTTTTTTCTTTTTTTCCTTCTCAACGATGAGTGGATGTGAATCACAATCGGATGAACATGGCACAGCTTTTTGTAGATTAATTTTTTTGTTCTCTTTTTTTTCTTCGTCAAGCCGTATCGTTGAAAAATTAGTAATCTGGATTGCCTCTGGTGACTGTACTTTGACTCGCGACAAACTCTCGTAGCGTGAACGTGGCCCGAGTTAAACTTGTGACGATTTTGTGGTTTTTTTTTATGTTGCTTTTTCATTTTTTCAACTCTCCCTAATACATTCGTAGCGCTATTTGAAAAATTCTGCAACTACAATCTGATCCGTGATATGTAAATTGGAATTTGCGCGAGATTACCCCAAAATGCATTCACCCAATTAAACAAAAAAAAACAAAAAGTAGTGAAAAAAAAAAATGTAAGCTTTTCTACTGAATTTTTATTGATTCGTGACTATACAGGGTTGACGATGGGGTTTTCGTAGTAAAGTACTAGCGACAACGTGCACCGGTTAAAAATTTCGAAAACGTTTTGTGTAAATGCACTTGAAAGAGAGAGAGAGAGAGAGAACGCGAGCGAGCGAGCGAGCGAGCGAACGTGAGTAGAAGAAATAATCGATCAGAGCGATCGAGTCGATTTGAACAAAAAAAAAACGTTCGAATTTTCCCACGTGTACTGAAAATTGTCCGTTCCTAACCGTTGATAATAATCGTGCAGTACGGGAATCGTGGAGAGGGAAGCACAATGTATTACAATTATATGTCGCATAGTCATCGACCGCACGCTCGAGTATTTCAATTGTTGGGAAGGAGGAGGTGGGTGGGGAGGGGGGCGGTGGGAGCAAAAAATAGGAATTTTTTGAGAACTTTCAGAAGATTTTGAAAGGTATTCTCGTTATACTTACCGATATAATTTGTAAAAATACAAAAATATAAACGATTATGTTACATTTACCCTTTATACGGTCATAATACCTGCTACAGTATTTTGGATATAGATTAGATACTTCTGTCAGTGTTCTCTAGACTTTATCGTCCTCATTTTCGAACAAGAGTTACTACTATTTTACTTGAGTCAAGGCACGCAAATGCAGCAAATTCGAGTTCCAGAGGCGCTGAGTGGTGCAGTCTTATCAAGCCATTTCGAAATTATTGTATATTCCTTTTTTTTTTTGTTTTTCTTATTCGTTTGAGTCATTTTTCCTTTCTGTAGAACATGAGAAATATTTTGTTATTGTTTATTCGCATTTTTGAACGAATCATTGTCGATAAATTCTAATTCAATCGCTTTTTCTTCAACAATTGATAAAATTTTATTTGACAAGAGCGTGCTTTTTGTTTCTGGCATGTTTTTTCCTCAGTCACAGGGTCTGTATAAACGTCGAAATTTCTAACTCGCGTCACTCTGATTTTTTCCTCAGGAGGTATTTCGAGCCTCGTTGGAACGATTTCCAGTAGGTCAGGGGAGCAAACGAGCTCCCAAAATCGAAATAATATTGCGTTTATTTTCGCTTGAAGGTAAACTCTAGAGTTGCCGTGAAATTTGTAAATAATGCATAATTGCAACGTGTAAACTTCGCATCGAGCGGGAGGGTTCCATCTGTGTATACTCTGTGTAGTCTTTTTTCATTTTTTTTTAAACATTATTTTTTTGTTTCTTAAGAAAGAAAGAAAAAATGAGAGAAATTCTCATCGTTGTATACTTTGCGAATCTGGCATTGAGAGCATTACTCAAATGGTGAAAAAAGTTCATCCTTCAGTCACAATTGCGGATCCATTGTTGCAAATTACCGTGTTCATCGAAATTCTAAAGTATCGTTTCATATATATATTCATTCATATTAATTAGCATTCTGAGTATGCTGATTGCCTTAGAGCCCTCCATTTCGAATAGGAGTAAACTTTTACATAGTGTACGTACGTTAAGAAATTTTCAATAAAGGGACAGCATGAGGGAAGGGTAAAGTTTGACACGAAGGAAAATCCGAATGATTTATATAAACGATACTGATGAAAAGAAAGAAAGAAATAAAATTAAAAAAAAACAATACGAACTACTAGGTGATTAATTAACTGTAAGAAAACTGATTATCGAAGAATTACTGCGGGAGGAAAACCAAGAGCAAATGTACGATTCATCATTACCGAAAATCTTTGTATTTATCGCGTCATTATAATTCGTATCTCAACGAGATAAGGGAGAGAAAGAGATTTGTAATGTTTTAAAACCGTAAATACATTTTTTAAACGCATCCTGGAATATTCACAACTTTTTCTATCATTGTACATATCATGAAATTGGCGTATGGTAATAAATACCCCAACAATGTGAAAGTACCGCGTAGCCTCCCGCGGTATGAACTTGACGATTTAACTGATGAAAATAACATTGAACGTAATAAACTCAGAGCTTCCACTTGAATCAAAAGAAAAAAATGAAAAACATACTTTTGGAAGCGTCTTCCTACTTAGCCCGTCATGCCCTGACCTACCGAAGTATCGAGAAAAATAAGTCGCAAAGAAAAAGAAAAAAAAACTATGGCGCTTGTTTCCTGGCGACAATGTTTATAATGTCTGAACGAATAATTTGTCGAGAGAATTTTTCTACAAGAAAAAGACGAGCGACCAAAAACAAAACAAAAAAAGCATTAATCGAGAGAGAACCAAGTGCCAAGTGCAGAAAATTTTTCGAGCGACTATTGGATAAAAATAGCACAATGACGAACATGGTCTGTTCGAAAGTAACAAAGTGATCGTTTTTCTTCTTAACGAAAATTTCACCTCGGCAATGATTGAATAATCCAACTGGCAAAAAAAATCGAACAAATTTTTTGCAAATATTTCATAATCTGGAAGGCTCTTCGATTCGAATATTAAAATGCCCAGTTACGTTCGTAATCCCTAGACTATTTGTACAGCGTACAAACGAGAAGATGTACCTATAAACGCATTAGCCCTAAGTTAGATTTATTTGCGGAAAGGAAAAAAAAAATAATAAAAAAAAAAAATAACGTGGTGTTTAAATATTTTTATTGATAAGAATAGAGCGCGTCTACACGATCGGCGGTTCTTATGAGAACGGACCTATTTTTTTCACACTTGAAGCTGAATTTTATTGATATATATAGAACTTGGTAATTTTTCATAATAAACAACAACAACAAAAAAAACGAAATAAATGAAGAAACCTTAATAATTTGTAAATTTAGTTTAAACGAGAGCATTGAGCGAGAGCACTCTGTACGAGAGATTCGTCATTCGAACGAGACAACATAACATGCATCAAGAAAGCAAAAAAATAATAAGGTCTTATCGAACCCCTTCACACAGTCCACCAGTCTGTGCGTGTAAACATAATGTCGTATAGAATTTTGTATGAGAAAAAAAAACAAAAAATTACAAGAAAATATGTTATACTAAGTTTACCTATTGTCAATATATCTAGGAGTATAAAATCGTATGTACGTGTATTATACTAATTATCGCTTAGATGAGGTACAACATTGATTTAAATCCAACTAGCACACGATTATATCAGAATTTAGGTAATAATAAAGATGTCCTTTGGACATTTCATTTTTACATTGTCTGTATTGTCTTTTATTCCCAAAGGCCAGGATCAAAGTTTTTATCCTCGGCGAATATCATCCATTTTTCGGATGGTTCTTGTATCAATGAGGAAACCAAGAAAATTGTAAGCATCGTCAATTGATGATGTTTGCAATCCGTTAATTAACGGATCCACGATAAAAAGCAAGAATGCTTTGGATAAAAACTGCCAATGCAAAGTTGTCAGGAAACAAAATGGTTGAAAAAAATATGAACATAGTTTTTTTTACTTAGCTAGGCCGGTACTTGTAAGACTGGTGAGTTAATGACCTCTAAACTTCGCAATATAGAGCCTCTCTGAGGCAACGTATAAGCAAAATCAACGATTTTCAATCAATTTTTCATTGTATCTAACTTTTCGATGAGAGTCACATGAGAATGTTATTTTTGCGTACTTACCGGAAGTTACGAGAGATAAACTGAATTCATCCCCAGACATATTGGAAATGAAAAGTCATTTCGACTGTCTAATGCGACATTCCAATATCACTGATTTAACTTTATGAACCTTTAATTTCACCGAGCAAATTTTTATCATATCAATTATTTGTTAAACGTCTTTAAATGTCTCGCATACGTTATTACGCACAAGTACAGTTGTTTACAAGTACACACGATCGACATAATTCACGATAACTGAACACAATTCACACTGATTTAAAACTGATCGCAATAAGTTAATGGAACGATCAGAAGGTTAGTATATAAATGACGCGTAAAAACTATAATTAGCAAGATCCTGTCCCGAATAATTAGCAAAATTAGCGATAACAACATGCATTTATTCGATCACGTGTACAATTTGACACGACTTGGTGAACTCCTACTGACAAACATCAACGCTCGCCGCGCGCGTCCTTTTTCGAAATTAGTTCGCGAGAACACCGAATGGCGCTAGTGGCAGTTGCGTCGATACTGTAGGTAACGTTCAATACTTTTGTTTGTCGGAGAGAAATAGTTGAAGATGGCATTCCGATCAAATCATTGCGGTGGCGATCGGCACTTTTTTTTCAATGGCGGTGTTGGTATACGTGTGTGGAATAATCTAATGATCTTTTCCCAACTTTTATTTTACACGATATTTACTAATAATTATTCATGCTTGTAACAGTGCTGTGTTATTATAAAGTGTTTTTTAAAATTGATAAAATGTACATCGGTGCGATGATTACCGGGAATCTGTCGGTTTTATGGAGGTGAAGCACTGAGGAGCACCAAACTTAGGATACCGGTAAGTAAATTTCGTACAATTCTCGCCGAAAAACGACTGGGAAAAATAAACGTGATTAGTTTTCGAAGCATTTAGTAATTCTATCAGCGCCGCTACAGTCCTATCAACGATTCGTGTATTATATATGACAAACGTGTTGTATTGAATGCTCGACATTTGTATCGAGAAAACAAGATTTACTTTAGTTGACGATTAACTCTCGTCACGATTGCGCCTTGCTCAGATCATAACAATAATAGAGAGATAAAAATTCCAGTGGACCCGCATCGCTATCGTCGATGTATTATTTCTACCCCAAATACGAATGATTTTGATATTTTGATAATCTACCCATTCATTTTTCCTGAAAATGAAATATTCGGGATTGTTTGTTATTTGGGTAAAAGAGCTGAGATCGCATTTATGAGATGACGCCGTTTGGAGGTTAATGTACGGATTGCGCAGCGACAATTATACATATTGACAGAACGATAATTTTGGAGGGTTTGACTCAAACATTATCTCGTTCATCGAAGTATGTGAAATTATCGCCACATGGGCGCCCAAAAGTGTGGCAAAGCAGTTGCTTGCGATTCCTCATTATTTAAAACTCAAATATTTGTTGTAGCCATAACTATGATAACGATATCCATTAAATATTGATATCATGTAACGCCATTGAACAAAATATCTTCTCTCACTTTATTGCATCACTTATTGCTACGAACTTATCATAATATATATTTTTTATTATTTACACAACTAATACATTTTCACGTTATCTCGTTCTATGTTAATTTTACGTTCTCTTGAAACTATATTTCGCTCGTTTTTGAGTTAACTATACAGCAGTACGTAGAACGTACCAGTGAAGTAAGTGCTACATTTTTTAAATTTCTTTAGCAAGTTTATATATAGATTAATTGTTGATAATGCATAACGTCCTGCATAGAAAAATAATAATAATCATTTATTATTGAATGGCACTAATTTATAATAATTTATAAAATGGTATTTCCACCGTTGCCCTCATTTTTATCTTTTATCTGACAGGTAGTTTTTTTTTTCAAGTTACTTTACCAACTAGCGATGTAAAATGTTATATTCCATTTATCGATTATACATTGATTTCAATCTAAGGATTAAAAAAAACTATTGTAAACAAAAGACTATAATTTTTAGCAAAGATTCCCCAAAATGTGTATTGGTGAGACGACAGAGTATTTTCCAGCAGATGAGATAAGCTTCGGAAAATAAAAATTGGATTTACGATTTACAAAAATGTGTTTGAAAATTGGTATAAATCTGATCAATTTGTGAAATAATTGGTGATTAATGGCTTTTTTTTTTATAGAGTACACGGTGTTGTCCAATCCGTGGCCCATCACTTTCAGTTAGTGCCGTTAGTGCCGTGCAGTTACTGCCTTTGGTGGTAAAAAATATTCGAAAAGCAATTTTCACCCATTTGGTTACTGCACAATGCTAAATGTTGCAATTATTTATCACACACGATGACTCGAACAGTGAGAGATTATTGAGCAAATGGATACACAATTTTTTTTTTGGGATTAACGGGTAAAACGTGAATTGCTTGATCATGTGGTCCGTGATGACCGTGAAGACGACACCAAACTCGCAGAGTGATGAAATAAACAATTTCAGCGACCGACAGAAAACTGAATCCCATAAAAAGCCCGAGAAGCCCACCCGTACTGGCTATACAATAAAATTATTTCCATATAAAGTTTTATTCATGCCTGAAATTTTATAATCCAGAAAATATAATATTTTATTCCTACTCACACAGAAATTCGATAAAACCAAATAATTCGCTCTTTACGTATTTGGGAAATTGAGAATCCACAAAGTAGAGATGAATCACTGCCATGTTTTTCCTAAAAATTGTAATATCATCGATTTAAACATTAACAAACTGTCCTGCAGAGGGAATGCATAAAAAAAAAAGTTTTTCTTTTAGGAATTTTGTTATTACGCAAAGTATTCCTGGCTTTTTTTCAGATATGCACTGTCCACTTCGAAAGTTGTTGCTAATACGCTCGAGGACATTCCAATCTCGTAATCCATCTCGAAACAGCCAGGGAAGCATTTGCAACTTGGTCTAAAATCATATGACAATAATTATTTATTTATAATACGATAATCAAATTTTTACCCCTGCACCTATTTTTTTCATTCCTTCTTTCAATCATATAATTTTTTGTGAATAACTCTATGACTTACAAAATTCTTACTAAAATGATATAATTTACAAAAAAAAATGATATTTTCCAATCATTGTACAGAAAATAATTAGTCAAGTGAAAGCTAAAAAATAATAGATGGGAAAAATAAAAGATGCTGGTCCGTTCAAACCAAAACGAGAATTAAAAAAAAATCGCAAAAGTTTTCCAGTTAAAAATAATAATGAAAAAAATAATTATAGGGCTCAAAAATTGATGGGAAAAATATTTTGAAAACTCACATTTCTGAAATATTTAAATGATTAGTCGCGATATCTTCATCGTAGAGTTTGAATTCCATGGCTCGTCTAGCTTTTGTTGCACATTGGTCATCCTTTTTTCCACAAATAGGCGTATTTGACGATTCTACGAATGAGAAAAAAAGGATTATACTCTTTAAGAGGTTTATTTTTATTTTTCGGAATTTTCCAGTTAAGTTATTTTTTTGGTCAAGTGAATTACTCGGCATGTGATACTGGACGCAGTGACACATTTTTTGGGTAAAATTTGCCTCACACTCGAGGAGACAATTTTTCTGTGTGTAAGTTCGATAATATCGTAATGTTCGTTCTGACGTGAAGAAACATTTTCGTTTATTCAGTGGCACTCGCAAAATTGATCGGGTTGCTGTGGAGATTTTTGGTTTAATTATTATTCTCGTTTCTCGGCCAGGGCTCAGGGCGAATCCAAAGTCAGCAATTTTCGGTGTTTCCACGGGATTGTGAAGAAACATCTATACCGAAAAATGGGGGAAAAAAAAATGACTCTTTGATTCGATGAGGATTTTTCTTAATTCTTGTAAAATTTGATCTAAACGATTGTTTTATTTTTTTTTATATTTATTTTTTTTTACTTTGAATCCCACACTGGCGGTGGACGAGCAATAGTATTCCTTGAGTTCAGAATCGAGTACAAGCGTTAGCCCGAAGAATTTTCCAGCACCATAGGGCCTCCAGGGTACGGTGTCAGCCGGTGTATTTTTCTCGTAGCCAGACTCGGGACTCCAGGCGATCGAAGCGTATGGAAATGTTATATTGAGATCCGACCACTCGCGTCTGCGAAAGGAACAAAAAAAAAAACTTTTTCTCCAATCTTTGTTTTCTTTTTTTCTTCTTAAACCTTCGAAGCGGAAATTTTTTTTTTTTTGTTTTTCAATTTGAATTTTAGTCCTTTTGCAATTTTTTTTATCCCGATGGTCGTTTATTTCTCATAACGATTTTTTTGTACTATACTAACGGATTGTAAAATAAATCATTTCTGTGGACGGAATTAAAGTTGCAGCATATTCCCTCATCGGTCATTGTAGGATTGAATATTTTTTCGCAATCGGTGTCGTTTCCATGCCACTGACAAATGCTCAGCATATCCGTGCAGGGTTGCGTTACCTGAAAACATGAGATGTATTTCAATATACCGTTTTTTTTTTTAATTATCATTTTTTTTTACTTGGCTAGAATTTTTTTTTCATGGGTACGAACGTTGATCATGAAATGCAATATGTTGCTCCAATTTGCCGAGCCATAAATCTCGTCCTCGTTGGCCGTATTATTGCGAAAGTTGCACAAATCCTCGAGTAATAGCTTGTCGAGTTTGTTGTCTCTGCAATAGTTGGAATTGACGAGAAAATATTGGACGAATTCGTTGAGAGAATTTATTAAGAAAATAATAATAATAATAATAATAATAATAATAATAATACAGCCAACGTTACCCTTTGTTTATACGCTCTGCCTCGCTCTTTTTGACGTTATTCATGTTACAAACGGTGACGGAGGGAAATGGAAAATCCTCAAAGAGCACAGGCTCTGGACCCATCGATATTATTATTGGCGATTCGACCCATTTTTGGTATAATCGCTGAATAAAGTAGCCAGCGCTTAAAACCGCCACGATGAATGCCATGAGCCAGAAGAGTCTGTGGTATGACAAAAATTATTACACTCGCCACAAATGATTTATATTCTTGGAGAAGTAAAAAATGACAAAAAAAAATAAATACAATTTCTATGTACCTTGATAAAGAAAAAAAGTAATTAAATTCGTTTGATGTAATTAATATTTTTAAACTCATTTGAATTTTTGGTTAATATGAATATTAGTTCAATATTAATTGAGCAATAAACGAAAAACTATTTGGAAATATTGTTCGGTTTATAATATTACTTTTCAAGTATCGTTAAACTCGCATCGCCAATGTATCTGAGTCCATGAAGACTGCTGTTGGTGCAGTATTGCTTAGCCGTTTCGGGAAGTTCTATTTTCTTGAAATACTGGCGAATATCTTTTCTTCGCAAACGCCATCTGGAAAAAAAAAAAAGATATTTTTAATTTCTATTAAAATTCAATTATACGATAATCTGTATAAATGTCAACACATTACCTTACATTTTTGTCGTCGTCCACATCGTGAACTTTGATTGTTGAAACTTCGCGTCTTGTCGTAGAGACATTATTGCTTCTCGCACGAAAATTTGCGTCTCTTGATCTATGGGTATCCTGTAATATGTATATATATATATATATATTTTTTTTTTTCATCGTGCATTGAATTTCATAGGGATGACATATTTTCATATATATATTTTTTTTCATTCAATTTGGTATGAAAATCATTTTTTATGTTTTTTTCCACATAATTTTTAAACATACACATACACATACAAATATGATTTTACATGTGTAAACATACCCATACAAGTATAATTTTACATGTGTAAACATACTATATAAGTGACAAAAAAATTAAGTATAAAAATTTAATATAAAAACTTTATTAAGCTGAATGAACTTTCGAAATTAATAAAATAAAATAAAAAATGTCTAACTTAAACTAGAAAAATTAAAAATTTGAATTTGTAGAGATCAAATGATTTATGATATCGAAGTTTGCATCGTTTTTTTTCATTCAATTTGGTAAGAAAATAATTTTTTATGTTTTTTTTTCCATATAACATTTAAACATACACATACGAGTATGATTTTACATGTGTAAACATACACATACGAGTATGATTTTACATGTGTAAACATACCCATACAAGTATGATTTTACATGTGTAAACATACACATACAAGTATGATATTACATGTGTAAACATATTATATAAATGACAAAAAAATTAAGTATAAAAATTTAATATCAAAACTTTATCAAGCTGAATGAACTTTCGAAATTAATAAAATAAAATAAAAAATGTCTAACTAGAAAAATTAAAAATTTGAACTTATATAGATGAAATGATTTATGATATTGAAATTTGCATCGTTGGAAAATTCGATGAAAAAAATAAAAATTTATCAACATTGCACAGAATTTTTGTTTCTAAGATTATTTCATGTGATGAACAAGATAATATGAACAATCGTCAAACAGCTCTGACCCCCGGAATTCACCCTTGACAGGGGTTAAAATTTTTGTTCGAATTTCGTTGCATTCCAACGATGCAAACTTGATGATTTAACACTTTCCGTATACAAATATGGATCTTTTCTCTCCGGTTCATTCAATTTATCTCCCAAATTATTGTTTATTCTTCGATAATTAAATGATACTAAACTTATTTTTTTTCCAAAATGAAGTAAAGACATTCATTCTACAAAGTTTAAAGTATATTCACAATTTTTTAAGGATTTTTTATCACCACTTTGAATAGGGGAAAAAGTCAAACTCGAAATATCCATAATTGCCATAATTTCCGTTTTTTCACATGATATAAAAAGGGTTAAAAAATAATAATACAATAATTAAAAATCAATGACGTCATGATCGTCTAATCACCTTTGGAAAGAATCTTGATCGAACTTTGAGCCCTGAGTTTCTTGGTGCGAATCCCTCGAGTCTTTGCGGCGGTTTGTAAGGATTCTGGAGATGAAGAGTGTTGATCAAGTACGGTTGACTCGTCTCATTGCAGTCAGAATAATTCGACGTTTTTTTCTGCAAATTTCGATAATTTTTGTAAATCGCCGATTTTATACGACTGCCATTCTCATTTTCCTCGTCCACGAAATTGTCATTTTTTCCGAGATACGTTCTCGCGGTCATTTTTGCAATTTCGAAAACTTTTGGTTCGTGATTGACCGGATGAGATGCAACGAGTCTCGTTGCTTCGTAAGACAAATCGAAAGTCACCAACTTCCTTTCCTTGGAGCGATGAGTCCAGATATTCGGAATTTCTTCCCTCGTCTTTTGTGTGAACTCGTATTTGATCGGTACTAGTGATTTATCCATTTGATCCTCATAATATCCTTTCTTGTTCAGCTGATACAACATTTTCACGAAAGAAAATTTTTCCCATAAATAACAGCTCAAATAAATCGTTTTTTTTTTAAATTCATTATAAAACCGATAGATACATTTTTCGTATTCATTAAAAAAAACAAACAAGTCAATTTTTCGTTAATTAAAAAAAGGTATAAATAAATTTCTTGTATTAATTAAAATATGAAAAATTGATGAATTTAATGAAACTTGTACATTCCTGGCTCATAATAATCACAATTTTTCTCTTCTCTTTAACTCAATAGTTCGAATTTACCTTTATTTTTAGTGTACGCAATTTTTTGTTTCAACAAATAATAAATTTCTTACAATCGAAATGCTTTTGCTGACTCTTACCAAGATCCCCTTTTATAGAAAGTTTCATTTCGATAGGACAAACTTTGCTACAGTTTCCGGCCTCACACACATTTTTTCAAAAAATTCAAAATACCGTAAAAAAAAAAAGAAAAAAAAATAATTCACATTATTTTCTCGAGATCAATCAAAAGAATATACAAAATTAAATAAAACAATCCAATTGAAAGAAAATCTCGTCGATCAAATTTTTATTCTTCAAAAATCCCATTGAGTTACAGCCGTTGCTGAATTTGAAGTGAGAGCCACCCCTAACCGCAAGACGTATATATATATTTATATCCAGAAAAAAAGAATAAAAAAATAATAAAAAAAAGAAAAAAAATTCAAACTCCAATATATGTCCTTACGCTATATTTTTCCATATAATAATCAAGCTGTCCCAGTTTGTTTGTGTATATCCAAACAGCCTGTGGGCTTCGATAGTTATTAGAGAAAATATTTTCATCTCCGTAACTGGGAAGAGCTCGTTGTACTTGCGGTTACGTTGCCCAACTGTGAGTAACTTTGCCTCACTTGATATATAAAAATGGTAACAAGCTTCTGGGACGATCGTTGGCTGACCCGTCACTCATACCATGTAGGATACGTGAATTTGTGTACCTGCAACTTCGTTCTGCCCCTTAATGATCCTCGACACTTGGCCCCTTGTTAAAGGACGAGGTGAACCATTCTCGTTCGCTCGGTTCGTCGTTGATGAACGAAACGTGTCTCATCGTTCCTCTCGTACCGTTTCATTCTTCAACCTCGTACATAAATATTACACACACACACACATATATATATATATATATGTGTAACATTGAGACACGATCGTTTTTTTCCCCACAAGCGTCAAGAGCAATTTTTTTTTCGCACTGGCCTTTCGCGAAATGTTGGATTAATCGTCATCCCGCTGGACACGTGGGGGTTGCGTGGAAAAAAATTCGTCAATACTCAATGATGATAGTATTTAAGATTGGTGGTTTATTTTATTTCCCACGGCTGTCACGAAAGTATTGGAATATTTGCACTTTGCCATCTTCCGTGTCAATCGATTCTTAGGATAATAAAAAAAAAAAAAAAAATTATTTCCTCTCTTTTTTTTTATTTTTTGCAGAATTTTTATTATTTAATTTATGGAAATTATTTTTGTGTTTACAATTTAATTGGAAAAATTAAAAATTTTCACAAACTTTGAATTATTTGGTATTAATAATGAAAGATTAAAAAAATATTTACGCATTGCTCGAAAAAAACTGTTGTGATTTATTTTTTCACGATTTCAGTACTAATAAGACAGCACTTTTTCGAAAAGTATAATTTTTTTCTTTTTACTCTTCTCGAGTGACAGATTGGGCGGTTCGTCGAGTAGAGACTGGACAAACTGAAGCAAACTAAACTTCATATATACCCTCCTTCTCATCGTCTATAATCTATACACAATATATTAGTTTTATTTTTTCGAGATCGTTGACTTTCGATAGGATCACCTCTGCACCAGAGCTCGATGAAAATATATACTTATAATTAGGTTTATTCTCTTTCCCGTACATATAAAACATTGTTTGACCTAAAGTATGCCTTAACGTGTCGCTAAGAAAAGTTTACTCGCGATGCCGAGTCATGATACATCGATTGATCGGTGGTCCGATTACAATTCTTCCTTCACATTCTATGTCTATATGGAAATGTTAATCTATGGAAATGGAATTCTATGGAAATGTTTATATATAAAAATGACCACGAAAGTGACCATGCAAACTGGAAAGGATGCGTGACTTGATCAAAAAATTTGGATATTATCTAAAAAGCTTTGACGAATAACTCAGTCTCGTATTGACATAAATTTACCAAAAAAGAATTTTGTCATAGACACACGCTCGATCAATTTCACATATGGCCGATCCACGTGAGAGGCCAAACAGTCGATTGTCTTGGCCACTCCATGAGATTACTTTTACATAATTCTTATAGCAGTAATACACAAATGTTCGTGATAAGAAATGAGAAAAAAAAAGTCAATCATGTCTATCAAAGTATCATCAATTTGTAATGCATAGAAATCGTTCAAGGAATTGTTTCGTACTCGTAATAAATCATTCCAAAAAATTGCACCTCATGGCTATTTGGTAAATTATCTCAATAATTTCCGAACAAAGTTAAACTATTCATAACCACTCTATGGGTAAACCTGAATAAAGAAACAATACATTTGCGAGTGAATTAGCCTGATTAGATATACATTTAGTGTAATTGAATATTTATAATTGCCTCTATATCGGTAGTGAATACAAACTTGTTGTGTATTTCGTTACTTTACAAGCAGCAATCAAAGTATATTGATGTTATGATGATTTTCATCATCGTTGATAATTTTGGTATGTTGTTTAACGTTTCGCGTTTTCGTTGTAAAATGTTAAATAATTAAATTCAAACAATAGGGGAATCTCCGAGTTGTTAGTCAGAAGTAAAGAGTGAAAAAATACAATTTTTTTCCCATATGCTTGGATCCAAAATGGAAAATGTAATTTTATGTTTTACCATGTGAATTATCACATTTTTGATCCTAATACAGAATTTAATTTAACGTCATCCAATACTTCACGTCGTAATTGCCATTGTTACATGATGTAAAGTTCAGTCAGTGTAAGTTGTCATTGGCAACTCTCGTGTTCGACTTTCGCTCTAGAATTGCATTCCGCATAATTGCACAAAAATCGATGGGTAACGGAGAATAATATCTCTTTGGCAATTTTATTTTTTACGGATTTTAAGATTCATTTTATAATGAAAAATTGTTTTAAAAAAATCGATATAACAAAAAATTAGTACATTTACTGAAAATTATACGAGGCGTGGGAAAAATTTTCTTCGCCTAGAGGGAGAGAGAATAAAATTGCAACGAAAAGTTTTCTATTATTTTGCGATTATCCGTCAACGGGTAAACTTTGAACGGACGTTCGTGATCGCTGCTTGATAAATAATATATAGTATAGTATAACTACACGTACAAATAATTACTTGGCAAACATTTTTATATTTTTTCCTTATCTGAGGCACGTACGACACAAATGTGTTAGTTGATTAACTTTGGTAAAAGCCGAGGTGCAATATAAAATTGGCAGAGGTGGTTCGAGAGCGTATATTTAACTTTAGTTCGCGTGTGAACACTATAAAACGTTCATAGAACGTTTTTTTTCAAGTCGCTCAATACTAAAAATGTACACAGAGAACGTTCAGTAAGTCACGAGTCTCGTACGACGATAAGGGATGAAATCATCAATTGATCGATAATTTCCGCGAAACGGTGAAAAAAAATGTCACAACGTTTGGTCAAATGTAAATTTAACATTGGAGTGACAAAACGGAGTACTAAAATGCTTCTCAATGCATCAGAATATTTTTTTTCCCCCAGTATTATATTATTAATTTTTAAGGCTTTTCGTGAAATTTAAATGTTCGTGAACGTTTTGATATCTGAAATAATTGATCTTCGACGTGGGACTCGCGTTGTGTTGACTCAACAATCGATTGTAATTGTTACGCGACAATGGCAGTCCTTAGTTCGTGATCCCATCTCTCGACGTTAGACGATTAATCATGAGGATAAGAGGGGTAATTTTTTCTTATATTAACGAGTCAATAATATTTTTGGGGTTTTATTATATGTTTGGATATACGTCCAATTATTGGTTTTGTTTTTCTTTTTTACAGAAAGAACAATGGCAAAACGAAGCCGGAAGCGGAAGCTTGAGAATGAGGACGAAGCCGAGGCCAAGTGGGAGTTGACGAATATTTTGAATGCCGAGCTCAGAGAAGAAATGGCAACAATGTGGGAGGTTCGAAATAACAATATTAAAGAATTCTGGAAAAAAAATAATTTATGCTAATTTTGCATTTTTTGCTGATAGTACAGATTTTGCAAATTTTCGAAATTTAACAAATTATATTATTTGCAAACATTTTACAAATCGCAACATTCTGAATCCATTTTAAAAAATCTGTATCATCTTATCATGAATGGATTTATTGTTTTTTTTTTTGTTTACAGCTACCCCAAATCTATCACTTTTTGCACGTTTCCAATGAAACTCACAACGTTTCCCACTTGTCCATGTACGAGATGGAAAGAATGCTCGCTATACCTCGAGCGTCTAAGCAGCTTGCTAATATAATGACTTGTTTGCTGAGGTAAAATTCCACGAGAGCTCATTCTTTTGTGCGTTTACCCGCTGCCATCCTTTAACGATCGATTATATTTTTCTTTTCAGCTCTCCTTTGCCAAAAGCTAAAATGCGGAAAATACCGCCAATGCCTTACAATTTTTGGGTCAGCGTCCTGATCGACAAAGTCCAAGGATGGTTCAAAATGTATCAAAGCAAAAATCAAGATGTGATCAGGGTAAAACGAATACATTGACTGATAATGATCACGATAGTCCTATTTTATCATTTTTAACCACTAAACAATTAAATTTTTTATCAGGTTTTAGAAACGATTGGTGTCGAGCCAGAATTCTGGAGAATCTTTCCTGATGCCTCGATTATTGCCGAAACGGACTTTGATGCTTTGAGCTTTAAGCAAAGAGTCTGGATATTGAAAACTCTCTGTGACACGTTGATGGTGAGATTAAAAAAGAACAATTTTTTGCAATTGACATTTCTTTCAATTGCAACATTAAACTGAACGATTTTTTTTCCTCACTTTTCAGCACTCTCGAAAAACCGTTCAGGATGCAATGGCCAACCAGATGTCGGAAGATCAGTACGAAATTATTTTAGGCGCTGACAGATACGGAGCTAAATACTTTTACTTCCCCCTGTTTCTCGACAATGATCTTAGAGTTTACAGGCATTGCATAGACAACACAATTTTATCGACAGTCAGGGTAAAAAAAAAGGATAAACTTACTTTCTAACCGTGCCTTGTTTGTTGTTGTTTTTTTTTTTTACAATAAACCCTTGAAATTATTTGATTTTTCGCAGCCTCCATCTTGGAAGGAAGTACAACCTTCAGCCTCCAGATCGGAGAAGAACAGACGGGGCAAGAGAAAGAGATGTCGATGGCAAAATGGTTCATTGCCACGCGAAAGAAGACGCTCGAAAAAAATCCAAGATGATGATATTAAAATGTCTGGAGACAGTGCAATTGGATCTTCGGTCAATGAGGATACAAATTTTAGCGGTACAAGTACGTGCAGTAACAATAATAATATCGTAAACGAGGCTAATGACGATAATCGATCGCAAAGTCCGTCAAAAAATTCCGAGAACGCAATGGCTGAGACGCGATTGATAAATCCAAAATCAATGGATGACGAGACAAATACATTGATGAACGATGATAAATCATTGAATGGCATTGAATCCGAGGATATGTTTCGCGGTTTTGCCATTGAAAATTATAACGAAAATAGTTCTGACGCGATTGATTGTATACACGATATACTCGACAGGCTGACTTCAAAAGTCAGCGAGTTGGAAAAGAATGAAAATTTGACAAACGATCAAGCCTCGACGATCGAGAATAGTCCCATTATTGCACCAGATGACGAGAAAGAAGAAGTTTCATCGTCAAATGTTATCAAAGAAAAAATGTCAGACAACGAGCTTAAAGTCTCACGAGACGAAAGTCCAAGTGATGATCTCAATTGGCGACCGTACAGTCCGCAAAAATCGACAACCCCCGATCCGGAGACTCGACTTAAGGAAATTTCGATTTTCACAACATTGCTCGATGATTTGAGCGTCTCTACTTTTGAGCTTGCTGCCGATAGTGTCGATTCATTGCGCGATCTTGCGGCTAGTTTGATGTCACCTGAACCCACTGAATCACGAAAAAGCAATGTCATACCAAAGTGTGAAATGATGCTGGCAAGAGCCATGGAGAGTCTTGCCGATAGTTTACGTGGGGTTGAATCGAAGCTCAAAGAATCAACAAGAAAAGCAAGAGCGAAATTACGAAAAGAGTGGACCAATTTCAAGGATGGGTAAGATCACGACTGTCTGATGTGCAAAGATATTTGTCACGATCCGCCCTTTTTTTCTTTTGCTAAACAATTTTTCAAACTTTCACACAACGATTGCTAACTTTTCGTTAGGAATGCATAAGTAAAGTGAAACGGTACATGCTCTGTCTATTTTCTCCGAAACTATTGACATTTTCATCAGACGTGAAGCGTCATTTTCTAGCTATTCTAATAATCTAGAAGATGATACTCTTCTTATGCTCAAAATATTAAACGTTTCGGAGAAAATATGAAAACCAAAAACAATGATTTCTCTCGTATTAATATGTCACGTGGTACATCTAACGTTTCACCTTAAGATAAATTACTGATATATATGAAGGATGAAAATTTATATATCACTTTTCTATGGATATGAGACGGGCTGGTTAGTTTGAAGCACTCAAGTTTTTTTTTTGTTTTATTCTCTACCAACTTCGAGATAATAATCAAAAATATTTTTACACCTTCATGTCCTTAGATAATTATCGTAGTTTTTCTTTTTCCGTGTTTTTGTTTTCGAGCGTGTGTATGGCAAGCAAAGCCGCTGTGTGTTGTAGCATTGTGGAGGATCAGGAGACATCCGGTAATCCTGAATGCACCTCTAATCGCTGGATTATTGGATCGCGAGGCTGTCCATTATTTTCCATCAGCGAAACAACATTAGAAACGTTATCGAATTCTCCCTTATTCCCAACTGATTCGAAAAATCACGTTGAATTCGAGGATGAAAAAATCAATAAACGAGAAAGCGTCAGTGACAAGGATTCAAACGGTGACGATAGTGAGAGCAATGATAAAAAAATCAAGGAGCGAAGAGTTAAAATCAAAATTGAGAAAGACGATTCTGACGAGAATGATGGCGATGAAAAATCAAAGAGTAATTAATATTCTTATGTATAATAACCGTAATGACTTTTCTAAACAAACATCTTCTTTAATTAATTTTTCTCTGAGGTTCGTCGAGAAAGAAAAGAATATAAGTGCCAGACTCTAGCTGTTTGGTTATTTTTGAAAAATTTCACTCCTTAAGAGGATTTCTGGCGACATTTTGATTTTTCAGAGTTTGCTCTAATTTAACCTAAATGAATCATTATTATTATTATTATTTTTCATGCCTTCTGAATGTGTTTTCTGAATGTTTATTACAAATTTATTTAAAAAGATTCCCTACCGCAAACTCGAAGAGTTCTTCGAGCAAGAGGAATATCATCGTACACCGAGCAATTTACATCAGATGAGGAGGATACGTACGAGTTGGAGCAATGGTCCCGCACTGAGGCCCTTAATGCAGCTCCCAGCACATCGGACGGTACATCGGCGGTCAACGCTGGTCAAAAAACAGGACAGGTTGGCATTGATTCAGAGGAAAAGGATTCGGACCAAGATTGGATTTTACCGGGAGCTCGCAAGAGGAAAAGTAAACGTTCGCGTGAGTACAGGAATTAATGGAATTACTTGAAATAATATTTCTGTTAAACAATTTTGGATCTGTCGGAGCGAGGATAAAATATATTTTTTTCCATAAGAGCTTGATAAAAAAAAAAGATGGCGATAAAGAAAAATACATGTTGAAGCTCCAAATGAAAGATAAAAATGAGCTCCAGAGCTCCTTATCATTTGGATTATCCACGTTAATTTACAAGCCGCTAAAATAAAGCAAATTTTTTTTTTTTTTTTTCATTACAGCCGCTAATAGAAGATTGAAAACATCGCAACAAAAATCAAATAGTATTGCGGGTGATTCGCACGATTCTAATGTATCACCGCCAGTTCCCGAGGATGTCGAAAAATCGAGGACGAGCAACAGCACCAAAGATGGAACAAGCGCGGATGGTTCATTCATCTGTAAAGTAGAGAGTGTACACTCGGAATTGGATATAAAGGACGAGGGACCGATATTCGAATTTGCTCGTAATATCACAAATCCTGGCAATGTACAGGATAATTATGCTTTGCCACGTCGTAATCCTAATGTACTACCGCGATTAAATTATCCGAAGTATCCGAGACAGCCGTTAGTTCCACCACCTGGTATGATCCCCCAACAAATGCCACCGGGTTACTACGTTCAAGGACCTCAGACGTATTTCGATCCACGTTTCATACGATACGGTTATCCGTCACCAGGTCAAGGTGGTCCAGCTCCCTATCCCTATCCGCCTGTGCCTCATCAATATTCCGGTCACCCGAATTACTGGCAACCACCGAATTATCAACCCCTGCCGCCTGGAATGTACGCGGCAAATCCACGTCAACCGGGATATCCACCGCAACGAGGAGCTCCGATTCAGCAGCGTCATCAAGCACCCTCGACGACTCTCTATGGTGCACGATTGCCGAATAAACCACCTCAAAATAGAATGCCCATTTCTAGGCCTCCGATTCCCCAGAGTATCACAGGTGCCAGGGTTGCAGCCCCGCGTCCAAGAGGCACGCCGGTTCAACCTGGCCAGAGACGCTACGCTCCGCGAAGTTCTGCACCTCACACCGCGCCATCTCGAATGCCACGACCGACTCCTCAAAATCCAAATCCACCAGCTCAACCGGGCAAAACGAAACAGAAAGCTACGTCATTGATACTACTGAGCGACAGTGACGATGAAATTGAAATGATTGTGCCCGATAAACAAACCGCGACAAGTGCCAATGTTGGACAAAATCGTAAACCCATCGCGAGTAATAAAAATCGTCCGTCTACCGGTGCAAAGTCTAAACAAAGACCTGTCGTTACATCACAAATAACTGTGTCGAAATCGAGCGAACTTTTGTCACCGCAAATGATTCAACGCATGAGCCAAGGTGGAATTTCGATAACGCCCGTAAAACCTCCAGCTTCAAAGCAAAAACCGGGCGAAACTTCGCAAGGCACGAAACTTGTTGTTGTTGTCAATGAGACCGGAAGTCATTATGCGTTGGCACTGCCAAACGGCAGTAAATTAATTCTTACACCCGAACAAGTCGCACAAATCAGAGCCTCGAATGGTGGTAAACTCGTACTTTGAGGGGAGAATATATATACATATATATATATATGTATATGTATATATGTATATATATATATATTCACATATGTAATCACAATTTTTATTGACAAATGCCGATCGAGTGGCCTGACATGAGAATGACTATTTATTTCAATATTTTTTTTCATTTTCTGGGATAAATTGCGAGATATTTTAGAATTACGACTCGCACCTAGAGCAATCAATTGATGTAATTTTTAAGATTTCGCGAACAGTGTAATGACTGACACGAATTTTTACTACGTTCATGACCATTTCATTTCAATGTTCGCGGCGGGACCGAACGAGCAATTTTCAAGTTTAAAGTTTCTCCAATCATCTGCACAGGAAGGTTCGAGGATTTTTGTTTTCTGTGTTGCGTTTTCACATTTTTTTCGTCACCATGTTAACACATTTACACGATTCATTCTTAAAGGTTTATATTATACAAATATTTACGTGCCGTTTGAGGCTGAACAATCAATTAAATGAGAAAAAAGTAGTTTCAATAATTGTGAAATATTGTAGACGTCGTTGTAAAGAATCAATTTTAATAACTACGGTATTGTCAATATTCTTTGACATGACATGCTCGTCGCCAATTCACAGCATTGCTCGAATCTACGTATTAACATATATTATTGCGCTTGTCATATTGTACAGATATACAGGATAATTAAAAAACAAAACAAAACAAAAAATTCAATATCAGTTTACTTGGGAGGATTTTTTTTTCACTGTCGCTCGATCGAATCTGGATCCCCGAGAAATTGCATGGAACTCTACCGAAGCTTTAGTTACGCTATATTTACAACATCGTTAATTTTTTTTTTTTCTTGCAGCTGTTGTTACTCAATGACGATTTTCGGGCTTATAGCTGGTTTCTTCACCTCTGGATAAAAGTTATCTTCCGGATATCATATACCAAAAGCATTGGTTATCCAACGGATAACCATATCTGCCAGATAAACTCCAGTGAAGAAATTGGGCATTAGACCTGATTTTTCTTGACGAAAGCGTCCTTGTCGTTGCTGACGAACTTGGTGAGTCGAGATCCGTTGTAAGGCGAATCACTGCCGGGAGGATGAAGACGCATCTGAGAGAAGAAAAAAAAAAAAATTTTACAACTTTTTGTTTTTTTTTTTCGTTTTAAATTGTCATGAATTATATATTTAAAAAAATCGCTCGACACAACACGATCGGCAATTCCTCGAATTTTGTATATCGGAGCAGGCAAAATTTATTACGTACCAGAAATTGTAGTTTTTCAATCCAATCTCGTACAAAAATTAAGTTTATTTATAGAATAATAAATATATAGACATTTGAGATAAATAACTACGAGAGGAAACAATGCAAAATACCAATGAAATTCCTACAGAAAGACACAGAAGATATCTAAATATTTAGAAAAATATAGTAGTTGTACACAAATATATATAGACTGAAATGAGAAAAGAGAATGAGACAAAATAAAGACAGAATTTTCCCGAAGATCGTCCGGTAAAACCAACAATGAGCCACCCATCGTCATTCGGTGCTTTGGAACGTTTGAAATATTTTGAAATTCATCGGGTATCAGGCGTCAAGGATTAGAAAAGTTAGCTATTCCGTTTTTGATCCCAAACCAATTTTTCTACAAAAAAAAAAAAACAAGCAACTATTGTAATAAAAGTTACTAGCAGCACATTTTCCATCCCGCAAAACTAAGCTATTCAATCATTCGGTATTTGGAATATTTGAAATTCATGAGATATCGGAAGTCAAGGATTAGAATATGATGCTGAGCCAATTTTTCAAAAAAAAAAAAAAGCAGTTGCTAAAATATTAGCACATTGGCCGCTACGTTTGTTAATCACGCCATTATTATTATTTCATTGTTAATGATAAAAATGATTAAGTACAAAATCACCATGAATTGTGAAAATTATATTTATTATTTCCATTACTTTCTCCATTTATGACATCTTTTCATCCATAATTATTAGTATATTTCTTATTGTTGTTTTGTTTTTTAGAAATTATAATTGCATCGCAAGAGCACCAATGAATGTCATAATTGTGCATTTATTAATAGGCCACAGCAATTTTAATGACGTTCGAACGATCGAGGCCTCTCGATTCGTCTTATTTCTCGATGTAGTCGTTGTCAATGGCTGGTCCTTCGTCTTCCGCTTTACTGAATCGCTTCTGAAAGAAGAAAATAAATAAACCAACACCTTCGGTTAGCAGCCCATATTATAGGCGGGAAATATTATGAGCTTTCTTTTTTAAACCACTTTTGTTAATCGTTAGGGGGGGGGGGGGGAAGATTTTTGTGGGAAATTTGATATTGTTGATCCTCTAACGATCTAGTCTTAGCTATTTTTTGTCCGCTAATAATTTCATCCTTTATTTCGAATTTCTATTGTAAATGTTAGAAATTGAATCTGGTTTAAAATGATGAAAAATATTTAATTTACTACAAAGATTCTATGGTATTTTATTTATTATTATTGTAATATTAAATTTTATATCTCTCAGCTATCTTCTATCCGTGTAAGTTTGACATATGAAATTGCGTCGTATAGCGACGAGTGAAGGGGTGAATTGTATTCTTTTTGACCTGCATGACTCGTAAAAGGTCTTTCGAATCTACCTATTGACGTAACTCACGATTTTTTTCACGTCCTTTCGAAACAATCTCCAACAATCTTCTTATTTTTATAATGTCGAGAAGACGTTCAGGGGTCAATTACAAATACTTACCATAATCCTGTATTTTTCTTTGCACGCGTACTCTGTTTCGTCCACGTCGTTGTAACAATCGCTCTTGTAATCCTCAGGTATTGGACCACCCTCGAACTGGCACAATTTCGAAAGTGGTTTTGCCCTTACGATCATCTTGTCAAAACCCGTTGGTTTGTGCTGAGGGCAGTAAAAAACGTCCGGTGTGTTCTTGTCGAAGACGATGCTCTTGCGCATCATGTCACCAGCATTTGCCAGTCCTATGATGCCCTAAATAATAATAAAAAAAACAACGTTAAAAAGTAATCTGACAGATGTAGGTAAAAAAAAAATCCCAATTATTATACTGTAGTACTTATTGTCCTGGCAAATATTTTATAAACGTCCGAAGACTTTTGACATAGAAAAAAAAAATATTTTCCGTATGTAGGCATTAACGCGTATAACTTGAAGTTTTAATTAGAAAAGTGAAAAGTTTTTAAAAATAAAAACATTTATGTCTTAGTTACACGTTTTGCAAGTCTCAACTAGGATGATTCCGATCAATGCGGAAATTTTGATCAATGTAATTAAAATGTAATTAAATTGCTCAATGTAATTAAAAAAGTTTTAAGATACAATGCAAAAAGAAGATACGAAAATATCGGATATCTTATTCATCATTAATGTCGTCGCCGACGAGTACAATTTCATCATGAACCTTTTTTGTTTCTTGGCATTAATATTTAATTATAAAATTCTTCCGAGGCTAAAGTGTTTTTTTTTTTTTCAAGGTAGATCAGATGCATCTTCTCAACTTGCCAATCTATGAGAAAATCGCAGGAGCGATTTGAAAAAGTTTCTGGAGGAAGCTCAAGAGGATAGACGAGAATCTCTCTATTATCATCATCGCATCGCCAAGTCAAGAGTTTTCATCTTCCTATATCCTTTGTTTCGGCACATCAAGAGTCGCGGTAGCGACTCGACACAAAATACATATACGATAGTCACTTCTCATACCATCGTTGGTCTCTAATTATCGAGCGCTCACCGCTTCTCTGTGTGCTCGGGAAAGCGTAACTCTCATCCCAGAGCTAAGCTTGCAAGTGACACTTAATTACGTGTCATTAATTAAGCCATCGCCTCTTGGATGGTAAAGCTGTCTCGCTCCAAGACACTTTTAATGTTCGGTGCATTCAAAATATAAATATACATAAACATCGTTTGATAATAAAAGCACAGAGGACGATAATGCTTGTATTTGAAGCGATAAAAATTCAGTATGTAACGCCTGCTTGCACGTCTGTGACAAACTATTTCAATTAAATTTTACGAAAAGATCCACTTTTAATTTTATAAAATAAAAATAATTTGTAAAATAAGAAAATGTCGAGATACTTTTATGCCACTACCGATATCATATCAACTCTTTCTATACACTTTTTTTTGTATTTATTTTGTTGCAGGTAAACAAAACTTACAATTAGGACGATGAAGAGACTCATGCCACGAAGATTACCTTGAAAGAAGAATAAAATATATTAATTAAATGGATGAAAAACTGTTGGGTAAAATATCAGCTGCGTGGGTTTTAAAATAAATAATTAAAACGAATCCCAATGAAACACGAACAATTGTAAACGCTGCGTCGGGGGAAAAATATTGCGTAAGTGTGTCCTTGTTCAGAAGTGAAGTAGAAAAAGTTGTGTGTTGTGAAGTAAAAAAAAAAAAGGAGAGAGAAAAAAAATGTAGGTTAACCCGATAGTTAAGATCTCACATGCGGGTGTTTAGACTGGTATGGGCAGTACAAAGTGACTTTCCTTCACTAATCACGTTTTTTCTTTTTTTTTTTTCTGAAACACGCAATATCTTTATTGATATCTCGTTCATATGACCGAGGCGTGAGATAACGAGATTTTTGCAGGTGCGAATTTTTTTTAATTTAGTAATTTGAACGGTACAAAATGTAGAATTGGATTTTTTTTTTTCATAACTGTACCGATTTTGTTCTAGCGAGACTGAGAAAATGAAGAAAAAAAAACGATATTGTGGAGGAAAAAAAGGCTCGCAAGGATGATTTCCGTTCCGCACACGAGACTCTCTTTCGCGATGCCGCATTTTACTCGGGAGCCCCTGCATTGTGTAGAAGGAAATAAAACGTTCGAATTTAATAATCGTGCGAGGAAAAGTTAGACATTCCACCTGTTGGACTGAGCATGTCGGAAGGAAAAAGTCTGAGTTTACTTTTTAACATTCTATTTCAGCTTTGGTTAAATCGGACGGCCTTCTTTCACGAGAATTTCAACAAGTTGAATATATCAAAGATTTTTTTTTCATTCATTTCAATTATTCGATTTTTCCTTCACGATTCAATAATTGTAGCATTTTTAAATTTAAGGGTGAATTTGAGATGGGCTGATCATATTGTCATATCGTTTTGATAGTCGTTGTAGTTTTTTTGTTTTACTTATTTGTGAGTTTGAGGTACCACAACGATTTCATAGGGTTATTTTTTATTTATTTCTATTGTTTTATTTATTTATTAATCCTGGCTATATCGATCGTTTTAATGTTTCTTGCTTACTCTATTGGCGAATTTCAGTTACGACAGTCTGTAAGAAAGTTCCAAAATGTAAAAAATCCGTTTCTTACATTATAAAAATTCTCACGATTGGCCATTGTTATACAATATTCGCGATCTCCTCGAGACACGAATCTTCCTTTCAGCTTTCACTCTGAATTTTTTATTATGTGCCAAGCACGTTAATAGGAGCTACATATTGCCCGTTGCCAACACACTATATTATTTATATTATTATATATAGATCTATAAATTTCTAACGAGATAATTATGTTCTTGCAAAGAGTTGGAGGCCTCAACCTCTGCCATTCTATCTCTGGCAATGCGAGAGCAAGTCTGTTGCAAATATGTTTGTACTAGTGCGATAAATTATTGTCGCGGAAGTCGCAGATAGATTGATTAGTCATTGTAGGTATTCAATATGTTCCTTATGAAAAAAAATGTCAGTAAAATATCACTTTCAGTTTTTAACATCTGATAAAAATTTTAAAATCCATTCTGGCAAAAGCTAAAAAAAATTAACTCAATACTAGAGCCTCTCTTTTTTTTTAAATCAATTTATCAATTTAAAATCGATATAAATAATATTAAAAAATCCAAAACCGCCCGAGGTATTGTTTTTTCTCTCCATCTTGGGAATTTCGATGCTGATCACGTCATCCTTATTTTCGTTTATGCAGTCAACTTTTTGTTATATCATGTTTTGTGTTCCAGTGTGAAACTTATTAATGTGAAGAAAAAAACTGGAATCCCTTAACGTGCTGCATAGCTCGTGAGAGTTCACTATTACAGGGAGAATCTTCGTTCCTTGCATTATATTGTCATATCGATATATCGATTTTTTTAATCACACGCGCACTAAATTCCTTCAAACGCTTTTGAAATTGTTAAAAGAAAAAATGTTCACGCAGTACAGAAGAAAATGAGTAATCACGAGGTGAGAATGACTTACCCATGCTGATGGGTGTGTGAGAAACGAAAACTGTACGCAACCTTGCAAGACCGCGTCTGTTCTACAACTGACTTGGCTTGACTCGGCTCTCAATTCCGGTGGAGAGTCACGGAGAAGAGAAGGTAGGAGTTTTGTGCCGTTAACTTATACCGCACGTCTCAAAAAAAAAAAAAACTCAACCATTCTCTCTCTCTCTCTCCCGCGGTGTATTATGACTGTATAGTAAAATGTCGACAATAGGATGTAGAGAAATGCGCTTGGTGATTTTTTGGCACTATTCAAATTACAAATGAACATTTAGTTCAATTTTAAATATTTCTCGATATATTGAAGTATTTGAAAGTTTTTTTTTTTCAATTTAAGTCCTTTTGAATATTTTCATGTACTTTAATTTTCAAGGATTCTTAAGTGTTTTTAAGTATTTTCGGCCATTTTAAAGCATTTTCATGTAGATTTGAGCATAATATTGGATAGTGTTAGCTCCACTTTTTCAAATGCAGTCTTTTATTTAATAATTGAAAGTATTTTTATCAATTTGTAGATATTTTAAAGTTTCTTTGAAATATTTCATATTATTTTTCCGGTATCTCGAAGTATTTTTTGAGTATTTTCAAATCTGTTAGACGTGTATATATATAGCATCGTCCATACAGGGTCTAGCATCGACGACAATTTTTGAAATGCATATTATTCGAATAGATTAACAATTAAGACGAGTCTATAATTAATTCGATGACCTTCAATAGATTTAAATGAGTATTATTTCATTGATCACATTTTCATAATAGAATAAAATGAATAATTCAATTGTTGTTCTCATTTTGCTGAAGATTCGAATGGACTCTGTTAACGTTTCACCAAAGTAATATTGTAGAAAGGAACCAAATATCGATTTTCATCGACTACAATTTTTGAAATGCATATTAGTCGACCTTCGATAGATTACCGATTGACACGAGTCTACGGTTCATTTGTCGACCTTTGATAATGGATAATTCAATTATTTTCATTTTGCTGGAGAGTAGAATCAACGTTTCATCAAACTAATATTGAGATTTCATTTTGCGTCTGTAGAAAGGAACCAAACATCGATTTAGCTCAAAAACCCGTTGCTCTCTCTCTCTCTCTTTTTGACGAAATTATGAAGCTGTGAGTTCGAGTATACGAAGGCATTGCTACAAAACGATTGCCAATGGATTTGGTGAATTGAGGCCATAAAATAAGTGGGCGTGTGTGGGTTTTGCCTTCGATGACCTCGGCCTTCCCATAATGAGAAGACCAGGCCGGATCGTGTCATCGTCCATATCGAGTCAAAGACATCTTCTCCAATGTGCCAGAGATCTTGGCGCGATGCCCTAATAGGTATTTTCGTCGATTCCTCGTTTTTTTTTTTTTTTTTTTTTCTTATTAGACAATTCTAATTTCTTAACATAAAAATAAAAAAATTAATCGAGTGTAATTAATGTTTTACTGTAAAAGATAAGAATT
The DNA here is from genome assembly GCA_963669185.1 of Dyspetes luteomarginatus. Taxonomy (NCBI): domain Eukaryota; kingdom Metazoa; phylum Arthropoda; class Insecta; order Hymenoptera; family Ichneumonidae; genus Dyspetes; species Dyspetes luteomarginatus. Next base: position 18,069,871 of record OY769905.1, on the reverse strand, counting down.
AGGATTTCATGAAAAAAAAAAAAAAAAAAAAAAAAACGATTTACCATTCAATGACGATTGCGTAAATGCGAAGATAGCTTCGCTCAAAATATCGATTTGGAATTTTTTTCAATTAGAGAATCATAATTTTTTGTATGTATAAACTTATCAGAAAATAAAAAATATTTCTCATTTAGGATTGCAGGATTAAAGAACAAAAAGATTTTCCATGCAGTGACGATTGCGTGAGTGCGAAGATAGCTTCGCTCGAAATGTTAATTAAAACAATTTTCATTCAACAATTAAAATTTTATCGATTGCCATAAAAGAAAAATATTTCTCGTAATTTATGATCTTATGATTTAACGAAAAAAAAAAAAAAAAAAAAAAATGATTCTCCAGCCAATGACGCGAATGCCTAAGTGCGAAGATAGCTTCGTTCGAAATGAGTGAAAATCGTTTGACGACAGGAGAGACATGTCGGAAGTAGAGATTTTCGAGCTGTCAAAAAATATAAATCGGCAAAGTTTTTTTAGCCCTGTGGAGAACAGGTGGCGAAACGGCGATTTCGTTTTCGGAGCATGGGGCCATGTCCCATGTATTTTCTTCTGATATCGGCAGCAATTTTGTACGATCATAGGCAGATGTAAAAAAAAAAAAAAAATCGTACTCTGACACTTTTGTATTAACCATGAAATATCGATCTTTGTAAAAGGCACAAGTTTTTTTTTTGCTTACATTTGATTAATTTTTTTTTTTTATATCAGAGTGAACGGTGACAAAGTTTACAAAAACGAGGATAATATTGGCACGGTGTTGTTTGAAAAGAGCGATTGTGGGAAGCACTGTTGGAGCAGCGAGGAATTTGCTATTCTCAATAGTCGAAGAATGTTTCAGGACATTTTGCCAAAGGTACGAGAACATTGAGTGATCTTTTTTTTTAATTTTGAAACTTAAGCTGCAATTTAAAAACTTTTCATTAGAATACTATATCAATCGGATATTTTATTATTTAATTTTATTTCAATTTTGGTTTTGGACTCTGGTGAAAAAAAAGCATCACACATTTTGGCAATAAAAATAATTTCTTATTCATGAGATTTTTGTTATTCAACCGGTCAAGTGTAAATACACGAATTTTCATATTTTCTCATTCACAGGTGAACGTAATAAATTACCAGAACGACCAGTACATAGCGTTGCTCATGGATTACTTTCATATATGCCTCGAGTGCGTAAGAAAGTTATCGATAGGCAAGACGAAGCATTTGATGCTAAAAGCCCTAGCGGACACGATGGGCGGTTATCTCAAAGTTTACATTCTACCATTGACCAAACACTCGTATTACGCTGGTAATATAAAATATCGAAACGCCAAGAGGCTTTTCGAGCTATTCGAAGAGTTGAAGAATTTTTTGCACACCAATGGCGATGGCTGGCGTTCACCCAGTAATGTTGCTCCGAATCGCGTCAAAATACCACCGATCGTCATAACTCCAAGTAAATCACCGACTGCTTGTAACGGTCTCGTTACATATCCGGCTGGTGAGTTAAAAAAATTTCCTCACTTCCTACTTTCATTAATAACTGACCCATTGAGAAAAATATATTTATTTCAATCGATTGCAATATATTTAAATAAAATCGAGTCTATTTCAAATTTCTAAAATTATTATTTTTTTAGAATGAGGATTAATTTGAATAAAATCGAATCTATAATATCGTACAGGATCTATTTGAATCAATTATAATCTACTAAATTAATAGTATCGATTAATCGACTGAGATACAATTTTTGATGAAATAATTTTAGCTCCTAGTGATAACGATGCTCGAAATTTTCGACACGATCAGTTTAAGAAAAAACGTTTGGCTCATCGTCGACGAAGACCCATGAGGCGTAAGGTCCGGGGTAAGCGCGAGTACGCAAGTAAATTCAATTTTTCCACCCTCAAGTTCTAATAAAAAAAATAATAAAAAAATTGTTTTCCTCTTACTAGAATTTGGTGTTGGCAATGTGCACGATTCAGGATCGGTAACAGTTCCTTTGCCTTTTCTCGACGACGAAGTCGAGCCTAACAGGTAAATTCAATAAAAATTTATTGAATTTCTTTTTTTTTTTTACCAAGAAAATCTACAAAAATGTAAATAAATTTTTTCTAGCATTGCACTGCCTTTCAAAAAGGACAATCTTCAGTCTCTTCATAGCGAAAAATCGGCGTTCTCACTCGTTAAATATTATGTCGCGAGTGTCAAGTGCGTCGAGTCCAAGTCAAGATCAAAAAATCAATTGGCCAAGTTTAATCGGGATCTTTATGAGTGGCTTGGAAAATCCGTGAGTTGGAAAATTTTAATCGAAGCTATAAAAAAAATACCATCTTATTATTATCGATATTTGCGATTTAGGAAATTACAATTGAAAAAAAAAACCAGATTGATAATTTAAAATATCTGTGAGTTGAGAAATTGGTTCCCTTGTAATGCGACGATATAGAAACGAGAGATTGCTATTTGGGTTAAATTTTAGGTGACACCCCATCTCGACGACGACAAATGGTATCCAGCTTTTGGTGGTGTACTACGAGTAATGGCGTCATTGAAGGAGTCAGGTAGAAAATCCCCCTTTTGAGCTCTCTCGCGACATCCTCGATTAATTTTACGGAGCGACAAACACGGCAAACTTTCTCTCTCCCTCTATCTCACCCCTTCCTCCCCCTTCTTCGGTGTATCCAGAAGCTTAACTCGTCTTGATTTTCGCAGGATACTCTGGTACTGATAGGAACAACGGGAAATCAGGCGGTGGCGAGTATCAAGTAATGCCCCAATTGATCACCGAGACTATAGCCAAGCAAACCGCCGATTCCAGTGTTCAACCGTTGTACAACAATGGCGGAGGTCGTATATCTTCTCATTAAACTGTTAATTTATCCATAAATTTCCAACGTTTATTTATTTTATCGTCAAATCCAACTAACCATCATCATCATTTTATTATTGTGCGTAAAAACTAACAATTAGTAGTGTAAATAGTGATAGTAGCAAGTAACGTATTCACAATTTTCGCCCTGTATCTTTTTTCCACATCTAAGTATTTTTATTCTCTCGCTTCCTCTCTTACAAATCTTTTGATCTATCCTTTCTCTCCATTCTACCATAAATGTTTTACATTTATTCGTTTTATCGTGAATTCCAACTAACTATCATGATAATTTTATTATTGTGAATAAAGACTAACAATTAGTAGTATATATAGTGATAGTAGCAAGTAACGTATTTACAATTTTCTTCCTGAATCTTTTTGCACATCTGAGTATTTTTATTCTCTCGCTTCCTCTCTTACAAATCTTTTGGTCTATCCTTTCGTTCCATTCTACCATAAATTTCTTACATTTATTCGTTTTATCGTGAATTCCAACTAACTATCATGATAATTTCATTATTGTGGATAAAAACTAACAATTAGTAGTGTAGTAACAGTAGCAAATAACGTATTCACAATTTTCGCTCTATGCTAATTTGGAATATTTTATCAGTCTTTTTGCTCATCTAAGTATTTCTATTCTCTGGCTTCCTCCCGTAAAAATCTTTTATTCATCATTTGTGAATAAAATCCATCCATTCGACCTTTCATCCTTTGCTTTATACCATGCACTTGCTTCAGCCTACTAATCAATCGTGTAGATTACAAATTATCATTATAATTCAATCATTATGGACTGTAATCAACTATTTTTTTTATACTGCATTTACTGCGTATAATAATTATCATAATTAATCGTGATTAATATAACAGGAAAGTAAAAAAAAAGTGTAAAATTCTGCGATACATGTGATCCATAATAAAATTGTCAATTCAATAAACGAAGCAACAGCTAGTTTGGTGAATTAACAAAAAGATTTTGCAAGATTTAATCAATTTTTTGTGTGTATCAACTGCGATGATAAATATTTGTTGATTTTCACATAATACAATTATTTCCAGCTGTGGACTAATTCTTTTTATTAATGAGATTTTTTTTTTAGATGGGAGAGGTTCTCTCTCATTTGGAAGTACTGAGCTAATCGTAATTGCTCTGGCAAGTGCTCTATTAGTTTGGCTCTTTGTCGGTCTTACTGTCGTATGCTACAGATTTTTAACGAGGCATTCTGAGGATTGTGAATCATGCGAATCGACCAAAAGTCCTCCGTGAGTACATTTTTTTTTATCCTTCGCAATATTATATTAATGAGAAGAAAATGATTAATATGCGAATGATCGATAATCGATAATCAATTATTGATTGATATTTTTATATATGAACAAATAAATGATACTTGATATACGATCAAACAATTGATAAACATAAAAAAAAAAAATAACTATCAGGGTCGCTGTGCTTTATGAAAACGGAGGTTATTGCACCGACGATGTATGCCCCTCGAGAACACCACGCAAAGGTATTATGGAAAGGTTAAAAGAATGGTGGAAAAATAGGTTTGGTGATGAATGTCCAGGAGGTTGCGATCGATACGAGGACGAGGAAAGATGTTTGGCAGCTATGAGTTACACGAGCAAGGACACAGTACATGCGAGCAACAGCAGCAAATCCGTTCAGCAAGTTTTCGTCTTTTCTCTCATTCTCTCTAGCTCTTTTTCCTACAATATTAAAACTCGTTCTCTGTTCTTATTCAAATGGTGTACATCGCGAATTTAATTCGCTATTTCATTTTATTTTTCATCTCAACTCTGGCTCTCTTTGGCAATTTTTTAGGAAAAGACATTATAACAAATCGGTCTCGGTATCGTGTTCAACTTCTCCACGCGAACGACGATCCTTCAGGGCAAGTATATATATATTCGTTTTTCTTATCTTACGTGACCGCAAACTTTTGCCCTTTGGACAAAACTCATTGTAATATTTCTCTTGAATTTTGTAGAAAATCTCTTACACCTCGGATGGATCCTCGACAAATTCCACCAGCCCAGGGTAATCGACGTAATACGAAGATATTTATTTTCATTCCTTATCCTGATGCTGTAATATACGGGGCATTCCAGGCGAAGTCGAAAGGTCCGTGAACTATCACCCTTTGACATTTGGTCTCCAATTTTCAATACGGTTGCAACAATAAAAAGCATCAAGTTTTTTTATAGATTTATTTGGCCAGTTGGCAAGACGTAGAGTTAAAAAAAAATTACGTGAAACAAAAGGTCAGGCACAATTTAAAAGTATGAAAAAATTCACAAATATGTATCGTGTGTTTCAATATCACGAATTCCAAGCAATGCTCCAGAATGGGCCATCGATTGCTTCTATTTTTTTTTTCTATTTTTTTACACGAAAGATACTGGAGAGAAATTGAACCATATAATGGTTCATTCCAGGATATGGTTTTAAAACTTTCATAACTGTCAAAGGATTTTTTCAAATTTTTTAATTACAGTTTTATTCCGCTAAACGTTATTAAACTCTAATCTTTCATGAAGAGAAAATCCAGTTAAAAAAAATCTAGTTTCTTTTATCCTGTGTCAAATATAAAAAAATGCCAGAGTGGGTCGGCACATGATGGTTTTATTTTTTTTCAAGTAATATGTTTCGAAAAAAAAAAGTGGAAAACAATAGAATCAAATACTGCACCCCAATTCAATTTTTTAATTATATTAAAGACAAGATTTTGGGCGAATTTTTTAGTTGTGTCTTATTTTTTATTTGTTTGTGAATTACAAAAAAAAAAAATATTTTGTTATCAAATAAACGCTTGAAAAAAAATTACCAAATCTTCATGCCTTTTAGAGTCGTAATAACGATATAAAAATTTGAGAACGAAATTCCACAGTGTCAGAGACCTCCCAATTTGGCGTGGAATGTCCCATATAGATGTATATGAACCAATATTTTTGCTCGCTGCAATCGCCAGAATGGAAACGATGAGTACTGGAGACGAATAAAACTGCATTCATGCAAATGAACCGAGTAGTGTACAAGAATCGATAATGCAACAATTCGTAAAGTTTATTATATTTTTATAAGCTCTTTGTATAAATACTTCATTAAAACGGTTGTGATATATATATACATATAAAATTACACATTTATATTTTTTGTCATCCTTGACGAATTAAAGGCTTGCTTTACCGACGGAGACGGAGCTGTACTATCAATAGTTTCAAGATTTTCACGCTAGGCGGCAGTAACTCGCGCGACGATGGCGGGTGACGGTACGCGGTGGACGCGGCCCTTTTCGGAAAATTTTCTTGCATCAGAAAAAAAAGTCATTTGTGTACAAGTGTCTATAAGTTTTCCTACCGTTATTTGTTGCCCAATTTGTGATTGCAATGGAGTCGTTGGTTTTCGAAAGAGTTTTGCTCGTATGTACGCATTTACATTAACTACCTTCCTCGAGTACGATTTCCGTTTAAAAAAATATATATATGCCATGATGTTGTCAGGATTATATCTCATGGGGCCTAAATAATAATGTAAACCTCATGAGATACAATTCTGACGAATCCTTCACATTATCACTATTGGGATAATTAAACGTGAAGAATTTGGGTTTCAAAAACTATATTCTCATTCATATATTATTAATGACGATTTTATCCAATTAACAATTTTACGGTCATCGGATATGTAACGTAAATACTTTTACGAAAATCTAATTGGGGAAGTTGTATTTGTTTCCGTTTTGATTCGTTTCATGTAGTTTACTTTGACCACATGTCATTGTTATTATTATTATTGGCTAGAATGGAAACGATGAGTACTGGAGAAGAATAAAACGGCATTCATGCAAATGAACCGAGTAGTGTACAAGAATCGATAATGCAACAATTCGTAAAGTTTATTATATTTTTATGAGCTCTTTGTATAAATACTTCATTACAACGGTTGTGATACATATATAAAAAATTACACATTTATATTTTTGGTCATCCTTGACGAATTAAAGGCTTGCTTTACCGACGGAGACGGAGTTGTACTATCAATAGTTTCAAGATTTTCACGCTAGGCGGCAGTAACTCGCGCGACGATGGCGGGTGACGGTACGCGGTGGACGCGGCCCTTTTCGGAAAATTTTGTTGCATCAGAAAAAAAAGTCATTTGTGTACAAGTGTCTATAAGTTTTCCTGCCGTTATTTGTTGCCCAATTTGTGATTGCAATGGAGTCGTTGGTTTTCGAAAGAGTTTTGTTCGTATGTATGCGTTTACATTAACTACCTTCCTCGAGTACGATTTCCGTTTAAAAATATATATATATGCCACGATGTTGTCAGGATAATATCTCATGGGGCTTAAATAATAATTTAAATCTCATGAGATACAATTCTGACGAATCCTTCACATTATATTACTATTGGGGTAATTAAACGTGAAGAATTTGGGATTCAAAAACTATATTCTCATTCATATATTATTAATGACGATTCTATGCAATTAACAATTTTACGGTCATCGGATATGTAACGTAAATACTTTTATGAAAATCTAATTGGGGACGTTGTATTTGTTTCCGTTTTGATTCGTTTCATGTAGTTTACTTTGACCACATGTCATTGTTATTATTATTATTGGCTAGTATGGAAACGATGAGTACTGGAGAAGAATAAAACGGCATTCATGCAAATGAACCGAGTAGTGTACAAGAATCGATAATGCAACAATTCGTAAAGTTTATTATATTTTTATGAGCTCTTTGTATAAATACTTCATTACAACGGTTGTGATATATATATAAAAAATTACACATTTATATTTTTGGTCATCCTTGACGAATTAAAGGCTTGCTTTACCGACGGAGACGGAGTTGTACTATCAATAGTTTCAAATTTTTCACGCTAGGCGGCAGTAACTCGTGCGACGATGGCGGGTGACGGTTCGCGGTGGACGCGGCCCTTTTCGGAAAATTTTGTTGCATCATAAAAAAAAGTAATTTGTATACAAGTGTCTATAAGTTTTCCTACCGTTATTTGTTGCCCAATTTGTAATTGCAATGGAGTCGTTGGTTTTCGAAAGAGTTTTGTTCGTATGTATGCGTTTACATTAACTACCTTCCTCGAGTACGATTTCCGTTTAAAAATATATATATATGCCATGATGTTGTCAGGATTATATCTCATGGGGCCTAAATAATAATTTAAACCTCATGAGATACAATTCTGACGAATCCTTCACATTATCACTATTGGGATAATTAAATGTGAAGAATTTGGGTTTCAAAAACTATATTCTCATTCATATTCAATTAACAATTTTACGGTCATCGGATATGTAACGTAAATAATTTTACAAAAATCTAATTGGGGACGTTGTATTAGTTTCCGTTTTGATTCGTTTCATGTAGTTTACTTTGATCACATATCATTGTTATTATTATTTATTTATTTATTGTTGAGTCAAAATTGTACAATGTATCGGTTATAAATCATCAATGTAATAGTAAGGAATCAGAAAGAGATGAGGAATTTTTCAAGAAACAACAAAATAATCGTTCGATTTGACGATTTACGCAAATCCCAAAAAAAAAAAATATAGGCCCAATTTTCGTAAACCTTTGCCACATTTCGTTTTCACGTGTCCCTGCAAAGTGGCTCTGAAAAAAATCATATTTCAATTTGTTTGGGAAAGCATGGAGGGAAGCTCATGGGTTTTTGCGAGTCGCGAGCGCGCGGGGTAGTAAAACGGAGGGGCGAGAAAAGGTTAGTTGCGCGACATCGGCGCTGCGTGGCAGGACGAGCGGGTGAGGTAGAGAAACCAGTGCCATCTGCAGCCTGAACGTCCCCGCGGGGGTCGTCGAGAAAGAGAGGGAGAGAGAGAGAGAGAGAGAGAGAGAAAGCCGCGTGGAGTGGGTACTACACACGGGTGGTGGATATGACTATACGACACGACTCCCGTCTCCCGTGGTTTCAGTGTCGCGCGATACGTCAACGCGCGCGGGTCGTTCATGTTAATGAATTTTGCTCGCGGCATTGTTCGTAAAACCGGCAAGCTGTGCACGTGAGTCTCTCGTTTTTCGAAGTAAACAACGAAAAACCCGACTGAACATTTGTCAAAAAAAAATTGATCTTTTTTTTTTTGTCACGATGAACTGAAAAATCAAAAGAAAGTGACATTTTTTTCGCTACGATAATAAGCAAAGTCAGCTGACTGACCGTAACGAAAAATTCGTAATTTTTTCAATTCTCCTGATAACAAGAAAAATGTTGTCTCGTCTCAACGACGATCGGCGTCATTACTCCGATCGTACGAGACTCGTTCGTCGGTAAATTTTTTCGATCTAATTACCACAAATCAGTTTATAAAGAGAAAAAAAAACAAACAAATTGCCTCAGTTTTTTTTCTAAACAGAATAAATCTTGAATCGGGAAAAAAGTGATAAAAAAACAAAAAAAAAAAAAATACTGAATAAAATCGTTAATCGCTAGGAAAGTGTCGATATCGGTATAGTGACAAATCGGATATGGTTTTTTTCCCCGCGTGAGATAATAATGTAAAACAACAGAGCCGGGAAGTCTCTCTGATTCATTCGTCGCCTCTATTTTTTCCATTGAGACCGGAAAGTAGAAGAAAAAAAAAAAACAAATAGTATTTTTTTTTCGATCATAACAAAGAAATTGTTCGGAGGTTTCTCGCGCGACATGAGTTTGACAGTGAAAATTACGTTTATCATGATCGCGTTTTAACGATTTGTGATTATTATTCGAGTCTCAATAAAAGAGGAAGAATAAAAAGAGTGACGTCTAAAAGTAAATTTTTTTTTCGTCGTTTCGTCGGATTCTCGCTCGTGGCAAATTTTTCAACATGTCTCAACGAAGACATCGAGAATTGTTTGGGCTAGTCGTGATGCTCGTCGTTGCTGCTGCTACAGGTAAGTCGTGCATTGCAATTAAATTGAAGATATTGCATGCATTTGATACAAAAAGAGCTCGCATTGTAATTTCCGTTCGTTTAATTAAATTTTACTGGCATATAAAATATATGCAAGCAACAAATATGTGTATATATATATATATATATAAATTACCTCTCGGGTTTTCGTAAATTTTCGAGGCAGTAAATTATACTAACGATAATGAGAAACGATGAATTTTCCGGTTCGCTCGGTTGATAACTCCAAATTTCGACTGGATCGTCGTGGCTCGATGAAAGCTCTTTCACTCTCGGTGACTACACAGTTACTACTTGTTGAATTCACCTGACGAATCGTCCCTCGTGATGCGCCCGGCATTTCCGCTTGGTTTTCCCTCACTCGCGTATGCGTTATACGCGAATCCATCACATCCTTTTCATCGGCATCCTACGCTTTCCATATATATATATATATATATATGTGTGTGTGTGTGTGTGTGTAATCTCCGACAACGAATACGCCCATCAGATATCGAGTGAAAGGGCACTGATGGATTTGCGCTATATCCTTCGCCATATATTTATATGGGGAATTCCCAGCCAAATCGACAAGTCCATGACTTTTTTTTAACCTCATTTTTTATTATATGATAGTTACAACTCTAATGGCCAAGTAGATTTCTCTGGTCAGCCCCAACTTGATAATAATTTTTTTTGATAAAAAATTTACACCAAAAAAAAAAATTAGATACAATTTACAAATCTAAAAAAAACACATGTTCTCTGTTTTATATATAAAACAAATTTAGCCGTATTCCAGAGCAAGCCCGCTCTGCTTACGCTCCTTTTTTTTCGTTTTTTTGTGCCCGTAATATATTTGAAATAAATGGAACGATACGTTGGCTTACTCTGGGATGTGATTTAAAAATTTTGCTATCTGGCAGGATTTTTTTGATTTTTTTTTTTAGATTCAATAATACATAAAGTGGAATAACTACGCAATTAAAATATGTGAAAAAATTCACAAAAAATCTGTGGCAGATATAAAAGTTGATAAGTTAAATTTCAGAGTGGGTCAGGGCTTGGTTTCCATTTTATCACAATTTTGTTTTTTTTTTTCACTTTTTTCGAACTCAAATTATTGAAAAA